>JAQFVV010006352.1:0-600000 GCA_028023455.1 Epiperipatus broadwayi
AAAAAAAAATTGTCCGAATACACAAGTAACAGCTAAGTTGTGCAATATTTTCTAAATAACAATTTATTGTCAAGAATATTAATTCTCCAATAATAAGTGAAAAATAATAAATTTAAATATTTTCTGAAAAATCACTTATAATACATTGCTTGTGATATGATGGACTATTTCCATCATCTATGACTGAATGTTGAATGCATGGAAAATTTTAAACTTTATTTAAACTTTTCAGATTCAAATAACTTGTTAGTCATCATCATCATCATCAAACATTATCACTCCACTGCAGGATGAAGGTCTCTCCAAGTTCAATACATCTTTTCCTATCTTTAGCTTCTCTTCTCCACATCACCCCTGCACACTTTCTTATTTCATCCATCCATCTCACATGTGGTATCTTTCTGGGTCTTTTACAACCTCTTGGAATCCAGTTCAAAATTTTAATTGTCCATCTATTATCATCTCTTCTAGCAATATGTCCATACCAACTCCACTTCAGTCTTTTCATTTTTTCAATGAGGTCAGTAACGCCTGTTTGTTTTCTTACCCATACATTGCGTTTTCAATCTCTTCTTGTTACTCCCAACATGCATCTCTCCATACTTCTTTGAGTGGTCTGAAGTCTCTGTATTGCTCTTCTATTAAGTGTCCAAGTCTCAGATCCATAAGTAAGAACTGGCAAAACACATTTATTAAAAACCTTCCTTTTCAAACACAGGCATATTTCCTTTTAGTATCAAGTTATTTCAACCAAAAACATTCCAACCAAGTTTAATTCGATGATTAATTTCATCCATTATGTTTCCATCTGTATTAATAATCTGACCATGGTATTTGTAACTGTTAACTTCTTTTAACTCATCATAATAAATCTTTATTTTCATATTTTGAGAGAATCTATTAAATATTACTTTAGTCTTTTTAACATTTATCTTTAGTCCTACTTTCCTACTTTCATCTGATAACTCCTGCAACATTTTCTGTAGCTCTAAAGCATTATTTGCAAAAACAACTACATCATCTGAAAAATCTAAATGACTTAAATAATCTCCATTTACTTTCACTCATCTAGTTTCCCATTCTAATCCACAAAGTACTTCTTGCAGCACTGCTGTAAAAATTTTTGGAGATATGGAGTCACCCTGTCTTACACCCATTTCAATGTTGATTTTCCTACTATCATTATGTAATCTAATTGTTTCTGTCGTATTTTTATAAATATTCTTTAAAATATGACAATACCCTGGATCTACACCTTGGTGATCCAATGCTTTAATCACTGAAGAAATGTTTATAGAATCAAATGCCTTTTCATAATCTACAAATCCTAAGCATAATGGCAACTCATATTCATTTGTCCTCTCTATAACTTCTCTCAATACCTGGATATGATCTACTGTACTAAAACCACTTTTAAATCCAGCTTGTTCTCTTGGTTGGTGGAAATCCAGTGTTTTCTGTAGATGAGTTGTAATTATCTTAGTAAAAATTTTGTATAAAACTGATAAAAGACTGATAGATCTGTAATTTCTAATATCTTTTTTATCACCCTTTTAAAAAATTAATATTAATACTGCATTCTTCCAATCATCTGGTACATCTTTATCATTTAGACATTTGGTATATAACTTTGCTAATTTTTTTTCTATTTCTTCACCTGCTTCTTTTAATATATCAATTATAATTCCATCATTACCTGGAGCCTTCCATTTCTTCATAAATTTAATTGCATGTCTTACTTCTTCATTCAAAATTCTGGGCCTTCAGAAGATATAATAGGTATAGGGGGCACTTGTTCTTTATTACTATATAATTCTTGATAGAAGTCTTCTACACATTTCATGATGTCATTTCTCTTTTTAGTAATAATGCCATCTTTTTTTTCTTATTGCAGATATACATTTTCTACCAATACCAAAATGTTGTTTTACACTCTTTAGACTTTTATTCTCTTTTACAACTTTTCTTGCTAGTTCACAATTATACTTTCTTATATCATTACTTTTTAGTAATAATAGACAAATAGACAATACAGGTTAGTAATTACACAACGTTTCAAGTTATATTATTCTCCACTTTTCTTCAGGTGTTGCTGGT
The DNA here is from genome assembly GCA_028023455.1 of Epiperipatus broadwayi. Classification (NCBI taxonomy): domain Eukaryota; kingdom Metazoa; phylum Onychophora; class Udeonychophora; order Euonychophora; family Peripatidae; genus Epiperipatus; species Epiperipatus broadwayi. The sequence continues at coordinate 2,098 of JAQFVV010006352.1, forward strand.
CTGATATGCACAGTATCAGTATTAGCATAGAAGTTGAACTTACATCTTTAGATTCTTGAATATCAAATTTAAGGCAAACACTCTAACCAATTGCACAATTTGATATTCAAGAATTGGTTAGAGAGTTTGCCTTAAATTTAATATTCAAAAATCTAAAGGTGTGAGTTCAGCTTCTATGCTAATATTGTCACTGTGCATATCAGACTAGCAATACCTGATATAGAATGGCGAATAATACTACTCATAACATTGTGTAATTACTAATCTGTGTTGTCTATTTGTGTGTTATTACTAACAATTTATTTGTATTTGAAAAATTTAAATAAAGTTTAAAATATTCTAGACATTCAACATTCACTCATAGATGATGGAAATAGTCCATATCACATCTAATAATATAACATCGTCACAAATCTTCAGACAAACACTTATAATAAAAAAATTTCAAATCTATTGATAGAAAAAAAATTCCTTTCTCTAGTTATCTTTAAAAATATGTAATTGAAAAGATTCCCAGATTTTGTAATGAATGAATTTAATGAGACGAAAATACTTCCTACGGTGAACAAATATATGAGTGTCTAATTTAGAAAAATAGAATAAATATAACTCATAATCTATGTTTTGCTATAAAAATTAATTTCATTATTGCTTAATAGGCTACATTATTTCTGTAATCTTCTTTTATGTAGCTAATACAAATCGAGTCATATTATTTTCGGAATTTATATTTTTTTAATTAAAAGTTACTTAGATATAAAATAAGGTTTTTAAAAAATCTTATTAGTGTAAATATAATGGAGGATTTGAAGAAATACATATAGAATATTATTTATATAATGTTGTTATAAAAGCTTTAACAAAAATAATTATTATAAAAAATGTTCATCTCTCAAGATACCAATGCAATGTATTACCAGACTGGAATAAAACCAACATGGGTAAATCAGATTTGATCATTATAATCAAACGTAATCTGCTAAAGACTTAAAATCTTTTTATAAACTTGAAAAAACTTTTGATGGTAATGAAAAAAAATCCACCGAAACACAAAAAAATTTAAGTTTTAAATGAAGAATCTTTATTTTTACACGCGCTTTTTTAATATGAAAATATTTTTTAAATCGCAATTGGCGTTGATCAATGAGATTATCAAACTTAACTCATCAGTCTTCGAGATCAGTATTAATTAAAAAAAACAGGCAGAAAGCTAACCTCTAATGCAAAACTATGACTTCTTTTTAAAATATATATTTTGAATTCAAAACTAATAAATAAAATAAATATTAATAAAGACAAACTGCTCTTATCAGACTTGAACGATAAAAACAAAAGACCCAAGAGCTATTTAATATGATTCAAGAGGTTCTAAAGAGAAAAAAGTTAGGATGTAGAGTCAAAGTATAATTCACAAAACTATTTATGCAATACAAAATCAAATGTATAACAACAATGAAATATAATTAACAATTATTATTGTTATTAAAGGATTTCACTTTTTTAACATCAGAATTTAGGTTAAAGATGGCTGCTCTTTTCTTTATAAAGTCTCTATCTTGTATTGGGGTTTAAGAGTCTTCTTTGTACTCAACACGACATCATTGAATTATTATAAAATCAGTAAGGCACATATGTTAAGAAGATGAAATCCTTTATCTTTAATTTCATATGATGTACGCTCTAAATAAATAAATTTGAGCACTGTCATTGTTATATGTTTTCTACAAGATTCTTTAGTAGAATATATCGATGAGTATTATAACAATAGCTGAAAGAAGTTTCTTTAAAACAGAATCACATCAGGCGAGTGTGAATTTGATGTGGATTTACATCATTGAAAAAAGTTTTCAAAATAAATTCTGATATTGATCTGATCTCGGATTGTATATTTCTTGAGAAAATACTTTTTTCCCAGAAGCCTCTAAAATCTTTAAATGTTAGAAAACCATTAATTCACAAAATGTTACGTTCTTACTAATAATAAGTAAATAGGCATTATTTAATTGTAAATCATAATTACATCAAATAATAAATTTTGCAAAGTGTCCCATCTTTCAAAAAGGTAAAATACAAAATTTGACTAAGTTAATGAACTGACTTAGCTTTATCAAAATATCTTTCTAGAAATAGAGAAGATTTTTATTTGATGTCATGAAGACGTTAGGATCAAATTTTTATCTGCCCAAAAGAAAAACATCTTGAAAATTAAATTTTCTGCCACATGATCAATTTGCAAGCTGTATTAAATTGATTCTTGATAGAGTTAATGGAAAATAATGTTTTCAGAACCTATTGAATTGTGATAATTGCAAATCATATCACAAATGCACCCATATCACCAATTTATATTAAAATAAGATTCAAATTGTAACCTAAATTATTTAGCTCATCTCCAAAAGTTTTAAATAATTTTAGGAACAAACTAAGCATTCATGTAAATATTGAACAATCTTACTTAAACATTCAAGTTCTCCATACATCATCACCAGATATCATACTCAAGACATAGTTTCACTACCTAATGTAGTCTTCAATTTAATATTTTCATCATAGATATTTTTTCAGAAAATACTTAAAGCTTAAAACAAACATAAATACTTAAAGCAGTTGAAAAAGTATAGTCAAAAATACTTTTCAGGTGTTCTTACAATGTTCTAAAAATAAAAACTTCTACATTTGATCTTTTCCTGTTATTACTAATGTTTCATCAATAAATTCAGGTCACCATAATTAATAATCTCGGCTAATATAGGTAAGATCAAACTGATCATGGACTTATAAAAATAATATCTATAAGTCTATGCAAATAAATAAGGAAAATGAAAAACTTTATTAGAATCTTTTCAAATACTTTTATAAAAGTTTATTAATAAATGGATGTTCTTAAAACAGCAATAGTTTTTTATAATTAAACCTGTCTTAACATAAACTTGAAATTGTATAAAATGTGATTTATAAAACAATTGGAAATTTTAGCTCAACAAAAGTACTAAGAATTGTTCTGAACATGAAAGTAAATAAGATGATTTATTAAGTGATGAATAACTTTCGTATTTCTAAAAAGTATAGAATTAAACTTGGTTGGAGTGCTTTTGGTAGAAATAACTTAATACTAAAAGGAAATATGCCTATGTGTTTGAAAAGGATGGTTTTTAACAAATGTGTTTTGCCAGTTCTTACTTATGGATCTGAGACTAGGATACTTAATAGAAGAGCAATACAGAGACTTCAGACCACTCAAGGAATTATGGAGATATGTATGCTGGTAGTAACAAGAAGAGATTGAAAACGCAATGTATGGGTAAGAGAAAAAACAGGCGTTATTGACCTCATTGAAAAATTAAAAGATTGAAGTGGAGTTGAGCTGGACATATTGCTGGAAGAGATGATAATAAATGGACAATTGAAGTCTTAAATTGGATTCCAAGAGATTGTAAAAAACCCAGAAAGAGATCACATGTGAGATGGATGGATGAGATGAGAAAGTGTGCAGGGGTGATGTGGAATAGAGAAACTAAAGGTCGGAGAAGATTGATTGAACTTGGAAAGACCTTCATCCTGCTGTGGCTTGATAATGGTTGATAATGATGATATATAACAACTTATAAGGTTTTAATATACAAGTATGCTTATAATTGCTTTTATAAACATCTGTCAAAAAGAAACATCAAGATATGTAGCGGTAGGCAAAGCTAGCGAAGACAGACCATAAAAACAATTCAAGAAATTATATAATTGATAAAAACAATAGAATACAAGATTTCTATAAAATAATGAGAATACTGTATATTTTATTGTTTTAAAAAAATGCACAGTAAGTATACCATTCTGTTTAATGTCATTTTAATATTATGAGATCAAGAATTCTTAAAATATTTAAGCAATAGTTGTTTCAACACCATAGTTCACTCATCGAAAGCTGAAAGTCCGAATCAAAATAATGACAGGATGAATCTAATTTTAAAACTATTCATAAGATAAATTTTTTGAGTATTATTTTATATATAAAATTAAACAAAAACTTTAATTAAAACCGTGATGCATCTATGTTGAAGAAATTAAAGAAAGTTTGAACAATAAAAAAAATTAAATCCAACGATATTGCAAACGAAAGATTTCTTGTTTGATTTTACAATAGCGAATACCAATGACTTATGTGATCGATAAAATCACCCTTATTAATGGTATGGTTAATGATGATCCTGAAGATTTATAGAAAAAAATAATCAAATTAATTACTAATGATACGCTACAGATTAATTGGTGCATAAATCTTAATATTAGCTTTTGTGAAGAGAAAAAAATAGTTTGGATAAATAAAATTAAAATAAACTCACTATTATTGATGGGCAGACAGGTGAAGTATATAAGTAGCAAATTGGTTTGTAAGTAGGATTTAATAATTGAATTGACTTGTTCTGGGTTGTATAAATTCACTTTTATATTGCATTTATAATTCACTGAATTAACTGAAGTTTAAAAAATAGAGAGAGAATAACTGATTTTATTATTAATTAACAACTTCTCTAGACGTCAGTTAAATCGAAAGATTGACAGATTGAGTGAAATGCCACAGTAAAAAATGACAACAATAAGCAGCCACTCAGAAATGAACACGGCCTTTAGCCAAAGAGAAAAAACTACTCTAAAAATGAATTTCATACTGACTACACAAAACAACCTGTGAATCACAAATACATCCATATATGTCACATGCTGATCCAATTTTTTGTTTACTTGTTCACTTATGATATTGTATTTTAGTTTTCTTAACACAAAACTTTTCTTTCTGAAATATTTCATTACCAGATCTAATTATAGCTCTCCTGAATTTTTTAGATGGAAACATTTAACATTACACTTCTTTAGAATATTTTTGAGATGATTCTTGCAAAGTAAATGTGATCTACCTCTCCTATAAAAACCATGTTCAAGTATATCATAAAGTATCCTTTTAGGAAATCTATTGTTTATTCGTTTTATATGTCCAATCCAGCGACGGTGTAAAGTTACACTATTGAGTGAAATGCAAGAGTGAAAGATAATATCAGAATAAATCAGTTTTCATATCGAATGTTATTGATATTTTGCCTTTATAAGTAACCATTTTACATCTGAAAATCATTGAATATATTAAATACATTAGGATTATTAAAAAGTTAAGAATAATAACAAAAGTAGATCATCACTAACGAACATGTAATTTTATGTTGATGAAGGTATATTTTTTGCTGGCAAATTCTGGATGCTTAATTAATATTTCAAAGTACATAAGGAATAAAAAATCTAGCAATAAAGGTGTGGTTAATTCCTCATTAGTTCGAAAAGTTTGTTGTAAATGTATATGTGCTTTTATTAAAATGTATCTTTTGAAAAAAGTTACAAATGGCAAAAACTAAATGAAACAGAAAATGCTAGAATCTTATAATGAAACAAACTATAAATGACTTTCTGATTATCTATTTGAGAGACAACAATATCTAGGTCTTTATGCATTTTAATGGTAATTGCAGCTTTCTTGCAATAGAATATTTAGAGTGCGTGGCAATTTCTAAAAGCATCAACAAAAAAAAAAACATTAAAAACACTTCATTTTTTTTAGAAATATTTGCACGTAACTTTTTTGGTCGATTTTTTTGGAATAAAATTTATCTTAAGTTATTAAAAAAGAATTTTTTTTAAATAAAACAAAAAGTCCCTTAAGAATTTTAAACCAAAATATAAATAATTAAAACAGTATAAAATATTGACTTAAAGTAAGCTGAAATTTAAGGGCTTGCTCAGCAGTACTAGGATAAGAGCAGCTGCAAAATTAATGTGATTTATAAAATGAAATTTTTCATTAGCTACATATGTATTAAATTATGGTTTAATGGCTCAGTTATAGCAAGTTTCACTTTTAGATTCCTGAAGGTCTTTACTTCAATGTTAGCGTTAGTAGTAAATTACTTCAGTGATAGAATTACTAATAGATTGTTTTCGTATTGGTAGAAAAAATAACAATATGTGTAATATGTTAATCGAGTGACTTGACATAATTATAATAAATGTAATGAGCTTGAATCAATTCAGGATGATCCTATGTAAAATTGAAGTGAAATTATTTGGTTTTCAACATTAAAAAAGGGAGCTAATATCCACAGAAAATAAGTAAATTAATAAAAAAAAAAAAAGTAAAGATTGCAAATTAGATATAAGAATTTGTTAGGAAATTTGTACAACACATTTTTCCATTGCCAATACAGAGCATAAAGTATTCAGATATTATTCAAAACAAATTTGAAATTGAACCAAACTAGAAAATTAGAAATGTAAAACTCTGCACAATTGACCAAGTAAAGGTAAAATATTTAAATACCTTACTGTATATTTAACATCTTTTAACAGACCTTCACAAAAAAATAGTAAAAGATGTATTATTTACCAGAGTTGCCAGTTGATAGGTAGTTACAGTTTGAATAATTTTTCATTATTGTTTACCTTCTGTTATGAATAGATATATACACATTTATCAATGAATATTGAATTATTAGTGAGCTGATACATTAGGAAATTTAAGAATAAAAAGGGCCCAGATTAACATCACAATAAATCCAATTTTTACTCAATTAATTACTCTTTCAAAAATATTATAGCTATTTAGCTATATTAATCCTAACTCTTGACAATTATTTATCTACAAGTGCTAATCGACATTTAGGTTATAAAGAGTCTAGATCTACAAAAATATCTTTACTAAAAAAAAATGGAAATACTTATCTTTATTACCAATATAATTTTTTGTTTAAAAATAATTATTATAAACATTTTTAGCATTTAAATGAACAATATTCTACACAGTTTGAAATAAAATTTTATACAGACCATTATGATTTACCTTTTTTAGATCCTTACACATTTATGATGATCAAATCAAAACTCAATTGTTTGGTAAACATTATATGGGTGTGGGGGTCTCTTCGGAAACAAAGGTGTTTAGTAAAATAATAAAAGCTTGCCAAGCGTTGTTAGCCGAGAGATCAGCGCAGCCGCCTTGCAAGCAAGCAGTTGGTTGCACACGATTGTTGCGGGTTCGCCTCCCGGCCGATGCAGTGACATATGGGGAAAAAAAGTAAAAATGAGCCCTCAACTGGAGAAAATAATAATCATATGATTGTCGCAAAGATAATAATTGTATTACTTGGATGTTGATCAGTTTGGCTTATATTTAGGCAGAATTTTTTTTATACTTATTTGTGTAATATGGATGGAAATTTTAAATTGCATTAACAAATATGACAAAACAATAAAACTACCATTTTGTATAGAAGAGGTTTCTTACGCAAATGAATATTTAAAAAAAAATATCCAAATTTAAGCCAAACTACTTAACTACCACGTGACACAATTATTATTCTCTAACAACCATCATGATTTTACTATTTTACTCAGTTGAGGGCAAGTGTTATCGTGTCAAAATGTCAGATTTTTTTTTTTTGTTTTATTTTTTTTTTTTATTAAACTGTCTTGCCTTGCTCTGAAAATTTGATTTATAAAATATATTTTATCTGTAAAAACATTATTTTCAATATGTAGATTGTAATTGTACATATACATGAGATGAATGTAATGCCAGCTTAGCTTATGTTTTTTTATTTATCTGTGATAATGATCAACTGTGAAATGGAGAGTACAGACATCAATGTGAAGGGTACATCTTATTACATTCAAACTACATAAAAATCTAATTAAATATTTAATACACTCACAATGGCTGAGATCAAATTTAGCAAAATATTAATAATAATTAAATTATAAAAAATATAAATCAAGATATATCTTATTGTAAAGTAAATATGTACGCCATAATAGCGTAATTAATATTCTGTATTATAAAAATGTATTTTATTGATGTATGTACAAGTTTCACTTATGGTACCATAAAATCAAGTTGAGTGCCTGGTTAAATTAAATGTTTCATAAAAACTACAACACTCCTTCATTCTCCACAAAGAGCAATGTGAAATAAATTAAGTCAATTTATTATATATACATTAAATAAGTTTTATAATCTTAAGTAAAAAAAAAAACAAAGACAGATTTAATAAAATAAATATATTTTATTATAAAGAACAATCAAAACAAATAAATAAATAAATAAAATAGAATTAATAATTTATAACAAAATGATATGAATAAAGCTCTCTGATTTTTTATAAGTTTATACCAAAAGACAAAGCTGCAGAGATGATTAATTAAATAAATAATGTGAAAAAATAAAATACAAGAGAAAAACAAATGTATATATGTGTGTGTTGTGACGAAGATAGCATGTTTAATATATAGCACGGTTATATTAAGAATTAATATTAGGAAATCTTAAGCATTAAATGTTGCTTAAATGTAACCATAAGTATAATTCAGTTTTATTAAAAAATTAACCAGCATGCTTAAGAATTTCCAATAGAAATAACTGATCCTCAATCTTTAAAGTTTGACCAAATATTTCCATACATATAAATAAAAATAATCAAGCAAACTAACAAACCTCAAGACATTTAGAAATAACTGTAATATCTCTGGTTCAGTCCCATTCTCATTTGTGGCTTAAAATTCTAAATATATTTAACAACTTTTATCTATTTCAACTATAAGTAATAGGATTTTCTTTTCATTTAGGGTCTGCTTAATGATATGCATGACAGTCATGGTCATTCTGCATAGTTTTTGCTGTTTTGGGTATTATTTATGATGCTATAATCACTATACAATTTTTTTATTTTGCGTTTATCTATAATGTTAGACTAGCACCCACAGTTTTGTTTTACCATAAAATTCATTTTACAATTACTAATAGAAAAAAAATTTAAAGTTATCACCATTAGACGAATCTTTAAAAAATTATAATATATAATTTGCTATAAAGAAAATTGGATCTGCCTTTTTGATTTCAATAGAAGTGATAATTTCTGATTGATGGAATGTTTTATCTCAGAAAAATTTTGGATTTTTTTTTTTTTTTTTTAAATGTAATTTTCATTAATTTTGTTTATATATTAAAGGTTATTTATTTATGCAATTTTTTTGCAAAGAATTTATTTTAAATCAAAAATCTGCATGACTACAATTAAATTTTACTTAAAAACATTTATTTTTAAAAAGATAAATGATAAAAAATTTAGTACAGCAAAGTGGAAGCAGTTTGCATTCATTAACAAAATGGGTTTCTACCAATATCTGTAAAGAATTTTTTTTTTTTTAAATTAATAACAGAATTTAATGTTTAATTTTAAGATTTTTTTTTCTTTAATGATAGGATAACTAAGTTTAAATTTATTTTGAATTTCAAAAATTAAATTCAAATAAGAAATATTTTATTCTGACAAACTTTTTGAATAGACCAAGCACCAATATTGTAGTTACAAACTCTGTTAAATAATTTATTTTTCTACTTTACAAAATTTAAATATTAACTTTTACAATGTCTATCATGTGAAAGCTTATATTTGTAATAAATAATGTAAAGATTATCAATTTATAATATAGAAAAAAGGTTCATTTATAAAATAAAATGTTCAAATATGGAGGAAGTTTTTGCTAGGGTTTTTTTAAATAAAAGATTTGAATCCTGAAAGGGTTCAATCCACATATTTATAACATCACTTATTTTATATCTTAATATATATTTGATAATAAATGAAATTCTACAAGCTTTTTAAAAATAAATATAAAATAGTACTTAAAAGTTAACAAACAAAAATTAATAATAATAAGAATAACAACAACAACAAAAAAGAAGAATGGTTAAAAATATATTTAAATTAAAGATAATCAGATTTTTCAAGTGATATTTTCACATAAAAACATTTATCATATATATATATACACACACACGAATATAAATAGTTAGTCTAGAAATATACTGTTAATTTTGTAGTTAAAATAACTCAAATAATATACTTTTGTTTACCCTAAAGAACTTTGTTTCGAACTTTGAGAGCTAAAATCAAAAGTCTGTTACTTTTTTAAAAAAAAAAAAACAACTACACAAAGGATATTAAATATATAAGTAAAAATGTTTCTTTAAAATAAATAATCAAAAGGTATTTTCTTTTAAATAAATAGTACTTTCTTTTATTGTTTTAGTAGATGTTTTCTGTGATGATAATGATGATTCCGTATATAAATACATTGGCTTCTGAATAAGGTATATAAATGTGGAAGCTCCAAATTTCATTAAAGTTTATTGTTTAAGTTTTAACAAAATGACACTAAAAAAATATTAATTTAATCGTGGTAAAAAATTAGTTAATTTCAACAGTTCCTATTATTAATGACTTAAACTCAATTTACCAAAATTTTAACGAAAGTTCAAAACAAAAATCGAATGTTAAAAGACTTTTTTTAAAATTTATTTTCACGCATGATTTTTTCTTCTAATTGATTTAAATCACATTTAGCAGTTGTATGTTAATTAAATGTCCTATCTGAAATATTATGATTTTTTTTTTTTTTTTAGATAAGAGTTTTCCAGATATTACTGGAGAAACAAATGGCTTTGAAGTTCTTAGGTGGCCTTTTGTATAAAAGTTGCCTTTATCTCAACATCTTTGTTTACTAGCAAATAATCGGATAATCAATGAATAAAAAATAACTGAACATTGAAATTAGAACAAATTTATAAACTCATTAACATATCTAAGCAATCAAGTACCTAAACCATGCATATTTTCAAATGGAATTTTAAAATAACTTTTTAGAATGTTCTTGTATTCAAAATGTTATTTTCCAAATGTGATTAAAATACATTTTTATTTCATTTAATATCTCCTAAATAATAATTATTTAAATCTTAAAATAATATGCATAAAAAAATTTAGAAGATAAATTTATTTATATTACATCTAAATAAATCTAAATCCATATGAAGTAAAGCAATTTGAATAACCTCCTTTCTTCTCCTTTAAAATATTGTTGTTTTTAAAACACAATTTAGTTAACAAAAATATAGTTAAACTTCTTACTACTATTTCATTGCATTTAAAATTCTGATCTGAATATATGCTTATTAATTGTTTTCACATATTACTATCTTATTTTATATGTGTATATGTAAAATGTGTTTGAACATATTATACATTCATAATACAGTCAAACAGAACTTTAAAATAATGTTAGTGTTCTTAGATTTTATTTTTTTAGCATGATAAAATTGTTTATACATTTTTAAAAATTAATAAAAGTTGTTAACAGGATAAAATTAGTAATGCAATCAAAATATGCTATTTAATTTAGATATAATAAACTTTAATTTTTTAAGCTATTTTTTTATTTACACAAATACAGACAACCAACTTATGCTTACAAAAGATATATTAACACATATCAAATAATACAAAAATGAGAAAACCTAATTTATTGATGTCAATCAAATGACTATTGTTACTTGAACTAAAAAATAACAGATACTCTTTATACATAGTTTAGATTACTTATCAAAGAATTTTTCATCAAATAATCATTTTTATCGTGCATGCATGGCACTTCTTTATAGATACACAAACTTTATTTTTTAGTAGAAAGAATAAAGATAACTAAATTTAAATATCAGTTAAATCAACACAAAACAAACAGCTTTTTATAAAGCAAAGCAAGACAGAAATGCTATTTTATTTTTAACTTAAAGTCTATGAGTAATAAAATATTATGATTGGATATTTATAAAAAATTGTTTTGTCCACTTGTTTTTGAAATCACGTGCATAAAAAAGGCAATGGGAAAAGTTATATTTTATATTTGGACAAATTATCATTTAGACTTTAGACAACTAGAAGTATTTAAGTATTGTTTTCATTAAATAATAAATTAATCTTTTTTAACTGTGTAATAAGGTAATGAATTTGCTATGATTTGGAAAGATGTATTTTCTTAGTTCAACCGTTAATTTGAATGGATGTATAACTAACTGCACATTATTTGAACAGTTTGCAAACATATTTAAATCTATGGCAACACAGTTTTAATGTTCTTCAAATTGCTCTAGTACTCTCTAATTATAAGATTATGCACTGATTGATATGACAAAGATATATAGAAATTTTAATGTTTTGGATATACTTCTGAATTAAAGCCTTTTTAATTTTTTTTAATATGCAATTTCATATTTATTACTCTAAATAAATTTAATACTTTTACCTATAAGAAAATTCAGTAGTATATTTATCTCATTAAATCATATATCATGTGAAAATTGGTCTTATGAGTTATGTCCAATTAAACATTATCAGTGAACGATCCTTCTTTTATTAATAATATAACTCAAAATTCATATCATTGAAAAATATCTAGATTTAAAAATCACCCATTTCTTTCTGCATGAAACAGTTTTGACAATAAATGTTTTTTTTTTCAAATAAAACATTTTCTTTATTAATAATAATTATTAATAATGAGTTGTAGTATTTAAATATAAAAATTTTAAATGCTTGTTATTATGGGAACATCTAAAGATGTGTTAAATAATACAAATGTAGGATGAATTAAATGTGAAAAAACCAATACTCTATTTATAATTCCATCAAAACAAGACAAATAAATGTGAGAAGACAAAGAAGTAAATATTGAAAGATATAAAAATAGTGATTGAAGTCAATGTAAAACAAATAAAAAAGTTTAAAGTGAGTTCCAATAAAGAAAAGCAGTTTAGCATAAGGAATAATATGTTTATCAAATATACATTGTAAAAAAATGGAGGAACGAAGCATGAGTATAAAGGTTTCTGCCTTTTTAAGTAGTAATGGCTAAATATAACTGATGACAATATTTTTGATTATATAAAAAAAATTAAAAACTTTCAAAAATGTTTTTTTTTTTGTTTTTTTTTTTTTTTACAAATTCTAATGAAATCAAGAGAAATATGGAAAAAAAATAAAAAAAATAAAGGAACTGATTCTTACTTCTTATAGGAATTTAAAATGTGTTTAAAATAAAATTAAAATTTTAAAAAAAATCTCAAATATTTCAATATTCTATAGATTTATAAAATACAAATTAAAAACACTTTCAAAAAAATTGTGAAAGCTAAAATAATGTAATACTTATATAATAGTATTGGCCTGAAACTTCGGATATAATTAGAATAATAATACAAGGAAAAGAAATATTGAAACAATTAATCATGTGGTTATCTATTTTTTTAACATAGGCTATCATGATTCAATGTTTTAGTTTGGTTCAGTAATTCAATCGTATAGATTTGAAATCAAAAATTAACATTTTTTTTTAATTATTAAAATTAAAAAAAATATTTATTTTTCAATCACTTTAAAAGTGGTTCAATTTTTAGAAAGTCCTTGAAGACAAAAATATTTTTTTTATTTTCAAAAAGCTATAAAAATATAATAGTACAAACTAAGAACAAAACAGTATTTTATATTTTGCAAAAAACATATTAATAGAGGCAAAAAATGGCAGGAGCATCCTCATTATTTTGCCCGCTTTAACATTTTATTCATTTTTAATTTTAAAATTAATATCGTAACCTTATGTTTTTCCCATGGAAACATACAAACAGGGATATGACTAACTGAATGTAAAGGAAAAATATTTCTTCATCTTTATTTGATATGTCCATTTTTATAGGCTTAGTAAGTGTTTAGGAAGTTTAAAATTGGGAGGTGGAATATCTTTTGTAAGCTATTTGGTGAAATGAGTCAGGAAAACTGATATAGGATGTTATTGAAGTCAGTTTTTGGCAATCTCTGCAGTGGCCAATCATTAAAAAAGCTATAGATAAAATATAACTCATCAGATCAAATATAATTAATAGGTGTTAAATTTCTTTTGTGTATTATCTTATATTTCACATATAACTCATCCATTTCTTTTTTCTCCCTCTATATTTTGCTTCTTTTTATATTTCACTATAAACTCATCAACACTCCTTTAACACTTTAAGCAAATAATTTTATTTATTATAACAGTTTCGACTGTACTAGCAGTCTTCATCAGATCTACAACATAAAAAATTAGACAAATATTATATCAATACAACCAAAATTCTTATTCTTCATATTCTCATATAAAATTATAATAAAACAAAATAATATAAAGCAAAAACAACTCAATCCAAAAACTTTTCAAACAAAATTTTTCCAATTCTTTTAAAAACCCAAAACATAAAAACTAAACTATAAAAAATTAATAATAATAAAAAATAATTAAAAAAATAAATAAATAAATAATAATAATAATAATAATAATAATAATAATAATAATAATAATAATAATAATAATAATAATAATAATAATTAAAAAAAAATAATAAAAAAATAAAAAATAATAAAAAAATAAAAAAACAATAACAAAAAAAGTAATAATAAAAATATAAAAATTTCTTTAAAATCATTTTTAAATTATTTTTTAAGATTACAAGCAAATAAATGTATTAAAACAATTCAAATTTTATCATCAAACCATTAAAAACAAAACCCTTAAAACTCATTAAAACATTAATCTAAAAATTAATACCAAAAATTATCATTTTTAACATAATTAATTACATATATAAGACCAAAATCAAAAAATTAAAATTAAAAAATAAACTTAAAATAAAAATCAAAAAAACAAAATATTAAAAATCAAACAACAATAAACTAAAATCATTCTTTTCCTTTTTTTTACACTCCCATTTATACCCTACTTACTTCATTTTATACCTTCATATCATCCCCTCAATTTCCTTCCTCATATATACTCTAATACTCCCTACCATCTTTACTTATTTAACTACCATCTTATAACATTTAATATCAATACAAACTTAACTATTTTTACCTTAACTTTCCTTCTACCTTCACCTTTCCTCCATATTTTTTTTATTAACCACTTCCTAACTTCCTTTTTTTCCCCATCAACTAGCTCTCCCTATTAACCATTTCTATTACTTAATTACCCTAACTTTTAATTCTTTATTAACCACTTCCCAACTTCCTTTCTTTCCCCATCACCTAGCTCCCTCTATTGACCACTTCTATTATTTAATTACCCTAAATTTTAATTCTTTACCCTATCAAGCTTTACATTTCCCCTCACTTAAATCATTCTAAACTTTTCTACTGTTTAATTTCACACTACCAAAGTCCTTATCCCTTTTTCTCTGTTAATACTAGGCCTTATTCTCTTAATTAACAATGATTCTCTTATCCTCCTGGCCCTTCTACTATTTGCAAAACTAATCATTTTTATACTTTCCTTCTCCAAATTATGCCCTGTCTCCATCATATGCACAAATACTGGTGAATTTTTTTCATACTTATGTTGCCTCAGCCTTGTATATATAGAGTTCTTTGCCTCACCCACATATTTATTTCTAACCCCCTTATCCCTACACTTTTTACACTCTATCATATAAACCCCATTAACATAATTCCTCTCTTTATCTATATATTTATTATCCAAAACCTTCATCAAATTTTTTCTCTTCTTATTTACTATTCTGTATTTCACATCATTTCTATATTTTACATTAAGCTTTTCAATTATACTATTAATCTTTCTAACTATTCTATAATCATGTACTCTTATTCCTATATATTTGTTTTTCCCATCCTTTTCAATTACTCTTCTCTCATTCTCTTCTTCCTTTCTACATTTCCTTTCTACACTCTCAATACTCCTCTTTATTATCTTTTCTGGATACGCACTATCCCTAAACTCCTTAAATATTATATCTATTTTCTTTTTATAGTCTTCTCTATCTCTGCAATAATTATTTGCTCTAAATACTCTTGATGTTATAGCATCAATTTTAAATTGCTTATCTACATCAGACTCCCAATTGCCTATATTACCCTTCTCCATCTTTCTAAACACCCATGTTCTCACTTTACACTTCCCTTTACTATACTCTTTTTTCATCATTATATCCAAATACACCAATTCATTATTCTTTTCCCATTCCATTGTGAATCTTAACTTCTTATCCAACTTATTAACCTTATCATAATACTTTTTACTTGTCTTTCAGTCTTATTAAATATCAATAAGAAATCATCTACATATCTCTTAATTAAAACTAAAACTGTTATAATAAATAAAATTATTTGCTTAAAGTGTTAAAGGAGTGTTGATGAGTTTATAGTGAAATAGGTGCTAAATTATTACTATAACAAATGTATTACAGCAGTCAAATAATCAATTTTGCATTTAACTTTAGTGTTTGTCTTTAATTTGTAATTATATAAACGTGAGAATGACTGTTTAATATTTATGAGGTGGGACGTCTGTGTTGGAAAAAAAAAGAGAGATAATAATAAATTGTAAATACTTTTATGTTTTATTCAATATAATATCCAATATTGATTGCGTTCAATGTGCCTTGTTTAAAAAACAGAACTTTTTTTTATATTTGAAGATTAGACAGTATGAAGATTTTCAAAAGATTTTTTCCCCCCATATGTTATAGCATCGGCCGGGAGGCAAACCCACAACAACCGTCAACAACCAACTGCTAGCTTGCAAGGCGGCTGCACTGACCTCTCGGCTAACAATGCTTGACCAAGATTTTATTGCTGTGATAATGGGACAATTTTCCATAAATTAAAAAAAAGTAAGATATTATGATGATTATAATCACGTTGAATACCATGTGATTGCTTATAGTCTATGTAAAAGAAAAATCACGTGTTGAAATTGACTTGTCTTTTACTGTGAGTACTATAAAAAATCAAAGCAAGTTCAAAATTTATAAAAGCCATTTTTTTACTGTTTATAGCAGATTAAATATTTACCAAAATGAATCTATCGTTTGGCAGGACCTTCCTACCACACCGTATCTGAAGTTTATATTAAAGAATAGAATTAGAACGGCTTATTATGAACTATTATGGAAAGAGAATAAACTTCGAGGATTTTAGAATTTTTGTAATTTGTGAAGCTTTCGGAAATATAGCTTTGTCAAACTTCGTGTGTCGATACATTCTTTGTCTTACGTTTTCAAAAGCAAAGCCAATTGAACAGTTAGACACTGAATATCACTTCTAGAATAATATCAATGCTTTTTAAGTTCTTTGAATTATTTAACTCAAATTTTAAAAAAAAGCTGGAATCTCCATAAGAACCGATCTCGGACTATGAATTGGTGTATTGTTCTTGCTCGCGTTAAATACCATTATCTAAAAAGATTTAAAATTATTATAAACTAACTAAATTAAAACCAACAAATTAAGCAATTTAAGGTTTGCAGACAATAAACCATAAACTTCAGAGTGAATAAATACATATTAAAGTATTTGGCGTGTGAAAAAAAAAAGAAATTTTAATAAATATTTTATTTTAAGTTCTATCAATGCGGATTTATACTTATACAATAGTATTGCTCGATAAGAAATAATTATTGAAAGTTATTTTAGTGAAATACTTATATACCGAAAACTATGCCAAAGTAATAAAACATTTAATTTGAAATTCAATAAAAGGAATTACAGTTTGGACTCGCCTTGTAGAGAAGAAATAATTCCTGCAGATTGGGTTCACTAATAGATATAAAAAAATTGATTTTAAAAGAAAATGAAGGGTTATCAGAATTTAAAATTATTTTTTAAAAAGATGATGACCCTGGGATGTAATTCTCTAATACTTGTCAAGGATCTTAAAGGCGATGTATTCTTAAGATTTATTTAAGGATATTATGCCAAATTATTATAATTGTTTGAAATTTAGGATTTATATTTTTCATAAAATATCAACACTTTCAGTAGGAATGTATGTAAAATATAATTCAGATAAATAGTAAATTTTGGGATATGAATTTGTAGATTTGCTACATGTCCTAATACATTTATTTATATTAGAGGTGCTATATTGAATTTAGCCAATTATAACTATTATGCATCCATTTATTTTTAGATTTATATCGTGTTTGTTTGTCCTTGACACTTTTCTTCACAATGTGAACTAGCGATGGTGATGAAAACTAAATGAATGAGTTTTTTTTTTTGGTGGATCTTATTCCTAGAAAGAATCTTTCACATCTGATTAGATATTGAGTAGTATATGGCAATTTCATAAGTGTTTACAGTTAAGGCCTCTTGGGTTATGCTATGTCTTAGGGTTCAATTAAGTTAAACCAGTAAGATAGCAATAAATTAAAATAACTCATCATTTAAATTTCTATATATTTTAATTACTAGTTTCTACAACATGGACATACAATTATAATAATAAATATACACACAAGATTTCACTCAGTTTATTTACATTAAATATAATATTGTTCTATTTTACCAGTCCTTATTTTATGCATTGCTACAGTAGCCATTTTACCTACTGTTTTC
Source organism: Epiperipatus broadwayi (assembly GCA_028023455.1). NCBI lineage: Eukaryota > Metazoa > Onychophora > Udeonychophora > Euonychophora > Peripatidae > Epiperipatus > Epiperipatus broadwayi. The sequence continues at coordinate 20,412 of JAQFVV010006352.1, forward strand.
TTTACTATGGATTTCATATATCCTGGAGGCTGTGTACTGGCAACATTCCGGGAACTGAGAGCGATAAATCTCTGCCACCAGTTTTATTCTATATCCCTTTATCGGGCATATATTCTGGAAATCATACTTTACGGCAGCACTCTCTATATATTTGTGTGGAGAAGAATTTACATTATGAGGTAAGTGCAAAACAACATATATTATATATATAGCAGTCCTTCCCCCACTCTAGTAATACATATTTCTCTAGTTTACTATATAGTCCTTAAATTTAACCGGTGGTTTCTGTATTTGGGAAATTTTAGGACTATCATTCATATTTTCCCTTTGTACTCCTGGTGAGTCCAGTTATTGCTCTGTCACTTCATCTTCAGTCAGTTCTGGCTCATCTTTCTTTTTGTATTCTTCTTTAATTGGTCCCTTCATGATATGGTTCATTTCTGACCATATAGCTTTGTTTTCCTTTGTTTCACGATGACGAAGGTGGTTTATATGTTTTTTCAACACTTTTCCATTTTCCATCTCAATTAGACAAATCTGTTTATGCAATGACTGGTTTACCACTTCAGGGCTCCATTTATGTTTTAAAACATCCAACACCCATATGCAATCGCCTGGCAAAAACTTTACCACTTTGGTATTATTTATTTTCTAGTGTTTCCAGGTAGTAGCTTTGTCAAATGGGTCCTGAATGTCCAACACATCAATAGCTCCACTGGAGTTTTACCCATTGCAGTGTTTGGAGTAAAGTTCTGAGCATACATAGCCTGTATCAAGCTTCTGATATGTTTTTGTTCTGAAGTTTTTTTAAAGTGTTTTTTAAGTGCTGTACTCCCTTTTCCACTATTCCATTACTTTCAGGATAGTAAGGGGGTGTAAGCAGGTGTTTAATTCCTCCCTCATTTAGAAAATCCATAAATTTTCTTGATGCAAAACCTGAACTGTTGTCTGTCACAATAGTTTCTGGATAACCATGTGTGGCAAATAGTTCATTTAACACTTGGATGGTACAGTCTGCACTAGTATCCTTAACTATTCAATGCTCAGTCCATCGAGAAAAAGCATCAATCACTAATAGTATCAGGTGTCCATCCAATGGGTCAATGTGATCCAGATGAACACATGTCCATGAAGACTTAGGTGGTTCCCATGTTTCATAATGCTTTGGTGGTAATCTGGCCACTTGTTGGCAGTTCCTGCAATTTTTTACCTGGGTCTCTAGTTCATTTGTTAAGTTTGGCCACCATACATATGACCATATGAAGGCTTTCTTTCATACCACTCCTGGATGTCCTTGATGAAGTAGATTTAGGACTTGAGATCTACCTTCAATAGGTACTAACACTGTCATTATTTAAGATGCATCCATCACACACAGAAAGTTTGTCCCTAGCTATCCAGATAGCTTTGCTCAATTCACTAGGGCATTTCTTTGGCTACCCATTTCTGATCCACTTTATGAGTTGTACATAACCATCATTTTTTCTGGTCCATTCCTTTATAGTCATGCTATTTATCTCCTTTGACTGTAATGTGTCAATATAGTTTATCTCTTTAATTTTGAATACCCTTTCTGTGGTGTCTGTCAGCCTAGACAAAGCATCTGAATGTGCAATAGTTTTTCCAGGTTTGTAGATTAGCCTATAGTCATATTGTGACATCAAGTTTGTCCATCACACCATACATTGACTTGGGGGTTCTATAGGTCCCTTTTCACCACCAAAAATCTCTGTTAAGGGGCGATGATCTGTATAGATGGTGAAGTTTCAGCCATACACATATTGGTGGAATTTTTTAATGCAAAAATCACTGCCAACATTTCCTTGTCAATCTGGCTATAATTTTTCTCTGCAGCTGTCAATACTCTTGATACGAATGCTATTGGATGCTCCTCTTCATAGCATGGGTGCGATATGACTGCTCCCACACCAAAATCGGATGCATCAGTTGTGATGTTCACTGCCCAGTCACTTCAGTAATGTACCAGTAGTGCTTCTGACATTAATAAGTCTTTTGCAGTTCTAAAAGCGTTCTCCTGTGCATCAGTCAGATATATCGCTGTTTCTTTTTTAACAACAGGTATAGTGGTGACAGCAAGTGTGACTTTCCTTCTAAAAAACTCTCATAAAAGTTTAAAATTCCTAAAAATGCCTGCAATTCTTTGATGTTTTGGGGTTTCTTAGCATTTTTTATAGCCTTTACTATTTCGGGGTCAGGTTTTCGACCATTTTCATTTATAATATGTCCCAGAAACTTGATTTTTTGAGCTGACCAAATGCATATATTAACATTAAGCTTTGCTTTGGTCTGAGATAATCCTGAGCAAACCTGATCTACCCATTTCTCAAGTTCTGCCTCAGTTGCACCAATAATTAAAATGTCATCTAAATAAGGTATCACTCCTTCCATAGATCTGAATAGCATGTTCATTTTAGCCTGAAACACATTCGGCACAATGGTTATTCCATATGGCAATTTATTCCATGTGTATAATCCCTTATGCATGGTCAGTGTAAGTAATTTGGATGTACTTTTTGTTACTGGGATCTGATGGAAAGTTGCTCTTAGATCAATTTTTGAAAAATACTTGGCCTTCTCTAATGATGCCAGAATTTCCTTTACACCGGGTATGCACCATTGTTTATGTATTTGTTGACCATAATTCTATAATCACCACATGCCCACAATGATTCTTCAGTGGGTGTTTATACTCCCTTTGACACTAAATCCATTATTGCCTTTTCCACTCTCTCCCTCATTGCACATGGCACTTTTCTGGGCTTAAAAACAATGTCTTTGGCTTCTGATACTAATTCTATGTCTACTGGTCTTGTTCTAAATTCCACTGGGCCTGACATGAACAGTTCCGGATTTTTTTTATTTCTTTTTCTATACGGATAGTCTTTAGTATATTTATGTGTATTCCCAGTAGAGCAAACCAGTTTCTACCCAATAATGGACTAATGTCTTTATTTACTATATACAATGTCAAAGATTTATGTCTAGAGTTAAGTGTCACAGGCACAGTTAATTTTCCTCGAATATCTACTTTTGTTACAATTGTATCAGCCTTACATAGCTTCAATTTATATTTACTACCTCGAGTGATCTCTGTCCAATCCTTAAATGATGTCAACAACAATCCAGTTCCACTATCTACTTCCATTGTGATTGCTTTTCCACAGACTTGCAAATCCAGAAGAATGTGATCTGTTTTATGGTCGCCTTTTGATACAGTCTTAATGGTTGATTTTTTATATTCCACTCTGGGTTTGATATCTACAATTTTTCTCTGTTCTTTGCCATCTTTATAATAACATAGGCCACTAAATGTCCTTTCTTGTTACATTGTCTACATATTTTATCCTTGGGTTTACAGCTATTTTTTATATGACTGGATTTTCCACAGCAAGTACAATTTTGTTTGGTGTGTCTGCCACAAGACATAGAATCAAATTTTTTCTTTTCTCTACTGAAAGTGATCTTTTCCGGTGATTTTGATCTGGTATATTCTGATGCGATGGTAAGAATGGCCTCTTGCATGACACATTTATCAATCATTGTTTTGTATGTTAATTCTGAATCTCTCAATAAGACCTTCCTGAAGTTTGCGTCTGTCATTCCGTATAAGAGCTGCTCGAACAATGTGTCATTTATTTCTGGACTGTATTCACATTCCTTGGCCAGTTTTTGAGTGCAAGATCATAATCCACATATTTCTTTTGTGGTGACTGCATTCTATTTCTCATCCAAAGGCATGCTATCCATTTAGACTGTTTTGGTAGAAAGTATTCATTCAACTTTTGTATAAATTCCTGATACATGAAATCTTCTGGATGCTTTGGGTTGGTAATCCTGTTTGCTAATTGGATTGTGTCTTTTCCTGCTAAATATAATAGTGTGGAAATATTATATCTATCATCCTCAATTTTATTTATGAACATGTAATATTCTGCTTGTTCAATATAACTCTTCCACGAGTCAACATCATTTATGTCGAACTCGCACATTATAGCATTTATAGCCACCATGCTGCTGTTTTTTATGTAACGTTTTTACGAGTGCCTCGCTTTAATTTTGGGTTTTTAATCCTGTAAGCTGTGCCACTCTGCCATGTCTTAGAGTTTAATTAAGTTAAACCAGTAAGATAGCAATAAATTAAAATTAACTCATCATTTAAATTTCTATATATTTTAATTACTAGTTTCTACAACATGGACATACAATTATAATAATAAATATACACACAAGATTTCACTCAGTTTATTTACATTAAATATAATATTGTTCTATTTTATCAGTCTTTATTTTATGCGTTGCTACAGTAGCCATTTTACCTACTGTTTTCTTTACTATGGATTTCATATATCCTTAAGGCTGTGTACTGGCAACATTCTGGGAATTGAGAGTGATAAATATCTGCCACCAGTTTTATACTATATCCCTTTATCAGGCATATATTCTGGAAATCATACTTTATGGCAGCGCTCTCTATATATTGAAGCAGTCGGATCTGAGTTCGATCCTAGCTTCATGTTATTTACCCTAATACTAACCTTAAATTTCCGATGCAATGGGGCTTTATACGTTCAATCCATGCTAATTTCCATAATGAATAACTTATTTCAAATGCGTAGTAAAATTAATTAGTTTAGTTTAAATTTGATCAATTCTCTAAATAAATTCATGATAAAATATTCATGAATTTATATATATTAAATTGCGTGGATTGTGCATATATATATTTGTAAATATTAAATATATATAATTGTTCGAAAGTTTCATTGCGTCGGAATACTTGTTTTTTTCACCTTTAAATAATTTGTAAAGTTTCGTAGATTAAAAGCTACATTCCTTCGATAAGCTTTAAAATTCTTAAAAACAATAGTAAAGTTTTATGAATTGGAAAAAGATAAGGATTCATTTTTTTAATTAAATCATTTTCAAATCTTAAGAATTCATTTTCAATTAGAGAAGGAATTCAAGCTAATTAGTTTGAAAGCCTTATCGAAGGAATGTATTTGAAAACAACTAATTATAAAAAAAAAACACATTGATAATAAAATGAGCGCTAGCCTTAAGGCATCTGGACAATATATATAGCCCTGAAAAGTCAGGAGGAAAAAAAACTAGCTTTGTTGTAGAGTAGTGCAGTGAACTCTGTGCGTATAAAAATTGTATTTCATCAAGATAGAGGGCTAGAGCATCAGGAATCTGGCTATGGTTCCTATAAAGTCCCGAGAAATCTTCAATGGAGCTGCTGAACCTTTTTCCGGACCGATCATTCTGCAAAAATTATGAAAGCTACTAAAATACTGTTCCAGTAGTCAACCAATGATGCCTACATTTTCAACAACTTGGAGATGTAACTTAAGGACCGGCAGAAGGGGTAATATATTTCTATAATGAACGTTAAACTTTCTGGCCAGTTCGAACTTTATTTTACACTCCTCCTATTTAAGAGCTCTTTATTATTTAATGTAAAAATCTTTATAAAATGCTACTATAAATTTATATTGTAATTCTTTCAATCTCTAATCTTTAAACTTTTTCTTTTCTTACCTGGCGGTTCGTTTAACATATTATATATATATATTTATCGTGTGATTTATTAATGCTATTTAAAAATTATATGCCAATAATCTTTCAACTCGATGAGCTCCTCTGTTCTATTTGCCTCATGCAAATATTATAATATTAATTTCAAATAGTAATTCTCACCCATTAGAACTAAATTTGAAAGTTCTATTAATCATCGAGTCGAAAGAATACATGTTTATTATTTTTATAATTGGCTAATAATAAACTATTAGCTTCGTTTTTCACCTATGTCCCCAGCTCCTAAGTTACAAGTAGTTATATCTATTCATATAATGTTAAAATGGTATTTTCTTGCTTCACTAATGTTGATTTATTAATTCAAATATAATGTTAAATGTTTTTATTGCAAAAAGGGCCGATAAAGGGTTAAATAGATTTTAATTCAACTTTTGTTGTTATTTTGTATTAAGATTCAGGAAGAGCACAATATTAGGGCATAATTAATATAGTTTCCAAATATTTTCAAATAAGTTTTCTTAAAAGCCCGTTTGACTTTAATTAATTGGTCAAGTCATCATGTAGAGCATTCTACATGGGTTTTATTTTTCAACGATGACTATCAAGTCATCATCATCGAACGTTGCTGACGTAAGGCAATCTTCCGCTCCGTTAGGCTGGTCGGTGATCATATTCTCTTATTTAAATTTCTAGAGGAAGAAAGTACTTCCTTTCCTATTCATTAGTCAAAGGGCGTAAGACTTGCCAAATGCAAGCTGCCATAGGACTTCGATCATCGACTAGCGATCATCTTTCAATTTTACTCTCTGCCTTGTAATTCGTCAGTACCGTTGCATCTTTGTCTTTCAAGTGGATTTTCCGGAAAAGCCTGCTCGGATGCTCGTAATTCGTGATGAATTGATTTAAATTAAAGTCGAACAAATTCTCAAATATATTATTAATTAAATCTGTTTTCACATCAAGATTAAAGTTATGCCCTAAAATACGTATCTTGCTCTTCGTGAATAGATTTTCGAATGTGAAAATAAATATCACATTCCATCGTAATCAAATTAGAGCAATCATTTCCTTCGTTAATGAATACCTTTATCAGCTTTTATATTTCTTGTTGGGGGCATAGGCAGAGACTTTCAATTTACGTAATACTTGTTGGCATATGATAAGGACCGCCACTCTTATTATAATTGTAAGATATCTTAAAGACTAGAGGTAATTAATGCATTCTTTATTTTATGAAACAAAACAAATTATTTTTATTAAATATTTTCTAACATACTTGGTTTTCTTAGTTCATTATTCTTTTTATAATTATTTAAATGTTAATACCCGCTGTCTGTGTTGGCAACCCGAACATACATATGATTCAATTTATAAAATTATTCAAAGTATATAAATTCTTAGATATTAGTGTTACTCAGGAGTCTCTAGTCCTCACCAACCGTTGAGCTAGTTCTTGGCGCATAGCACTGTGCCGTCGATTTCTGCTATCTGAGCTGTTGAGTTGGGTTTGAATTCAGTTTTGGTTCAACTGAGTTTGAATCCGATTTGCCTTGCGGTGGTGGTGGGTTTCGACTGGTACATGGTTATGTTTTTTGGCTGCCCAATCGTTGTGGCTCGACTTAATAAACCCCACACATGCCCTGGAGATTAGAATTGTGATTTTAGTTACTCAGTTAATTGAAATCCCAATAAAGTAAATGTTTCTGTAGAGTGATATTTTTTAAAAAAAAGTGTTATATATATATACTGAAATGATTTAATAAATTAAAATATCATTTTCTAATTCTTTCTTATAAAAATGTTTTCAAGATTATTTTTTTAAATGTTCGTTCAGTAAAAGATTCGTTAGTTAAAATAATTATTCATATGTATATATATTAATTATACGTGTACTATATCAGTATATATATATTATACGTTTGTGTTATACGCGTTCGTGACAATAGGAAAAATATCGTTAGCAAAGTTAAGTAAGAGTCCATAGATCAAAGCATTGGGGTAAAAATAAATGAAATGTTTTTCTGTGTCAAAATTAATTATGTTTATCTCAGTTGTTATAATTAAAGATATCCAGTGTGATATCATGTTAAAAATCTTAATTTTACAGTATTGCTTGCTAGCACATATATTTAATGTTCGCTCTGTATTTTTAGTAGCCTCAAAGTAGGCGAAGACCTTCAAACTGGGAATTATCTGTCAAGCGGTCCGATGCAGTGTGAGATTACGCTTTAATGACAATAATTTCTAGAGTAACCTCAAAGCAGGTGAAGACCCTTTGTGTACACCATGCAGCCAGATGCAGTTGGCAAAATGCTTAAATGGTTCGCACGCTTTCATGCTAGCAAGATTTAGAATAATATCACCAATAAAAGTTCTTGTAATATTAATTTTGACATTTCTTTGTGTGTGTGAAGCCTCATGCTTAGTAATATTTAAACTCCTATATTTAAACTCAGGTCAGGAACGCGTTATCTGTTATTCATTAATAAATATTCATCATCAATTCAATTGTTTTATCAAAAATTAAGTCAATCATATGTGGTTTGGGGGTCAATGGGTTATATCACATGCCCTATTGATTTCATTTTGCTCACTGGCGCCCATATAAATAAATTTGTCAGCAAATTTGATTGTCAGCACAGTATTGGGTCAATCGCCATAATAAAAACCAAGTGTGTTCAATACAGAATTATTTGTTCTACCTGGTAATACATAATATTTGTATATCACTGTATAGTTTTTTTTTCAGACATGGGAGAACAGAACAGTTGAACAAAGGGAAAGTGAATAATGTTTTTTGTTATCTTTGATATTTTTGAATACATGTCTCACTCAAAGAGAATATAAAGAGCTAACCAAGAAAACGTAGGTAAACTAAAAAAGGCAGATTACATAGATTGGGGAAATAATATGCAGCAGCTAATGAAGATTGGGACAATGGACCTGTAGTCAGATACCTCATTAAAATTTACTAAAGAGAAAAAAAATATTTTAAGCATACAGGGAGTACTCTAAGTGAATTCACGTTGTTCATTATATTGATTGTTTATTACATTATTTTCTTATTTTCAAAAATGGGAAAAGACACTTTGCAAACGATCCTCAGAGAAATGAGAGAAGATCGAAAGGTACTGATGATGATGATGGAAAAGCTGGTAAGGCTCGAGGAAGCACAAGGCATCCAAGCCAACTCAAACCTAGAAAATGTAAAGCATCAGCAAGAAATAAATCCTTCTGAATCCCAAAAAATAGATGATGAAGATGGTCAGGCCACACCAAAGGAAGTTGTGGGTATCAAGGAAGACAACAGTGGTGAAGATGAGTCCACTTACGAAACAGTGGAAGAAGCTGATATAAATACAGAAAAAGAAAAAGATGTTCAGACCACTAGTCAAATGAAACTAGAAGTGGAAATGGGACAGATGATGAATCCTCAACTTAGTATGAGGAATTTACAGATGCCAATGCCTGGATCCTTGATACAGATTCAAAATTTTAAAGATGACCCGGGAGAGAACCCCATTGATCATCGAGATAATATTAAAGAATTGTTTTTTGTGCATTCGGTCGCAGAAAAGGCCATAGAATTAATGACAGCAATAGACTATGGGAACTTGACGACAACCAGGGAAGACCGGGACTATGACCATTACAATGCCAGACAGTTAAAACAATATGTACCACCTGATCCAGGGAAACAGTAAGATAAACTGTAGAGACAGATATATATACAGAAGACCAACTGACATGACCATAGGAAAATGAGACTTAATAAACGGACCGATTTTTTTTAACTTGTTATAAGCGGAATATTCAAAAAAATTGATCGCAGTGAGACATGTATAATTTTTGTAGCTTGGGCAGGTTATATTATTCACGCTCATGCTGTTCTCCCAGAGTCTATACACTTATGCAACTATATCCTGCGTAAGTAAAGTCATTTTTTTTCATTGTTTTTTTTTGAAGTGAAAAGAAATGAAGCAGTCGGATCTGAGTTCGATCCTAGCTTCATGTTATTTACCCTAATACTAACCTTAAATTTCCGATGCAATGGGGCTTTATACGTTCAATCCACGCTAATTTCCATAATGAATAACTTATTTCAAATGCGTAGTAAAATTAATTAGTTTAGTTTAAATTTGATCAATTCTCTAAATAAATTCATGATAAAATATTCATGAATTTATATATATTAAATTGCGTGGATTGTGCATATATATATTTGTAAATATTAAATATATATAATTGTTCGAAAGTTTCATTGCGTCGGGAATACTTGTTTTTTTCACCTTTAAATAATTTGTAAAGTTTCATAGATTAAAAGCTACATTCCTTCGATAAGCTTTAAAATTCTTAAAAACAATAGTAAAGTTTTATGAATTGGAAAAAGATAAGGATTCATTTTTCTAATTAAATCATTTTCAAATCTTAAGAATTCATTTTCAATTAGAGAAGGAATTCAAGCTAATTAGTTTGAAAGCCTTATCGAAGGAATGTATTTGAAAACAACTAATTATAAAAAAAAACACATTGATAATAAAATGAGCGCTAGCCTTAAGGCATCTGGACAATATATATAGCCCTGAAAAGTCAGGAGGAAAAAAAACTAGCTTTGTTGTAGAGTAGTGCAGTGAACTCTGTGCGTATAAAAATTGTATTTCATCATGATAGAGGGCTAGAGCATCAGGAATCTGGCTATGGTTCCTAAAGTCCCGAGAAATCTTCAATGGAGCTGCTGAACCTTTTTCCGGACCGATCATTCTGCTAAAATTATGAAAGCTACTAAAATACTGTTCCAGTAGTCAACCAATGATGCCTACATTTTCAACAACTTGGAGATGTAACTTAAGGACCAGCGGAAGGGGTAATATATTTCTATAATGAACGTTAAACTTTCTGGCCAGTTCGAACTTTATTTTACACTCCTCCTATTTAAGAGCTCTTTATTATTTAATGTAAAAATCTTTATAAAATGCTACTATAAATTTATATTGTAATTCTTTCAATCTCTAGTCTTTAAACTTTTTCTTTTCTTACCTGGCGGTTCGTTTAACATATTATATATATGTATTTATCGTGTGATTTATTAATGCTATTTAAAAATTATATGCCAATAATCTTTCAACTCGATGAGCTCCTCTGTTCTATTTGCCTCATGCAAATATTATAATATTAATTTCAAATAGTAATTCTCACCCATTAGAACTAAATTTGAAAGTTCTATTAATCATCGAGTCGAAAGAAAATATTACATGTTTATTATTTTTATAATTGGCTAATAATAAACTATTAGCTTCGTTTTTTACCTATGTCCCCAGCTCCTAAGTTACAAGTAGTTATATCTATTCATATAATGTTAAAATGGTATTTTCTTGCTTCACTAATGTTGATTTATTAATTCAAATATAATGTTAAATGTTTTTATTGCAAAAAGGGCCGATAAAGGGTTAAATAGATTTTAATTCAACTTTTGTTGTTATTTTGTATTAAGATTCAGGAAGAGCACAATATTAGGGCATAATTAATATAGTTTCCAAATATTTTCAAATAAGTTTTCTTAAAAGCCCGTTTGACTTTAATTAATTGGTCAAGTCATCATGTAGAGCATTCTACATGGGTTTTATTTTTCAACGATGACTATCAAGTCATCATCATCGAACGTTGCTGACGTAAGTCAATCTTCCGCTCCGTTAGGCTGGTCGGTGATCATATTCTCTTATTTAAATTTCTAGAGGAAGAAAGTACTTCCTTTCCTATTCATTAGTCAAAGGGCGTAAGACTTGCCAAATGCAAGCCGCCATAGGACTTCGATCATCGACTAGCGATCATCTTTCAATTTTACTCTCTGCCTTGTAATTCGTCAGTACCGTTGCATCTTCGTCTTTCAAGTGGATTTTCCGGAAAAGCCTGCTCGGATGCTCGTAATTCGTGATGAATTGATTTAAATTAAAGTCGAACAAATTCTCAAATATATTATTAATTAAATCTGTTTTCACATCAAGATTAAAGTTATGCCCTAAAATACGTATCTTGCTCTTCGTGAATAGATTTTCGAATGTGAAAATAAATATCACATTCCATCGTAATCAAATTAGAGCAATCATTTCCTTCGTTAATGAATACCTTTATCAGCTTTTATATTTCTTGTTGGAGGCATAGGCAGAGACTTTCAATTTATGTAATACTTGTTGGCATATGATAAAGACTGCCACTCTTATTATAATTGTAAGATATCTTAAAGACTAGAGGTAATTAATGCATTCTTTATTTTATGAAACAAAACAAATTATTTTTATTAAATATTTTCTAACATACTTGGTTTTCTTAGTTCATTATTCTTTTTATAATTATTTAAATGTTAATACCCGCTGTCTGTGTTGGCAACCCGAACATACATATGATTCAATTTATAAAATTATTCAAAGTATATAAATTCTTAGATATTAGTGTTACTCAGGAGTCTCTAGTCCTCACCAACCGTTGAGCTAGTTCTTGGCGCATAGCACTGTGCCATCGATTTCTGCTATCTGAGCTGTTGAGTTGGGTTTGAATTCAGTTTTGGTTCAGCTGAGTTTGAATCCGATTTGACTTGCGGTGGTGGTGGATTTCGACTGGTACAATATTTGTGTGGAGAAAAATTTACATTATGAGGTAAGTACAAACCAACGTATATTATATATATAGCAGGTTACTTAAATTATTCAGATATTAGGCACTTGAACTGGGAATCAAATGGAGGCTTTTGTATTGCCATTGCTTTCCAATTACATTTATACTTACTTTATTAATTGATAATATGTGACCAAAAGGTTTTATAAGATATTCTTTATAGTTTGGCCTTCACTAAATGTCTGGTAATAGGCCGGATGATAATGATAATATAGCGTCATCTTTAATTATGTTGTCTTACTGTCCATGTCACCTGTTGTAAAATGTTACCTGTTGTAAAACATCCACATGATAGATTTAAGACATTTCTTTCCTTTTTTTTAAAAAAAAAGAGAGAGAGAAGAAAAAAGGGAATAAAGCTAAATAATCAGAGTTTGACACAAAGATTTAGAAAAAAATTATGAAATTTCGAGTCTTCAAACAGATTTAGTCATATTTTAACTTATCAAGGGTATTCATTATCATTTTACCCGCATCACTTGATATGAGTACAAAACATTTATCAGATACTTGAGTACAAATAAAACCCCATTTGTATCTAATCACCATCTTACCGGTAATTCTATATTTAAATTATAATTTGAGTTGATGCATTACCTAAAAACCCTGAAACAATTTACTAAATGATGATTGCCATATAAAGAGTATATTTAACTAGCCATTAGAATCTGTATAAATATTTTTTTTACATTTAATATTCACTGAGTAAAACAGATTTCTTGAATTTTTAAGAAAGAGATAGATGTAGAAGTAGATTAATGAGTCTAATCGCAGATAGGTAACTAAAAGTCCCATATGTTACAATATATATCCTTGTTGCAGTTTGTTTGTAGTATTTTTTCTCCCAATTTTTGTTTCACACTTCTAATTGACACAGTCTCATTACCATATTGTCATCATAATATTTTTAATGTAATACTGATTTTTATAAATATCACTTATAAAAAAAATCATTACTGCCTTTTAAACTTTTTTATGTAGTAGCCCTAAATATGTTGGTTCATCAGGTTGCTCAAATCACACCTATTATTATAATGACGGATTACATTAACTGCAAATCGGTTTACTTTTCTTTTTTACAATCAATCTTTTATAGTATTATATATGTCTCTATACAGGTCACACCTATTATTATAATGATGGATTACATTAACTGCAAATCGGTTTACTTTTCTTTTTTACAATCAATCTTTTATAGTATTATATACGTCTCTATAACGTTATAATAAATTATGATATAATCAACATTTCAACCGAATCATTTGTTACAGTCAGTATTATGACTATGATTATATAGATGCATTATTGTTGTTGTTGTTGTTGTTATTATTATTATTATTATTATTATTATTATTATTATTATTATTATTATTATTATTATTTAACTAATCATATAAAAATTGTGCTCTTGTAACAAGTCAATCTTCTAAAGAGAAATATGTAAATAAAACAAATAATATATTCTAATCTTTCTATATGTATTATGGAGCAACCTTGTTTTTAAAAAAAATACTATATATAATACTACATACACTTCAAACATAAGTATTAATATAGCTATTACTGCATTAGCTAAATATACAACAAAACAACTGTAATAATAATATCACGATTATTTAAAATAAACCTGCAATTTAAGCAAAAAGTTAAATAATAGTACCAAAGTATTGATAGCTAGCAGAATAAAGGATAAAATTCCAAAAGCTCATTTTGCTGAAAAGTTATTTTATTGAAAGGTTATGAGAACAGAAAGTTATACAACTGAACATAATTTGACAGAGCCGATAATTTGACTGAAAATCATACTGCTGACAAGACCGAAAGTCTAGTTAACAAAATTAAGATAATAAGTAATTTTAATATATTTAAAAAGTGGTTATTTTCAGTAATAGAAAAAATATTAAATATCAATTTTAATTTTATTACATCATTTTTCATTTTAATGTTTTTTTAGAAATATTAATTAATATATCAAAAGTCAAGTTAACAAACAGAAAATGATAGTTCCCATTAAAAACAGATATTTCAATCATATTCACACAAAAAATTGATGTTTATTCTTTAAAAGAATCTACTCTTTGTATTAAAATTGGACAGTTATTAAACAGTAAAATTACTATTTCAAACTTTCAGTACTATCATATTTCTGAAACGTGGATATATCTCTTAAGGAGTGTGTGTAAAGACTAGTAAATATATTTTTGGATTCATTAAAAAGAAGAATCATGACTTCTTTTCTATTATTAATCTTATTATTAGTGAATTGATTAAAGAGAAATGTGGCATTTCTGCTTGTCATCTTAAATGTGGAATTTTATAATAAATATAAAGATGAGAAGGAAGAAGTTCAATGACTGATATGAAGACTTAAAAATAAATGATGACTTAAAATTACAAAAACAATATAGACATTTACTGAGCATAGTTATTCTAGATCTTTTTTGCTGTACTGAAAGCAACAGACCTGAGAAATAGTATCGTAATTCTATTAAATCCAGAAAAGTCTTTCATATAATGAAAATGATGTTTAGAACAGATGGAAGAAGTATTTTGGTCATCTTTTTTATAATGATAAAAGAGGGGAGGTGATAACTTTAAATTATATAATCATTTTATCTACTCATTTAGTTTTGGACAAAGTTATTCAGTTTAATAGATTCAGAACAGCTCTCTATAATTTTAAAAATGGAAAGGCTACAGATCCTGATAAAATACTTGAAAAGTTTTCAAATATAGTATTCCTATGTTAGCTTCAAAAATTTTGCAATGTTTTAGGAATATATGAACTCATGAAATTATAACACCTAAATTTAAGAATGCTTTTCTTACACAATTTTTTAAAAACAAGGGGAATAGATAACATTACTGTAATTATCACAGAATATCATTGTTATCCACTTCATCAAAGTTTTGTTGTGCAGATTGATTTCAGTCATAACTAAATGGATAATTCAGAGATTCAATGTGGTTTTAGAGAATCAAAAAACACTATTAACATGTTTTATTGGCAAGAAAATGTAAGAAAATGTCAAAAACAAAGGTATAATTTATATATTGCTTTTGTTGATTAAGTCAAGACATTTGATTTTATTAATAGAACAGATATATGGCATTGTTTGAAATTAGTGAATTGTTGACTAAAATTGATGCATATTAAACAGCTTCTATGTGGTGAAATAAGAATAAGCATTATTACTACCAGTAAAACATCTGCAACATTTGAGATAAAAACTGATTTTAAACAAAATTGGTCCAACATTGTCTTTAATTTTTTTTGACAGTGGTCTTTGAAATTGTGAATTGTTTATTTGTATGGATTAAAAGTGAAAACCAGATTTTTTTTTTACAGAATGCAGATAATTATACTTTTTTTTTTCCAATTCAATATGTGACTTAGAGAATGATCTTAATGTTTTAAATGCAATATATAAAGTCTTTGATTCATTAATTAATATTTTAAAACTCAAGCTCTTTATAAACTAGTGATAGAAGAAAAATCCTCAGCAACTTTTATCATGGATTGTTATCAACTTGAGAATATAAACTAGTTTATATCTTGGTAGTTTTATAAGTAGAAAGGTGGACTCAGTTATGAAATACATCACAGTCTTCAACATGCTGCTGCTACTTTTAATAAGTTACAAGATAAGAGTATTTCATCATAGAGAAATAATTACTGCATCTAAACTATGTGTAGAGCTTATAATTTTACATTATTTGTTATATGGATGTAAAACTTAGACACTATATTAGTGCGATATAAATGGATTAAAAAGTTTACTTAATGCTCTGTAAAATATTAATATTAAATGGCAAGATTGTAAAATTAATCAATATGTTCTTCAGATTCTAGATGAGATGCTATAGAGGCTACTGTTGTTAAATTATGATTTTATTAGATTGACCATATAAAATAATTGACCAAGGTAGTTTTATTATAAACTTGAGCAAAGTTTTTATAGGAGAGGTAAACGTTATCTGTGTTATAATAATAATCTCAAAAACATTCTAAAAAACTGCAATATCAATTGTATACATTTGAAAGATAAGGCAGATAACAAAATCTATTGAAGAGCTACAATTTGACATAGTGTTGAAGCATTTAAAATCAAGTTCACTGCTCAAGAAATTAAAAGACAATATCATAAAATATCAAGTAAACAAAAAAGTGGACCAACATATTTACATGTTGAGATAGTTGTAGTTCATCATAAAACTCATTTTTTGAGTAATTTTTTTTTTACTTTTTTATTTTTGTTTGTTTGTTTGTTTTTAATTTTTTTTCTTCTGGAGTTCTATAGAATAATCATACTTCTATAGAAGTAGCTATTTATTACTCATTGAAATGTTGGCTTAACAAAAAATTCTTTGATATTTGTTGGAGATCATTTGTCCAGAACTCATTATCATTATCAAGTAGTTATACAGTCTTTCAAATCACAACAAAAAACCCAAAACATTTGATTTAGATGGCTAGGAGGCAACTAGGTTGCACAAACACACAATCTTTTTGACTATTAACTTGTTCATTAATTTGTGCTTTAACTAAAAATTATAAAAAGTAAGAAAAGCTAGTGATTATTATTTCTTAATTAAATAAAGAATAATAATTATACACTTGGGTTGGTTGCTATTTAAGTTCATTGGCTATTTATAAAGAATTTTGAACCATTTTGATAAAATAATGATGAGAATATGAATCTTCTTCTACAGGTAAGATTGAAAAAGTGTCAAAAATCAGATTTTTACATTTTAAACTGCTACGTAAAAATATATGATAGAAAATATAAAACTTTATAAATTATTATTGTGCTTTTTGTTTTAATAAAACATTTGTTAAATCTAAAATCTTTTAAATTATTTGTTATTAATATTACTTTTTACTGCAGCATATTGTGATTATAATATAATAAAACCCACAACATTCCAAATTTACTTTATTTTTGCAACTTTTTTAAAGACAAAATAAACATCTTTCTAATTTTAATACACTTTTACAATGTATGAAAAAAAGGTGTATTAAATTCAATGTTGTCCAAAATATATTTCTGGCAAAAGCACTTCGATAGTCTTCAAATTCTTCATCAGACTTTAATATAATTCACAGCTAAATATTATAATTCAATTTACAAATGCAACATATAGCAGATAATATAACTAAAATAGTATTTAATATTTGTGAATGTTATTAATTCTAACAAAGCAGAACCAATATCTAATAATTTTATCACTTTTTTTCTTTAATATTTTAATAATAAAAAATTAAAAATAACATAGCATAAACAATAAATTACAAAATTATATCAACAATAGATTTTTATCCATTTACTAAGCTGTAATTTGATCACAATATTAATTTTGAACATTCTCATCCAATTAATTGATATTTTTCAAAATTTGAATATGTTAACATTATAGATCAAAACAATACATATTTTAATATAAAAAGTAAATAATAAAACTTAATGAATACATATATTAAATCAAATAATTTAATCATTTAGATTAAGTGCAAAATATTAAGTTTCTTAGCTTTGAAGTAACACCAATCTTTAATGAATGTGATGTTAATCAGACTTCACATCTAAATAAACAACCATAAATGTAATATTATTTAAATAGATGAATATTTTACATGCATTCTTTTATTTAAACAAACATTTATCTCAAAGGTTTTTATTAATATTTAATGTGGTATCCAGTCATATACATAATTTCTCATCATGATTCATTTTAAAAATTCTGTGCATCATGTATTGTCTTTATTTTTCAGATTTTTCTTGCTGACATTTTTGTAATAAATAAAATCTTCAATCTTTAAAAAACTTTTCTTGGAACCATACAATTCAAAATAATACATGCAAAAGTGTATAAAGAAAAGTTTGGTTTAATACCATGCTGTTAAAATATTAAACCAAACTTTTCTTTATATACATTTTGTATGTATTTATTTTGAATTAAATAAAATCTTATTTTCTACTTTCACTTTCCAGTTTTTACATATTCTGCTGAAGATACTTTTCAATAAATGAAGTTAGACTAAAAAGTAAAATGTTAACTTTCCAAACAAATTAAAAATCACTAACAAACAAAAATATATAGAAGTAAATAATCAAATATAAAATGCTTCACTTTAACCTGGAGATCTATGAAAATGTTTTTGAATAAACAAATGATTCTTTCAAAAATTAATATTCTTTATAGGTCTTTAATAAAAACATAACTTTAATTAATAAAAACTCTTTTTAAAATAATAAAAGTCAACTTATAAAAACAATCATCAAAATATTTTATGAATGGGGTTTGATAGGAGGTATTTACATTTTGTTTTTTCTCTGACATCAATAAAATTTTAGTTGATTCAGATGGTATTAAATACTAATGAAATTTAAATATAAATGCTATGTATTTATTTAAAAATAAAGATTTTATAATTTTATAAAAAAATATAAAGTTGTATATAAACTTTATTTTTTTTTGTTCTGACAATGAGACAAAATGAAATATAATGCAAATGCATTGCCTTTCTTTTTTGCATCACATGAATATACATTACTTTCTTTTTTCTGATTGGATCCAAACAATTCTTTTTGTTTAGATTTTATATTCACCATAGCTTTTGACATCAAGGTATGATATAATCACAAAAATATCATTTTATAAACTTAAATCTATTGTTAAAAGTTCAAAATAGATTTAATAAACAACAGACACAATAATCAGTTTAAATATTAATATTAAAATTATAAATAGTACATACATTATTTCTCATTGCCATAAAAGTTTACTTTAACAATATGGCAACATTATGTGATTTGTTCAAAACTAATTAGAAATAGGGGTATTAGTTTGAAATTGAAATGGTTTGTTATTACTGAAGTTACACCCAACATGTGGATTGACTATAATGAACATTGTGTTTAGGCAGAACACAAAAAACATTGATGCATCCATGCCCAAAACATGGCATTTAATAGATTGCATTATAGTTAGGCATTAAAATAAAGAGAAGTTTGCATGATGCAAGCAAAAAGAATATTTTTTTTTACAATAATTGGTGTGTAATGCATGTGTGCATATTTTTATAAGAATAAATTTCAAAATGATTTTTTTTTAATATTTTAAACTTTTTTGTGTAGATTTAATTATTTAATAGACAACTACTTAATTACCAGGAATCCTAAGAAAAATCTAGAAAAATCCTATAAGCATAATGCTTATTAATATTTTTATAAGTGAAATTTCTTCAAATATGCATGGCTAGACTCACTATAGCTAACTGCTTGGATAGTTCATTGGTCAGATCATAGATTAGTATGATTCAAAATTAAAATGCTAAATACATTAAAAAGTAGCTTTTACTTTAATCACATTCTCTTGAAAACTTGTATTCCTTTTTTAGAAGTATCTATTATAAATATTAAATTTCAACAGCTATTAATTAAAACAGGCAAAACTCTCCATACAGTATTGCCATTCAGTGCAAACCAGAACAATCAATGGATACCAGAAGATTTGTGCATAAAATCCCTATCTAATGCCTACTCTTCCAATATCCCCAGACTAATTTCTAGCTTCTGGCATTCATCAGTGAGGAGCCTTGAATCTGAGAACACTGCACCTAGATCTTAGGATCTAATGTAAACCTCCAGTATCCACTTTTATCTCTATTTAACTACAAAACTATGAGTGTAAAACTGAAAACATATTTTCAATCCAAGCTCATTAGTTTATATAGTCATATAGGTCTGAACTCAGTTTAGTACCCATACATTTTGGTGTCTTTGGGTTTTTAATAACCATAGCCACCACTATCCTATTAATCAGGATTGGTATTAAACCACTAAACATTACATGATCACCATTTCTTATGCTTTTTCAAGCTATAAAAACAGACAAAACTCTACATACAGTAGAGCCACTCAGGGTAAGCCAGAGTATTCAATGGATTCCAGAAAGTTTGTGCATAAATTCCCTATTTGGTGCCTACTCATCCAATATCCCCAGACTAGTTTTAGCTTGTGGCTTTCATCAGTGATGGCTGTCATCCATTGATTACTCTGGCTTGCCCTGAGTGGCACTACTCTATGGAGAGTTTTGCCTGTTTTCACAGCTTGAGCAAGCATAAGAATTTGTGATCATGTGATATTTAGTGGTTTAATAGCTATTAAATACTAAAATTGCTAATTTGAGGATCTTTAGAATAAAATTCGATAAAAGAATGTGCTATAAATATAAGTAAATCTATTCTTGGATTCACTAAAAATAAAATCATGTTTGTTTTTATTAGTGATTTGATTAAAAGCAAGCATGGGGTGAGACTCTACATTTTTTTCATGCATTAAAATAAACATATGGATTGGAAAAATAGTATTACAATTCTATTAAATGTATCAAAGGTACTCTCTTATTTGATGACAATTATATTTAAACTTGCATGAATACTTTGATCATGTTTTAAAGAATGATACAAAAATTGAAATGATAACTTTTAATGATTTGAACAAACAAATTTGGATTTGGAAAGTCAAAACAGTTCTTTGTAATCCTAAAAATAGTAAATTTATATATCCTGATAAAATAGTGGAATGTTTTAAAATATATATTAGCTTCAAAATATTGAAACTTTTGAAGTTATACAACCCAATTCTAAGAATGTTTTTATGATTCTAGTTTTTAAAAATAAAAGAAATAGACATAATTGCTGTATTTTTTGTGAAATATTATTATTCACTACAGCAAATGTATTTTCAAGAGTTTTGTTGAATGGCTTGCTTCCAATCATTGATGAATGTTTTAAAAAATATTATAAAAATGATTTTCATTGCCAGTTAATTCCAAAAATATTGTTTGAAACAATATTGCTTTTGTTGATTTGATCAAGATATTAAATTCAATTAATAGGATATGTCTATGATATTGTTTTAACCCACAACAGCTACAACACAATTTTGTAACATAAATGCTATATTCTGTATAGTGATATTGTTCATTATAAATATATTATTTTATGGTGTAATTATGATTCCAAATGAGTATTTAAAAGAAATAAAACAAATTAAAATAATTATCTTAAATCTTTTATCATCTATATTTTTGTTATTAACATTATCAGTAGCATCAGATATTTTTAATGCTCCTAAAGTACAGTACAAACTTTATGTTTGATGCACATTAGGAATCTATGATGTGCATAATGAACCTATTCTCTATGTATGGATTTGTAAGCAATTTTGCTAATGCTTTAAAACAATCCAAGTATAAGTTGACAGTTGAAATATTTAATATTTGAAGAAAAGTGTCATTGATCAATGTCTTGCTCAAGTTATAATTTGCAATCATCTCAAGTTTTTCAGTGCTAGAATATTTGTATAAAAGTGTTATGCAGCAATAGTTTAATTGAATACACTCTTTCAGAAAAATAACGATCAGATATTATGATAAAATAAATTAAATTTTTATTATTTTAAGAATTTCATACAAAATATATAATATTTATATTAAAAAGTCAAAAAAAAAATCTTAGATCACAAAAAATAGAGGAACAAAATCACTTACATTTCCAGTAATAAACATTGTGACATCTGGTAAATTCCAAATCAAAGTCACATCAAACTTAGGTTTTGCAAGGTAATTTCAAATTAACTTGATTTTTTAAAATAGAGACATATTTAGAAAGATAATGATACATGTTTAATAAAAAATAATATGGTATTAGAGCATTTGAAAATTGATAGTGATATAATATGTCACATGCATCTGATGAGGGCTAAATTAGTTGGTTGTTATCACTTGTATATAATGGAATGAGAATATTTATACTATAAGTGGAAAATCTGAGGTATTTGAATTGAAAACTAGTGTTAAACAAGGATGTGTATTTTCTCCAATATTATTTTCAATTTTTATAATAGTGATCTTTGGAATTGTTTATGGTTTACTTAATCAAACAGGGATCATGACACAATATAGGTTTAATTGTGGCATTTTTATTTTGAATTGATTAAAAGCAAAAGCAATAATTTCTTTTTATTGGATTCAGGATTTATAGTATGCTGATAACTGTGTTATTTTTGCCATATCAAAAAAAGTTTTGCAGAATCTATTTAAATTTTAAATATTACATATAAAAAATTTGGTGTATTAATTAGTGTTTAAAAAGCTCAAATTCTTTTTTAGTCTGTGATGGGAAAAAATTCTCAGCAACATATAGCTTTTGTGGTTATCAACTTGATAATGTAAACCCAGTTAAATATCTTGGTAGTTTAATAAATAGAAAGATGGAATTATATGTTGAAAGTCAACACAGATTCCAATATGCTTATGTGGCTTTTAACAGGTTAAAATAATATTTTATCACAGAAAAATAACTATTGCAATTAAGTTAGTTATACAGAACTGTTATTTTGTCTAATTTATTGTATGGAAGTGAAAGATGGTAAAATATCAAGGTTTTAGAAAACCACTAAACATCACATGATCGCCATCTACTGTATGGAGAGTTTTGCCTGTGGCTTTGAAAAAGCTTCATTTAAGAAACTTCAGATTAAAGTATCTTTTTCAATCTATTGTTACATAGGCTAAAATATTTCTCTCATCATATTACAATATATTTCTCCAATAAGTGCATAATATTATTTTCCTTCAAATTATATTATCTTCCTAACATAACTATAAAATATAACCCTCTTATATTATGTTTATAAAGATTAATTCAGAGCCTGATAAGTGTATCATATTTCTCTTACCAGGACTAAGTTATCTTTCTCACTATATTTATAAAGGTAGATTAATATCTCTCTCAGTCTGTCTAGACTTTTATATTAACTATATTTATAAATATAAGTCAAGATCGTTATAAGTATATAATATTTTTCTAAATTTATAAAATAATAAGTTCCAAAATTGTATCTTATCTCTCTCAGCAGATATGCAATATTGTTTTCGCTATATTTATAAACGTTAGTGAAGAACTCCATAGATATATATTTTAGCACTAGGTCTATCGAACCTCTGTCATTATACTTGTGAAGGTAAATGAATATCTCCATGTGTTTATAATTTCTCTTTCATAAAATATTATTTATATTTATATCGAACCTCTGTCATTATAGATATGAAGGTAAATGAATATCTCCATATGTGTATAATTTCTTTCATAAAATATTTTCCATATTTTTATTTTATGATTAATGTAATACCAATTTTATCATCAGCTCATTCTAGTGATTTTTAACCTTCAGCTAAAAACTTAGATATTTATTCGCAATAAAAATTGGAAATTGTAGCTGAGATAAATACCTAACAAAATTCTAAATTTATTTCTAATATATTCCATTATTTGAAAGAATTTTAAGATGAATGCATTAATCTCTGCATTTATGGTGCTGTTGGTGTTGACTTACTGCTATAATAGTTTATATATGCTTAAAACCATTGCTTAAAGTATTTTTATATTTAAAAAAAATGCTAACTTTGAATTGCTAATATATTTTTATAAGTAAACAATTAGCATCGAATTATACAATATTTAATTATTTAAATCATCATAGTATTTGCAAATATTATTAGCTATTGCAGTTAG
Organism: Epiperipatus broadwayi; assembly: GCA_028023455.1. Lineage (NCBI taxonomy): Eukaryota > Metazoa > Onychophora > Udeonychophora > Euonychophora > Peripatidae > Epiperipatus > Epiperipatus broadwayi. The sequence continues at coordinate 44,224 of JAQFVV010006352.1, forward strand.
TAAAGCTATTTAACTTGTATATGTTTCTTTTTTTTTTTTTGTCAAAAAACATGGCTTACATTAAAGTGTTACAAACATTTGTAAAACTGAGTTCTTTCAAAAAAATTTGATTTACTTTTATTGGACTTAGAAAAATTTTAATCATAACCCAATACATTTAGAATACTCATTTTCATAATGTTGTTTAATAATGTTCTAAATCTTAAAATCATCATCATCAACAATAATTATCAATCCACTGCAGGATGAAGGTCTCTCCAAGTTTAATCCATCTTCTCTGATCTTTAGCTTCTCTTATCCACATCACCCCTGCACACTTTTTTATTTCATCCATCCATCTCACATGTAATCGCTTCCTGGGTCTTTTACAATCTCTTGGAATACAATTTAAAATTTCAATTGTCCATCTATTATCATCTCTTCTAGCAATCTGTCCAGCTGAACTCCACTTCAATCTTTTAATTTTTTCAAGGAAGTCAGTAACACCTGTTTGTTTTCTTACCCATACATTGCGTTTTTGATCTCTTTTTGTTACTCCCAACATGCATCTCTCCATACTTCTTTGAGTGGTCTGAAGTCTCTGTATTGCTCTTCTATTAAGTGTCCAAGTGTCAGATCCATATGTAAGAAATGGTAAAGCCCATTTGTTAAAAACCTTTTCAAATACGTAGACATATTTTCTTTTAATATCAAGTTATTTCTACCAAAATCACTCCAAACAAGTTTAATTCTATGATTAATTTCACCCATTATGTTTCCATCTGTATTAATAATCTGACCAAAGTATTTGTAACTGTTAACTTCTTCTAATTCATCATAATCAATTTTTATTTTCATATTTTGAGCAAATTGATTAAACATTACTTTAGCCTTTTTAACATTTATCTTTAGTCCTACTTTCATCTGATAATTACTGCAACATTTTTGCAGCTCTGAAGCATTATTTGCAAAAACTACTACATCATCCACAAAATCTAAATGACTTACATAATCTCCATTTACTTTCACTCCTTTAGTTTCCCATTTTAATCCAGAAAATACTTCTTGCAGCACTGCTGTAAAACGTTTTGGAGATATGTATCATTATGTAATCTAATTGTTTCTGTTGCATTTTTATAAATATTCTTTAAAATATGACAATATCTTGGATCCATACCTTGATGATCCAATTCTTTAATTACTGGAGAAATGTTTATAGACTCAAATTCCATTTCATAATCTACAAATCCAAAACATAATGGCAACTCATATTCATTTGTCCTTTCTATACCTTCCCTCAATACCTAGATATGATCCATTGTACTAAAACCACTTTTAAATTAATCTTGTTCTCTTGGTTGGTGGAAATCCAATGTTCTCTGTAGATGAGTTGTAATTATCTTGGTAAAAATTTTGTATTGCAAATATAAATTTCCTTCCAATACCAAAATGTTGTTTTACATTCTTGAGACTTTTATTTTCTTCTACAACTTTCCTTGCTAGTTCACAGTTATACTTTCTTATATCATTTTCAACTTTTTTCCGCATCATTTTACAAAATTCAAGATATTCAATCCTTTTTAATGAATCATTTTTGTACATATTTCTTCTTTTCTTCATAAATTCTCTAATCTCAGTAGAAATTTTATTGATCAATTGCTGCTTTTTTCTACCAGCTATCTTTGTTGCAGTTTTTAAAAGTGTATCAGTTATTTTCATATTAATTTCATTCAAATCTGAATCATGTTCAAAATCTACTAATACTTGAAACCAATTTGTAAGTTCTAATTTAAATTCATTAGAATGTTTCTGAAAATTAGGAATATCAACTGTAAATATTGTTTTTCTTAATAATTTTTGTCTCTCTAGTTTTGCATTAACATGTATCTTACATCTTTCTAATCGATGATCACTTCCTGTGTTAAATTTATTAAGAACATTACAATCTTGAAATATGTATTTTCTGTTAGTTAAAATATAATCCAATTCTGCTGTACCTTTATTTGGATACTTCCATGTCCATTTTCTTTTAACATTTTTTTCAAAAAAAAGAATTCATAATATAAAGTTTATCTTTTTCTGCAAACTTCACAAATGTATGTCCTCTCTCATTTCTATTACCATAACCAAAATTACCTACAGCACTTTCATTTGTTTACCAATTCTAGCATTAAAGTCTCCCATAACAATTTTAAAATGTTGTTTACTTTTGTACATCCATATAAAAATCTTCTACTACTTCATCATTATGAGAACTTGTTGGGGCATAAACCTGAATTATCTGAATTTGGTATCTGCTATTAAGTTGTATACACCATCAATCTCCACAATGTTGTTTTTCCATTTTTTATTTATAATGAATCCTATTCCACTTGTATTTCCAATATTTGTGCCTTTATAATAGAGTACATGTCCACTTTTTAAATTAATTGTCTCTTCATATTTTCTTCTAACTTCACAAAGTCCAATAATGACCCATTTAATATAAGACAGTTCTTCTAATTCTTGCAATCTTCTTTCACATGAAAATGATCTGCAGTTATAAGTACCTAAATAAAAAGTTGTCATCAAATGGTAACCTAGGTCTGCAATCAGAGGATTTTTAGCATCCTCCACTTTTGGCCACCAACTGGTGTCTGGTTGGTGACTTTACAGCCTCCTGGGAACAAAGGCCATGATTTATTTTTGTCTGTTATAATTGTATATATGTATTGGAAAAATATTTATCGTTTACACAAACATTCATTTTGCCTTATCAGGAAACTGAGAAGAAAGACCATGATGTTTCTTGATCTTAAACTCAGAGGTAAAAAGCCAATAAACTCACCACACTGGCTAATGTGTGTTGGTGAGCATCCCATCCATGTTTGTATACTATATTAATAATCACATAATAATAATAGCTGCAATGACAAGAACATATGGAGTGGAGATTAGGAATTTGCCCTGCTCAGTTCAAGATCTTCAAGAGGAATCAAAGGGTCTCCTTTCAGTTAATAGCAAACTCCTTTCTGCAGCCAATCTTAAAATATTAATGTTTAAATTACTAAACAAGTCAAGCATTGGTAGTCTTGTGGTTAGCGCAGCTGCCTTCCAAGCATCTGGACTGGGTTTGTTTCCCAGTCAATGCCTTGACACATGAAAAAAAATTACTAAACAAACAAAAGAGATAGCATAAAATTTTATACATTTTAGATGAATTAATTGATTGAATTAATTTAGAATAATAATTGAGTCAATTTAAAAGTAGGAATTTAATATATTCATAGTGACAGGAATTTGTTCTTGTATTTATCATTTTATAAATTATTATTCTATATAACAATGTATACTGCAAATAAAAAGTATTATCATTTTATTTGCTTAATTAACCCTACCGTACTTTGCTATTCTGATGGTTTTCTTTGTCTCACATGTCAACATAAAATATATGATAAAATGATTATTACTTATCAGAAAATAACAAATTTGACTTTTTTTGATAGATATTCTTGTTTACAACTAAAATAAATTTTAAATGTTTACATTTTCTTCCTGTAAATATTAAAAAATGAGACTGTAATCAAAACAAAGACATTATATATCATTGTTTCTAGAAAGATTATTTTCAGTTTATAAAATTACCGAAATCTTTTTTGTTTCTAAATATTTTCAAAAATGTGAATGAACAATTATTTATTTTCTAATATCTAATGAACTATGTTTTAAAAGTTTAATTTTTTTAAATGTTTATTGCAAAATTGTGATTATTTTCTTCCTTGTAAATATTAGTAGATTGTTTATGTCATAGCAAGTCTCCAAATTTACTTCAGGCCATATTTATGCTAGCTGTTAATATAATGTTATATTTTTGAAAATAAAGTATTTCAAGTCAAAATAAGTTATTAATAATTTATATTTGTTGATATCTAATAAATATAGTATAAATTATTTTTAAAAAAAGTATCTAAAACCATAATAAAATAAACATGTTTTTGTATCATTGGAAACTTCAATGTCATAAACCACCAAATGTTTTACAGCCTTGGCAATACATAATGGCTGATCATGTCAGGGTGGGGCTTATGTCTATTGTTAGAGTGGGAATTTTGAATTTCATGGTTTTTTGCACAAATTTTGGGCAAAAAATTTATTATAATAAAATATACCATTTTACATGCATTTTCACATATAATAGTTATGGAAAACTTCACTAGGCGGCGAACTGGCCAAAAGACATAGCTAACGGGTTTCTCTATACATAGTTGCTGAGAGATTTCTGACTTCATATGAGGAGGAGAAGTCACAGTGCATCACATCATATGCATCACATCTCTATTGTTTGAAGTATAAGTGGGTTTGCTTAATGATTTAAATATTGATAACCAAAACTTAGAAAAACCAAAAAATTAATAATATTTCATATTCAAAAATAACATACATCTTTTATAAGATAATTAAAAATGAGTACTCATGTTTGTTCGTAACTGAATCAATCAATATAAAAGTATGAGTTAGAGATATGTTTATACACAAATATACAACGTAATATACTACCTGAAAAAAATATTCAAACAATTATCCCATCCACTCAACAATAAATTAATCCAATCCATTTACAATAATATTTATTTAAGATACAGATTGACTTAGAAACTTAATTATTAACATTATAAAAGAAACTGTAGAAAATCTAAGTAGGAAATAAATTCATTCCTGGTTTTATTAAGTCCTTCAATGATATTTGGGTGGAATAGTTCTTTATATACTGTTTCTAGTTACCATTGTGCACTGGATACTTCTATACATTTTGAATATTAGGTGAATATGTGCTTATGAAATGTTAAACAAGTAATTATATTGTCTTCGCAATTCAATTTTAGATCATTTAAATTTGGAGTTTATCTTCGTTAATTTAAATTTCATTGCTATTTGTGGTTGTTTAAATATATATATATGATATATACATTTAAATATATATATGATAAGGTACATTAAAATGACTTCATCTTCTTTGAGCCATTGCTAACCATTTATAAATAAGTAAGTGTTGTACGTGAACTGGATTAGTTTTATTATACAGTTTTAAAAAAAGAATAAAATCATTATTTAATATAAATTTTATTAAAATATTATTATTTTTTTAAATCCATGATCGAAGAGGAAATATTCTTTGTCATTGCATTACCCTGAAAAATAATCTATATATAAGTGCATAAATTAGTAAGTTGCCTGTAAAAACAATATATTACATTTAATAATTTTAAAATACTATAATTAGTATGTTCAGTTAATTATTATAATCTAAAACAATCAATAATACTTCTGTATAAAACTGATAATTTTTAACGCATGAAAATGTTTGAATTTTATTATATGTGGAAATATCTGTTTTAATTTTCATATGATAAAAATCAGTCAGATGTTAGCAGGCAAATAGCAAACTGTAAACGCTTTTTGCATTCAAGTTTGAATGCAGAAAGCGTTTGCAGTTTGCCATTTGTCTAATATCTGACAGAGATTTTTATCACATGAAAATTAAAACAGATATTTTCACATATAATAAAATTCAAATATACATATCAAACATGTACTTAAATTATATATTTCATTAACTATTATCTACCTTGGTATTTTTAGAATTAATATTCCTTGCTTTAGGTTATAAAGAAGAAATAAACCATGTTGTCATGTAGACGAACAAATGCATACAAATTTGAATATATATATATATATATATATATATATATATATATATATATATATATATATGTAACCGGATGTACTGACCAACCCCACTCTTTGTTGGTTTTATTTCTTGATGAGTATATTGCAGGAAGAAACTATCGATTGGTATTCCCCAATGCATACATCACCCCAACTACAATAATATTTTCTGTTCATCAGAGGATGTAACACCTTAGAGACTGGAAGCATCTAAAAATTTATGTGTTTGGTTTCCTAAACAGTCCAACTAGAGTTCCATCTCACTACAACCTTACTTACCGTCGTCTGGTTATGCTGAACATATCTCAGGAGGCATGAGATTCTTGTGAACAAGAAGCAATGAATGACTAGTGATGCAAAATAGAATTGAACATTTAAATTAATTTTAAGTAACAACAATTTAATTTAACAATTCATTCAAATATAGTTCATTATTTGTATCCATGTGAAAACTCATTTTTAGTTCAATTATGAGAAGAAGTCTAGAAATATTTCAGGTAGGTTATCTGAATGAAAATCCATTTGTTTTTTGCTCACATGATGAGAAGTCTAAAAATGCATTTCCGGTAGATATATGTATACAATTAATATACAAGTATTGATAATCACATTTTGATGCTGATAGGAGCATTTCAGATAGAATTCAGATAATATATAAGTACTCATAATTATATTCTGATGTTGATAGAAGCATTTCGGGTAGATATACGTATACAATTAATAAGCAAATGTTTTTAACCATTTATTCCAGATCTGTAAAAGCATTTTAATCAGGAACACATACACAATTTATACATAAATGTTTTTGGACTATTGATTTCAAGTCTATAGAAGCATTTTAAATAGATGTACAGATAATATCAGTATTACAATTATTATCCAGATTTGTGGAAACATTTCAGGTTGGTAGACATATACAGTTAATACATAAATGTTGGTAATTATTTATTGAGGGTCTGTAGAAACATTTTGAGTAGATATACAGATAATATCAGTATTACAATTATTATTCCAGGTTTATGAAAGCATTTTAGGTAGGTATACATATTATATTAATATATAAATATTTGTAATCATTTATTCTGGGTCTATATCAGTATTACAATTATTATTCCAGATATGTGAAAGCATTTTAGATAGGTATACATATTATAGATAAGTATTACCATTGTTATTAAAAATGTTTTTCTATTTTAACATATCTTTGATTTCTAAAAGATAACTGACATTTCCATTTAGCTGGTTCATTTGAAATAACTATTACAATTATTATTAGAATTATTTCTATTATTTGAACATATATTAAATTTGATGAAATAATCGACATTTAACTAATAAAATATATAATATCTATATGTGTGTGAGTGCTTATAATTTTCATTTCTTGTTTTCATTTTTAAATAAAGATAAAAAAAACTATCATCAACTTTTGATTGAAGTTAATAATTGATTGTGAAAACTTTTTTTAAGACTAATAATATAATTTTTTTTATAAAAATCAATTTTAATTCATATTTTATTGTAACTGAATCATTTCTAATTGCTTACCTCTAAATTCATGTATTCATTTATTACTGCTTTTCTAAATAACTGGAGGTTTGTCTTGAAGCTGAACAGCACATTAACTTTTAGGCAAGGCTTGGAGTTTACATGGTGTGCAGATAGAGAGAGAACAAATGGGTCTAGCTGAATATCATATTAGGATTTTTCATTAGGCCATTTCATGATTCCAGTAAGTCACTTTTCTAGTAGTCTAATAGCTAAATCTTGTGTCAATTTATGAATCTTGTATGTCTGAATCAATTAATTAATTCCTAATGATTTTGCAGCCTATTTATATTTTTATCTCTCTGACAAACAGATTCATCTTACATGTTATTTTTTCCCCATTGGTGCCAATTCCCTAGATCATTGGAGAGTTTCTCTTTTGCAGGAATAGACTTTTAATTAGTGGACTATTTTCAATTATTTGTACATTTGTGTGACATGGTGACTTGATACCTTTAATTATTATACTACAGTTATTTTGCTTGAGAAGTTTTCTTCCATCTGATTTTATTTAAGTGGCTTTTAATTTAGTACTTTTAATAAAAAAGAATATACTTTTTTCTTTTTTTAATTGCACTATAAACGTGTTTGATTTCTTTTTTGTTTGACTAAATTATTATGAATTAACAAATTATCATTTTAACTGTGGTCAAATTTCATTATTTCTTATCTCTCTTTAAAATATTATTAGTTTTCCTTAAAATATTATTAGTCTTTCTCTATGTCATTTTAATTTGGGGGGGGGGGGAATCTTCTGAACATATACATAAACAGTGTGTCTGTTTCAATACCCCTACCAAGTTTTTGGGATGAAATTGCATTTATTGTTGTTTCGATTTGGGTTTGGAGATATGCTGATTAAATTGGTAAGATGAGATGGAAAAAGTGGATACTGATTTGCACCCTCCAATGTCAGGATAAGCAGATGCCTAATCATGGACTATCAGTACACAATGATCCATGATATTGTGAGCAATTATCTCATTTTTAAGCACTGCCCCTCTGTACCTAAAGAGATCATCCACAAGGAGTATCCAGAAAAGAAAAATTAGGCACTAAGCTAGACCTACTCATCTCCTGTGAGTCTTAGGGGCTTATACATAAGGTCTATACATGAGACCATGGCCTATTCATGAAGCCAATATACACTGCTGGACTATTTTAGGAGCTCAATCATCTGGGTCTAAACAGTGCTGAGCATATGCTTTGGAGCATCATGAATACAATGCATCCAGGCCATCCGCTTAATCATCCATCCACCCCAACATGAAAAACACAAAACACATGCATCACTTCATCTCATTCATGAACTTCTTCCATTAGCTACATTTGCTTCATTGTTCTGGATTGTAGCTGCCTCCTGGCTTGGGAAACTTAGGATCATGATAAGTTCTCCTATAAAACATTTTTGTGTTACATAGCAATGCACTTCTGGATCATTTGTCAGGTCTGATATAATTGTGATGACTTGCTTCTCTGGCTTCATGCTATCTTTGTAATTCATTGTTGCTATTTGTTCTTTTTATTACCTGAGTCTGATATGGACTATATCTGTCTCCTGTAGAGTTTCTTCTCTTTCTTTTCCAATATAGTGCTTTTTTCCTCCAACCATAATAACACGGTGGTGTGCCATGATTATTGTAATTTTGTGGAGGTATTTTTCTTTTGTACTTAATGATTCTAATTTTTGGTCCATCATCTCTCCTATATGGTGGTTTAGTTTTCATTTTAGAATCTCATTCTTTGTTTGTTGATGTACTGCAATTATCATATGAAGTTAACAGTTCAGTCACTTGTTCAATGGATCAACAATCTGTTCCAATTAGCATCTGCTCTATATAACTTGGGTCATCTTGATTTCTCGTTCAACTAATGATTCTTTTACTTCATTCATCACTTCCTCCATAATTTTTAATATTCTATCTGTCATTTCATTCATTGTCTTACCTTTTCATTCCGGCTTTCACTTGTTTCTTTAATTTGTTTTTCTATTCTTTCACTTAAAGTTTTATTTGCTTCTATTATTTGTTTTTTATCTTCTTCTCTTTGCTCATCTCATTTTATATTCTCTTCTCTTTGTTTATGGTCTTCTTCTCTTTGTTTGTGCTCTTCTTTGTTCATCTCATTGTTATTCTTTTCTTCTCTTTGTTTACAGTCTTCTTCTTTTTGTTCATCTCATTTTCTATTTTCTTCTTCTCTTTGTTTACAGTTTTCTTCTTTTTGTTTATGCTCTTCTCTTTGTTTATCTCATTTTCTATTCTCTTCTTCTCTTTGTTCATTCATAATTTTTAACAGCTGGCTTATCATTAATGCATTACACTTGTATTCAAATATTTAGTAAAATGCTGGATTAATTTACATATTTGATTTATTGTTAATATTTACTCTCTTTTAGAAATCTTTAAATAACTATTTACCCAACATATTGGATTTATATGTGTGAGAGAGTATGTGTGCCTGTATAATAAGCCATCTGATATTTTATTATGTTTATTTATATATCTATAATTAAAACTATAAATATTATTTTTATTTTAATTATAGATATAAGTGACACAATATTTTTAGACTTCATTTGGAGAACTGTGCATTGACATATTTACAATGTTTAATATATTTAGTGCATATATAATTGAAAAGAAAGTTACATTTATTAACTGTGAGATTGTTCATCAGCAGCAGTTATGTATTTTTAGACTAAAGTAGCATCTAACTTTTTTTACTACTAATATAACACCTCTTTCTGATGCAAATCTTGAAACATTTGTGCTTAGAAGAGATCTCAAAGATAATTTATTAAAATTATATGACAATGTTTTTATTATTTTCTATATTCAATCTTCACATTTCTGGAAAAAAAAAATATTTTCCATTTTCTACAAAAGTAATTAAGAAAGTTTGTGACATTGCTATATATTAAAATTAGCATTATTTTCCAAGAAATAAATTTCTGATTGAAGGAATGATAACTATTTTGTAATTTGCATAGGATATTCATATTTATGGATAGTTTAGTAAATATTAAAAAGATAGATACCAAACATTATAATAAATAAATTATTTTTTTATTAATCTCTAGTGCTCATTAAAAATTACAGATCATTTCTGAGGTTATGAATGTAGTAGAATTTAATATTATGAAATCAAAATTATTTTTTAATTTAATGCTCAGTTTTTAAAACATAATATTAAATGTTTTTCTGAAGGTTTGTGATGATGGTGTTCTAGCTGTATTTTTATATTGAACTATATCCATCATCTAATATGTGTGTTGAATGTCTTTAGAAAAGTTTAATTATATTTAAATATTCCAAATGCATTCAACTGTTAGTAATATCACAGCAAACAGATTAGTATATGCACCAACTGTTAGTAATATCACAGCAAACAACTGTTAGAAATATCACAGCAAACAGGTTAGTATATGCACCAACTGTTAGTAATATCACAGCAAACAACTGTTAGAAATATAACAGCAAATAGGTTAGTATATGCACAATGTTTTGAGGGGTATTTTTCTCCTCTCTTCTTCAAGTGTTACTGGCCTGACCAGTGACAATACTAGCATGGGATTTGAACCTGGGTCCTTAGATTCTTGATTGTTGAATTTTAAGGTAACGCTCTAACCAAATGAGCCATACTGCCAAAGGCTTAAAATAATCACATCAATAGTAACTTTACAGGATGTTATGCTCTTGCAGTTTCAAGCTACCATATCTATTATCACTTCAAATCTTATTTGTTTGGTATCCTTCATCTTTAGTATAATAAAAACAATTATTACATTTTCATTTATCACTGTCAATCTCCCTCCACTCACAACTCTGACATCATCTATTTCAGATAAATACAATAATGACCATTACTAATCATTATCGAAACTAGAGATTACATCTAGCACAGATATAAACTTTAAACCTTAGATAAAAATACAATAATGACCATTACTAATCATTATCAAAACTAGAGATTATCTCTAGCACAGATATAAACTTTAAACCTCAGTTACTGAAGTTTACAGTTTATATCTGTGCTAGAGATAAGCTCTAGTTTCGATAATGATTAGTAATGGTCATTATTGTATTTATCTGAAATGGATGATGTCAGAATTGTGAGTGGAGGGAGTTTGACAGAGGTAAATGAAAATGTAACAATTTACTCTAGATAAATACTTTGCATATAATAGAGATATATATGAGAGATAGTGACCTGGGCCAACTGTTGAGTGCTGGTTCAGCATGAAATGCATCTTGGGGATCGTTTGTCTTTTATTATATCTTTATTTAAGTGAATTTAAAAATAATGGGGAAGTATAGAGGTGTTTATTATATCTATAAAAACAATTATATGATTTAATACATATACATTACCAAATAATCATTCTCTTAGTTAAAGATTTAAAATCTTATTGCAATTCTAAGTGCTATTCACTATTTTTAATATACAGCTGTATAATTCAGTTATATTTGTTTTTTTAAATAGTAAAAAAAAGAGAATATCGTCTTCTTCTGAATATTTTATACTTCAATAAAGTAATGAAGGTAAATGTTTTTATGTTTACAAACTTTATATACATAAACTTTCTCTTTTTTAGCACTTCATTTGGGAATCTCATCCTTCAGATTTTAATTCCAAAATAGCTTTCTCCTTGAAATTAATTGACTCAAAAAATATGACTATAAATTTATAATTAATGCGAATATCCTCATTTTGACTCATTTATTGTAAATACTCTTGATACTTTCAATATTAAATATGAGTTTTTGCTATTTATATATATATAACAAAAAGTATTCAATACTACATAGATATATTCAAACTCTATTTTAAATTAACTCAATTAATATTCTCATATTTCAATAAGAACTTATTTTTAATAACTTTGTAAATGACCTGCATCATTCATAGTGTAGAATATCATAAATATATTGCACTAAATATTATTTAATATGTTTCAAAAACAATCTTTTTTCATAATTCTGTATATTAATAACTTTCTAACTCTCAATATCAATGTCTAAATCACTAATCAAAGAAAAAAATATCATTCTTATCGGCAGTATAAGTTCTTATATAGAAAACAAATTCATATAATGATAAATCTTAAGAATACCATGGATTGATTTAATACCTATTATAAATTGATTTGATTAATATTTTCACTGAAGATATATTAATTATATTAATTGAGTCGATTTAATATATAAATATATTCACATTGAATAAAATTTTGTTCACTTTTTGTATATGAATTTAGGTTATAAATGAAAGTAGGATAATATTGCTTTGTTTAGAGATTTAGATATTGATGCTATGAGACTTAGAATATCATTAATATGTCTCATTATGAGAGATAAGTGTTTTGAATATATTATATAATATTTAATGCATTGAGAATAATATGAATCTTTCATAAGGTTATTAAAAATTAGCACTGTGACTTTGGGTTGAGAATATTAATCAAGTTAATTTGAAGCAGGGTTTAAATATATCCAAGTTGAATCAAATTTAATTTGCAAATTTATTATTGTATAAATGTGCTTCTATAAAACTTAAAACATTAATAACTATTATAAATGGTGAATATTCTAAAAAAATATTTATTTTCTGTCAATGTCTATTGATAATATTTTTTCTCATTTGTAAGTGTTTCCTTTCACCACATTAATCAAACTGAATGTTTATTTATTGCATTGTGGTGCAGGGGTCACATAATTTTTAAACATATGATAGATTTTAACTCTGCCCTATGATTCTTTACCTTTCATTGAGTATCACCTTTTGTTTTTTTTTTAACACAATATTTTTTTCAATATCAAATAATAAAACAAAATCTAGGATTCATTTGGATAATAGCCATCTTCAGACATTTTAGAGTCAATTTGTATCATCAGCATCAAGAGTACATTTCAAAGCATTCAACCCTCTCAAAATGATTCATAAATTGGTATAATGCTTCTAAAAATCAAAATCTATCATTAAACCCATAATTACTTGTTTTTTTTATTTGTGAGGTAATTTAATTCTTAAAATTATATTATGTAAATTACTAGCGTTAAAACCATAATTATTTATTTTCTTGATTAAAAAAATTAAATTTTAATGTGTCAAATTCAATACGTATTTAATCCTATTTTTATTGTTGTATCAATCTATCAATAAAGTTATTTTTATTTGAAAATACATTGTAAACTGCACAATTTTCTGCCCTTATCTTTGTAGAATTTTAATTTTCTATAGAGAGAAAAATGGCAAACGGGTGTGGTTTTTTTTGTTTGCTAATATTGTGTTTATATAAAAACTTTATCAGAATTTTAAAACTAAATATTATTAGAATAAAACTATAGACGATTTTATAACTATTACAATATATCTTACTATCAAATTCACAGATGTAGTCAAGAGATTTACTGCATGGAGTATTATTCCAAGTGCCCCAAGGATATTTTTGCTTAGCACCTGCCATATAAACACAATCTTGGTCACGGAATCCAGATTTAGGTTGTCCAGGAGCCCAGTTTGAATATGTTGGCTATATATAAATAAAGTAATATATATATATAAATATGAAATATATAAGTTGTTGCTATAAGCAATAAAAAAGTTATTTACTGAATTTGTTTTTCCTTAGAATAATCTTTTTTTAAAATGTATATATGCGCATATGTGTAGTCCAAATATGTAGAAAAGGTGAATTAAAACTAAAAAATAATGATTATGTTTTATAACAAATTTATATCAATGTTAAAATAATAAAATAAAACATTACATCAATAAAAATGATGATGCTTTATGCAAGCCTGAAATAAAACAATGAATCAGTAATAATAAAAATTATAAGCAGTATAAAAATACTTAACCTAAAAAAATGTACGTAACTAATGAGAGACTGGATTATTTAGTAGAGAAAAAAAATGTTATAGTAAAAATCAGTGAATAGAACCTTAAGAAGTTGTAGAAAGAAAAAATATTTATTTATTTACAAATTACAGTAAATTGCTTTTAAATGCTCATAAAGTAAATAATTACATGCAAATGATAGCAAATAACAAACATATAAATAATTTAATTGAATATAAACTGAACTTGTGCAAATAATTTGCAAATTTAGAAATCAGGTTCATAATAGATTTAAGCCGTTTTTTAGGCATAATCAATAAAAGTTGGTTTATTTAAAGAATAAGCTCTAAGCATAGATGGAACACTACTAAAGCATTATTAATGGGGGAGTGTACGTCAATTCTTGCATATGTGAGGATCTGTTTTTTTCCACAATATTATATACACTCATTATATGATACTTAAGAATAAATTGAGTGAATAAAAATAAAATATACATATAAGTATGTATTTATATGGAAAAAAAATCATTTAAGTAGATTGACTTTCAATTTATGAGTCCAATATTATTACATCTAATATAAAACAATCACGCAATTATTATTACTTATCTATAGCTTTAATAATGCAGATAAATATTCCCAAAATATAAATCAACCATAAACTAAATATAAAAGAGGGTGGTAAATAAAGCATTGTGTAACAGTAGTTAAGTACATGAATGATTTAGTATTATATGGTAGATATATACAACTTATAATTAAAAATAAATTAATTATAAATTCTATTTGCTTTAGCATTCAAAAAATTACATTACGAAGGAAAAACAAATTTAAATACAGAGGACAACAAAATACTAAAACATATTAATTTCAATATTTGTTATAAATATTTTTTTTCTTTTATAAAGGCCCTTTATTTTAAATAAATATTTATTTTATCATAAAATCAGAATTCTGATGTAATCTGTAATTAATAAAAAATATAGGTTGGAGTTCTTTTTAAAAATTGATCTGTAAGATAGTTTTTATTCAAAAGATTCAAGGCTTCATTTGCTGTATTTTTCTTGAACAATTCTCTGATAGAATGAGGATATGATTGTATTATGCATTCCACATGAGTAGGCTGGCAGAAATCATGCACAAACATAACAGGTGTTACTTATTCTAGATCCTCAATGATTGGTGTATGTTGGAATGAGACACTTTCAAAATTGGCATCTAGAATGACACTACATATTTCCAGGTTTAGTTGACCAATGCACTAAATATTTTTTTCATCTCAGAATGGTGAGATTTTCATTTATTATATTGTTTATTATATCAGCTGAAGTTAAATAGTTTGCAAATTAGCTGCTTTTTAATTATCTGAAAATGCCATTATAAACAGCTTAATTTTATAAAATGCTGTTAAACAAATATTTTTCTGATTGAATTGATCAAAAAACATCATTGGTAATGATGATATTACAATTCTTAATACAATACATTAAAGATCACCCTTCTCAAGCTATTGTACATGCACTTTTTACAAGTGTTAATAATAAATGAATACTTTCATTCCCAACACAAGATATAGTATTTATGAAAGAATAAAATGAATCCACTTATTCTTTCCAACCCAAATGCTTATATATGGGCAAATCTTAAGTACTGGAAATTAAAGTGTGAGGATAGACCACTCACTTTAAATTACTGTTTACGATGTCTGAATGAATGACGTTGGTGAAATTATTTAGAATTTAGTAAACATCACTCTCAAATGAAACTTAAACATATGTAAATAAGCATTTATTTTTATAGCGCTATGTTTTATAAAGTAATAGATTAAAGATCAGCCTTCTCAAGTTATTGTGCATGTGCTTTTTATGAGTGTTAGAAAACTTTATCCCAAAGCTTTCTTTCTATACTTCAAAATTAAAAGAAAAAATTATCATATCTCGCAACCTTTTTTTTCTACCAACACTATTCAAAATTATACATGGTAAATCTAGGTACTATTATTACAAATTACTTTTTTTTTAAAATTATATATTTTTTTCTTATTAAAAATATATATCTTAATGATATGAATAAGAATGACAAAAACAAATAGCTTATGATTCTTAGAAAAAAATTAATTCTGATCTCAATACTTTTGCTGATATTACTTCTTTCTTATTTCTTTT
Organism: Epiperipatus broadwayi; assembly: GCA_028023455.1. Classification (NCBI taxonomy): domain Eukaryota; kingdom Metazoa; phylum Onychophora; class Udeonychophora; order Euonychophora; family Peripatidae; genus Epiperipatus; species Epiperipatus broadwayi. The sequence continues at coordinate 60,464 of JAQFVV010006352.1, forward strand.
TTATGTACCTAATTTAATGAATAAAAGCCTAATGTGTGATTTCAACTTAAGTTACACAAAAGTCAATCTGAAATCACTACATCAAATGAACATGCCACTCATAGTGCTCGATGATTAAAATAAAATGTTTGAAATCTTGTAAAATATTTAATATTGAGTACTGTACAAATTTATTAATTTGAATAAGTAAAGTAAAAGTGCTGCAGATTCAGTGTCATTTTATAATCAAAAGTAGGCCACATTTATTGTTCTCAGCTACTACACACCAACACTTCACAACCTAATCAACTTCCAGTATCTGTTTTCAGACCATGTTGCACAAACGATTACAATAAATTTATCAGAGCTCCAAACAACCTTCATTCATCCAGTAAAAACAATCAGACTTCTACTCTCAACAATCACTACCTAATTTCTATTTTCAGAGACTTATATTATGCTAAAAATATGCCACAAGAACCTATTTAAAAGAACCAATCTTTTGTTAACATATTATCCTTCAGCATACATGACAAGGTACTCACCTCCACCCTCCAATTTATTGGCAATAGCAGATGATCTCCATAAGAGAATCACCATTGCCAGACCCATGTACAATACCCACTAAAACATACAAAAATTAACACAGCTGCATCACAATACATGTAAACAATTAAAAGAATTCCTTGCCACAAAATAAAGAAAAATATGCCTCACACAACAACACCCATGAATCTTACAATATATCCACTGGGTACTAGGATATCCAACAACCAAAAAAGTGCCCATGGCAATTAAAATAAGTGGCATTGTAGGACACAATATGCTGGACCTTATATACCAAAATTTCAAGCAAAATTTTCAAATATATAGACAATACACACCAACCACTAATCAGTTTACCTAAAACAGATATTCTCTTTCAGACATAACAATTTTCTGAAAAACTTGGAAAAAATTTCCAACAATTGCCACCCTGTAATCAACAACATAATAGCATTTGTATTTTCACATTTGAGTCAATTTATTACAGAGTACGTTTCAATCCAGCTAATTTCATATCACAAAAATTATACAATATTAAAGGATTATATTCAATAGTCATAGTTCCACTTAACAAAAAAACAGCAGCCATATAAAATATCTGCAACCTTCAAGCCATCTCCATGGACCCACTGTCCATCAAAATATTAGAAAAAGTAGTCAAAAGATAAAATAGAAACATACATATTTTTCCTGATAACAAACACACAGTATGCAAAGAAGGGATGCTCCACAACACAGACTGCATTGATATTTAAGATAATATAAAGTGATGGGCAACAAGACAAAAGTATGTCTCAATTGCAATTCAGATGGATATATGAGCAATGTGTAATTTCATTGCAATAGATGTCTTAATGAACATGCTTGCTAATACAGCAATCCAACTCACTCTACTATACATAATCACCAATATATTATTCAACTGATATGCACCTCACACTTAGCAAAGAAACGCAAAATCATTTATTCCCACACAATCAATTTTACAAGAATCCCCACTCAGCTCACTGCTGTTTATTCTATATATAAATCCACTCCTAAAATAGATTGAGGAATAAGTTTCCAGGAATATTAATACCATAAACTTTCCAACATATTCCATGCATCGCATACATGTATGATGTAACAGTGTTCCTGACATCACATAAAGAAATGCCAATATTGAAAAGAATATTGCAGAATTACACACCGACACCCAAACTACAATTCAATCACAGAAAAACATCAGCATGTGTCACCTACACTAACAAACACCAGACACAATTATGTCAAGAAAAACCTACCCCATTTTTCGGATTCCCATTTTATGTGGGATTACATGGAATGTGACAAGCACTGCAAAATAAACTCAAACAATTTTCAAATCCATACTTGTCACTATATTCAAAAGTGCACCTATATAACATACTCATAACAAAAAGTATTACATATTATCCACCTATTGTTAACTTTACAAAAAACGTTACAGCTGCCATATCATCTCTGTAGCAAACTACTATGAGTTAGAAAAACCATCACCATTTTAATCAAACAACTCAGTCAATCAACTACAGAGAATGGTCTGGAACTCCATACAACACATGTGTTCCATATATAAAACAATAAACCTACTGGCAAAAATCATTGCAAGGTTTAAGTAGCTACAAACACTTCTTGATATAATCCCTACAGATCATCTACTCCCTGCATATAGATATCTTGTATCTTTAGTACACTCAGCACAGATTTATATCAGAACTACAACACTCACATTTGATAATAAATACACATACTGGTAGACCAGCCACAAACTTTAGTCTAATTCTGGGAGTAAACAACAAGCAACTCCTTAAAAACCTCAGAAAATGGTCAATGAAATCAAAGTTTTTTTAACTTCTTGATCAAGTTAAACCTATTTGTGCTACCAATATCCTATTTATTATGCTACCATCACTTTTATAGGTCAATAGTTCCATTCTGCAACTTATGCCATGGTGTTGAAGAAACACAACAACACATATATTACTATTGTTCAGTACTAAATACTATAACAAGGCAACATACTGAATCAATATAAAATAAGACAAACTATACATACAGCAGCTAACATATTTTGCACATAAGAAGACAACTCCCACAGCACAAGCAGCAATCTTTATTCTCTATGTATTTTAGTGCACACAATGTATATTCAGCCTGGGCAATAATATCAGACAACACCCAGCAACATTTGAAAAAAACTACACAAATAAGGAACAGAGATGCAAAGATTGCAGATCCAGGTAGATTTGCAGCCACCTGGTCACTATTAAAATTAAAAGCTAACTTATAAGAAAATGCAGCCACTAGCAGTTATATAAATGCAGTCTATTCAGGTAATAATGAACAAGAAACTAAAGAGAGAATATAAAATTTTGATATTCACATGGTTGAGCCAATGAATTAAAACTCTTGATTAATGAACAGAGTCAATAACAATGTAAATGAGAGATTGAAGGAGGGACTCTTAACAAATAACAAAATCACAAACTAATGATAATAAAAATTAAATAATGATAGCAATGACAAGAATCTCATAAATTAGCACCTCCATACCTATGTAATTAGCAATGAAAATCTCAAAGTGAAAACAAATATGCATAAATAACCATGCCACTGTAACTAAGGCATAATCATGTAAACATCATGTAACTTTGGGACAATAAAATAGATTATTGAAACATAATAATAATAACAACAATGATAATGATAACAATAATAATAATAATTATTATTATTATTATTATTATTATTATTATTATTATTATTATTATTATTATTATTATTATTATTATTATTATTATTATTATTATTATTATTATTATTATTATTATTATTATTATTATTATTATTATTATTATTATTATTATTATTATTATTATTATTATTATTATTATTATTATTATTATTATTATTATTATTATTATTATTATTATTATAATAATAATAATTATTATTATTATTATTATTATTATTTAAATAAATCTATTTCTCCAAGTACCAACAATAATTCTTTAAACAAATCCTGGGTCATACAAAAGTTAGATTTCTTCATCATTCATAGAGAAATCAAGGCTTCACTCTCATCAGGTATTTTTTTACAGATCTAAGTATCCTTATTTGAAAGGACCTAAGAATGGTCTGTAAAGAAACTGCTCACTAAAGTTTCTTAATGATTTTAAAATATATTACTTGTATCAAATAATAAATGCCACCAAGCCAGAGCATCATCTTTAATTTGATACAAATTGTAGCCCACTTAATCTTTTCTAGCATTAGTATCATTCTAGATGTTTAATTGCTCTCCAGGTGGTTCATCAACCAGGCTTATAAATATTATTTGTTAAAATTTATTCAGACTTGGTAAATTTTACTATGAATATTAATATTGGTGTTTGACAATTTATTCTTCACTGGTTTTATTATATCAAGAATTTCTGGCTTTTATTTTTTTATATGTGAATGACAACTTCTTTAAACTCTTTGTTTTCTGCATAATAATCTTTTACATTTTTTTCATTACTACATTCTTTTATCTTTTATATTCATTTTAAATGCTTCACTCATATTGTTAGTTCATATATATTTTCTCTGTTTATGCTACATCTTTATTATTTTTACTATTACTCTATTCTATTTGGAGTTCTATCTTTCCCATCCTTTCTTCTTGTTCATCTTGTTTTTTTTAACCCATTCAAATCCTTTTTCAAATTCTACATACAGATTGTAACTGATTTTGATTCTCTATTTTTATCTTCTTTCTCACCTCATTTACTCTTATTATCATTATATGGTTTTTTTTATTGCATTCATCATTTTTCTTAATTATGCCACATATTTCTGATGGATTTAATACATATTTTATCTCATTTTCTGTTGGATTTTCTACATATTTTGCAATTTCAAAACCATTTTTTTGGCTTTCCTGTATATTTTTCCTTATTTTCCATTGTTCCTGCATATCTTGTAAGTCATTCGAGATCAAATTATACAGTCTTTATAAATCTGTTTTCAATAATATATGTCATCCTCCTCTTTTTTCAGACTCTAACTCAGTTTGTTGTTGCACTTCTTGCATGTCCACTTTTTCAATATTTATATGTTTCTATTTCCTTTAATATTAATCTTGTATTCATTGAATTATAGAGAACTATATTTGTTTAATTCTATTCTTTACTATCATTTAAAAACTTCTACTGATCACTTAAAATTAATACAGAATACTTTATTTATTTACTTATATATAGAGCTCGCAAATAAACTCTTGACAAGCTTTGCAGAATATCCCCAACCCCAGACCAGTTTCTGCTACTGGCTTCCTCAGTGAGGTGCTAGGATTTTCAAACATTATATTAAAAGTACCAGGACAAACCCAGCACTTTATCTAAAATTTTCAGATTTTCTACTTAATAGTTATTTTTTGGATAAAGTGCTGGTCTTGTCCTGGTATTCTTTAATCTAATGCTTGAATATCCTAGCACCTCACTGAGGAAACATAACAGAAACCAGTCTTGGGTTGGGGATATTCTGCAAAGCTTATTAAGAACTTATTTGTGAGCTGTATATATAACATTTGTAATACAAGCTTATTAAATTAGGTCATGTGACATCTGACTTGATTTTTTTTTTGTAATTTGCTATTAAGGCTTTTGCAATTTTATATTGCTAAAGCTATTAATATATGGTGTGTCTGAATAAATCAGAGATAATTTTTTGATTATGCATAATGTTAGAATTATTTATGTTTAAATAACTTTATTTACACCTTAAGAAGATACATATGGATATCATTTTACATCTTTCTTATTATAGGTTACATGCTTACAAAATGAGCATTAGCTCTACAATGAAAACAATAAATAAGAAAAAACAAATGATAAAAAAAGAGAGGCCATCTGCCTGACACATCTATAAAGGATTACATTAAAATAAGCTACTTAAGCATTATTTGTGTCAACAAGTTGATTACTAAATACAGTCTTTTAACAATAAATAACAATAAAAGGAAAAACCAGAACTACAGTGGCTATCCAGGCGGTTTCAGGTAAAAGTTTTCCACACCTCAAAGCAGGTTTTCTCTGTAGTCTCCTTTCCACCATCTGCTTATTAATCTTATTAGAAACTGCTTTATTTAGCCAGTGACAATTTACTAGAGAATATATAAAATTCTGATTTGATGCTACAATTTATACTTACCATAGATTACATTAATGTAACAACTTTTACACTCTGCATAGAATTATTTATTAATAAAAGATAGACGTTTTTTATTAATTTGATGTATATATTTTCCTTTATAAGATTATATATATATGTCGCAATATTTTTTGAGATTGTAGTAGAAAATGTTGCAAATTTTTTTTCTTCAATTATTTTCATTTAATTTTGTTGTGTTTCTTTAAATATTTTTTATTTCCTCCCATTTTTATGGTATACATTTGTTTATGATTGTAGATTTGGCAATGACAATGATATATGCAGAATAAATAAACAAATTCTATGAAAATCACTTTAAAAATACTAATGATTATAATATATAAAAATGTATACAACTATAATTTGTTTAATAAAAAAAGATTTCTGATTTACAGATATGTGTTTATTTATATTATGTATCCTGAATTGTTTAGATATATAAAGAAGATTTAGTCATTTATTTATTTATTTTTGAAACAATTGTGAAATATTTAAAAAATCTTTTTTAAAAAATCAATAGTTATATTAACAATATTAAGTTTAGGCTGTTATTGTCTTGTGAGAGTGTAAGATAACCTATGGTAACTGATAAGGTAACAAAGAAAAAAAAGACTGCTTATAGATTTTTTCTTTTATTGACAATTATTTTAGCTGAAAAGAAATAACAAAATTTATCATTAAATTTTTACTACTTTCTTCTGCCTAAATTTCAATGGTTGTTTTCTCATCCTTGGTGTTCACCTCAAGATGTTGCTATTTCTAGGTAAATTCCTAGAAATATACCGTTTCACCGGCCTTCACCCAACAAAAGAGGAAATTTTCTAAGTTATAAATGCAGAAAAGTCCTCACGTTATGTTGGACAGAGGCGGTGTTGGTGACAGAAGCCAACACAAATGAGACTTCTTTCAATGATAAAACACAGAAAGAGTTCCCGACGGCTGCCGGTTACGGCTTTTTTTTTTTTCTATGCTAAAAGCAAAGTGAAAGAAATGCCTTGATCTGCTGCCATAGTAGTCGATTTTGTTCATGATTTTCTCATAATAGTAGAATATCTATTTTCTCTGTAGTTTCGTGTGAGAGTGTGTGTATTTGAAGCAGTCGTAGTTTTTTAAAATTTGGTAAGACATCTATTTTTTTAATGTGTTATAACTTAGTTTACTGTTGTAAGATTAGTAATAATGTCCTGAAGATTCCATTACGAATGGGTAACCCTCAAAAATTGCTTTTAAGGGTGCGAAACGGAAAAAAAAATTAAGGATCACGTGAAAAGGACCGTGTTCGCGAGAATTCGTCCATGACCAGTTACTTTTGCTATACTGTATATATATATACACGCACAAACAAAAACAACCCAGTGTCTAATTATTAGGAATTACTTGTCCAAAAAAGAAAATTAGTTGGGTATTATTATTATTTTTTTGTTACATTTATTATTTCAAAATAAGATTAGTTTTTATATCTACACAGTAACAAAAACAACCCAGTTCCTACTTAATTACTGTCTTAAAAAAAGAAAAAAAAAGAAAGCAAATTCAACGGGGTTTGGTTTTTTTTAATGGAGTATTTGAATTACGGTATTTTTTTTTATATATACAAAAGATTTACCAAAAAAAAAGAAACCCACTTTCTGATTAATTACTGTCAAAAGAAACATAAATTAGTCGGTTATCATTTTTAAATTTAGTATTTCAATAACGATATCTTTTTTATATAGACAGAGTTAACAAAAACAACCCACTTTGTGATTCATTACTGCCCCCCCCCCCAAAAAAAGAAAAGAAAATGGAAATTAGTCGGGTATCATTTTTCAATTGAATCTTTCAATGGCGGTTCTTACTAATAGTAGTCGGGTATCAATTCTAAATTGTAGTATATAAATGACGTTACTTTTGATCGATTTAGAATTACATCTTGCTTTTTTAATAAAAATAATTGATTTTTACTCTTGACCAAAAATACCGTAACTTTAAAAAAAGACACACATAAAGTCCAAAAAAAAAAAAGAGAAAAAGCCCCGTAACTTTAAAGACACACGCACAAACTCAAAAACAATCTAAGATCAATAAACATTGACTTATTACATCTTGCTTTTGAATCAAATGATTGATTTACTCTTGCAAAAAAAAAGATACCGTAACTTTAAAAAGACACACATAAAGTCTCCAAAAAAAATATTAGAAAAAGCCCCGTAACTTTAAAGACACGTACACAAATTCAAAAACAAGATAAGATTAATAAACATTTACTTATTACGTCTTGCTTTTGAATAAAAGTATTGATTTACACTTGCAAAAAAAAAAAAAACGTAACTTTAAAAAGACACACATAAAGTCCAAAAAAAAAAAAGTTAGAAAAACACCGTAACTTTAAAAAGACACACAAACTCAAAAACAAGATAAGATTAATAAACATTTAAGAAAAAAATGAAAAAACTAACATCATATAATAGTATTAGTTAGTAGAATATTTTATTATAAATCTAAGAAATCAGATCTTTTTAGATCAAATCGATCATTTAGGTCGGGCCCTGGAATCGTTATATGTATATGTTTTCGATTAGCATCAACGCCATCTCTAGGCAAACACCAAGGATAAGAATACAACCATTTCAATTAATGTAGATTTATCTGGATTAAGTAATATTAAAGAATGATTGGCTAAGGAATACTTGCTAACTGAGAAATTTGATTTCCCATTGCTCTAGCTCTCATCAATTAATTACCATCTGAAAGAGGAAAGAAAGTTTATCAATAAGCATGCACCTTAAAGGAAAAATAAATTATTTAAAAAACAATTAGCTACCCCTGAGCTGAAGATAAGGATAGGAATTATAATGATGAAAATTTATGAAAGAATTCTACTGCTTCTGGTGGTTCATCTTGGCTTGACAAATAGAGAGGATGCCTCAATAAAGTTATCTTTCATGCTTCATAAAATGTAAGCATTTGTCAATTAAAGATAAGCTGTCTTGTTAATCCATGTTAAGCAAGATTAAACCTAAACTATTATAATAACTGTCGAAAATAAAATTTAAAGGAAAAAAAAAGATCAATCAAAATAATTAAGTTTAAAAAAAGTTACAAGTGTACATGTTTGTTTTTGTTATTTTTTTTTCTTTTGGTTGTCATGACGAACCAACAATCCAGATATTCTTTTATTTTTTTGTTTTGTTTCAATATGTATGCCTAATATATATATATATATGGCATATGCATACATAATGAGTGATTTACAATAATTTTATTAGCGTTTGTTCTCATGAAGACCATTTATATTTACATAAATATATTGATGTTATTTGTAACTATAATCAAGATGTGTTTTGAGAGAAAGTTTGTTATATTTATATTTTATATATTGTACATGAGTATTTATATACATAAACAAAAGAAATTCTTTTATCATTTATGAGAGTTTATTATTTAAAGATGTTTATTCAAGTTATTATAATTTAGTGACAAATAACTCATTAAATTCTGAAAAATAGACACAACATAGAGAAATATATCAATTATTTTGTCAATGCTTGAGGATCATCTGTGGCATAATAGAGATCAGTTTATGAAGTCTGCATTTGCTACTTCAAAAGACAGAAGTGTAATTCTGAAAATGAATAGAGAAGAAATGGAGCACAGTATTGGTGCTTCATTTAAATTTTGTGTTCTTTTTAAAATTACATGAAAACTACAAGGATGAAATCAATAAAAATCTCACCATTCATTGCATTTTTCAATTTTCTTTCTAATGGTGTCCATTATGCTAAAATCTGGAAAAAATTGGATTTGTTATGAATAGGTTCTTTTTATTTTTTTATTTTTTCTTCAGTTTACTCATCTTTATGGAGAAGATAAAGGCAGAAATTTATAAATGGCCAAGAAGTCTGCACCAATAATTCACATTTCAAGGACTTCAAAATGTAATCAGAATATTAAGTTTATTAAAAAAAAATATTTTTTAATTATTTGAATAGTAATTCTTAAAAATTATTTGATAAATGGTATGTTTGCATTTGTACTAGTGTCTGTGTAGTATATAAATTATATATCATTTATGCTCTTTATTATATGTATATATATTTAAACATTTGTATTCAAATATGTCAAAAATAGTTTATGTAATTTTGGGGTTCTGATCTAAGTTTAGGCAATCTTATTTTCTACACATAATGATTCTCAAAAGGTTTAATAATTTAATAAACATAGTTTATTATTATATTTATATTACTGCCTTTGTGTTTGAAATTGCAGGTTTGTGTTTATATAACAAGTAATGTCTATATATATAAAATTAAGGTATTATAGAGCAGTACAATGTAAATTTTAGGACTGATTATCAAATATACAGAAATTTTGCAATTGACAAAGCAATCACAAAAATTATTGGGCATAATACCATGTGAAAATATAAATATTTAAAACCAACAAAGAGAGATTTCAAATGGTATGTGTGTGGAGATAACCACAATAGTTATGTATATACCACACGAAATTGCATGCAGGCAAAAAATCTAACTCTGATTTTTGCCTTTGCCTTGGTACTCATGCTGTGGAGTCAATAGTTAGGCCACATCTTGCATCACATTATTTTCAATGCTATAGCTAGCAAATGAGATATATGCTAATAAATTATATCTCTGTGAGATAACAAATATAACAAGATAGCTTCACTGGTGTGCATAAAGAATATAAACATCACTGATGTACACAAAAATATAAAATGAAGAGATGAAACTCATTTTATCAGTGATGCAGACAGTAACCTACAATTTCTAGTTTTAGATAGACAAGAAGCCAATTGCTATGATGACAAATGCATATCCATTTTTTGGAAATGATTTGTTTTGTATCTTTTATTAGGATGAACCTTTTTTATAAACGCCTTTTAGATTTGTCACCTTTGGGATACAAGATAAAAATGAAGAATTCTTATGTGAATACTTCTGGAGATTCTGAAGCTATGGATTATCTCAGATAAAAAGTATTATATATGGTTTGAAAAATAATTTTGTGAGGAATACAAAGAAATTATCAATGAAGATGTAATTTAAACTTAGTTAAAGATAGATTAGAAATTATGAACAAACAATAAAATAATGTCAAATGTTGAAATTTCTTTTTTCCCCTTATTTTTAAATGGTTATTACTATTTATCTTAGCTTTATTATTTGCCTTAGTTTTTTTAGTTTCTATCAATGTAAAGCTTTTTTTTCTAACGTTATTAAAACTGAAGTTATTGTGAAAATTGTGCCTCGAGACAGTTTTAAAAAATTCAGTATGGCGCCAAGGCTGGCAAAACAGTTATATATTATATGTGAGTATTTATATACATAAACAAAAGAAATTATTTTATCATTTATGAGAGTTTATTATATAAAGATATTTATTCAAGTTATTATAATTTAATGATAAATCTCTCATTAAATTCTGAAAAATAGACATGATATAGAAGAATATATCAATTGTTTTGTCCATGCTTGAGGATCATCTGTAGCTTAATAGGGATCAGTTTATGAAGTCTGCATTTGCTACTTCAAAAGACAGAAGTATAATTTAGGAAATATGTATTTAGATTTAGCATAGTATAAAAAGAATATTGATTTTTTATATGGTAAAGGTAGTATGACCTTACTTTAAGAAATATATTTTTGATTTTGAACCATTTGATATTTTTAAATGATATTAGATGGTAAAACACCTAAGATGCTTAAAGAAAATAAGGTAGCATTTTTGTCTGTTTTGGTTCATTTATTTAATTTATCTTTGCATTCGGGATCATTTCTAGAATGTTTGAAAGTGAATGTTATTACTCCTGTTTATAAAAAGAGTGATGGTTAATTATATGCCAATTGCCATTATTTCTGTTTTTTCTAAATTATTGGAAATGATTGTTAAGAATCAAATGTTGTCATTTCTGTTTAAAAATAAAATTTTATCTGACTATCAATATGGTTTTCTTCCTTATAGAAGTACATTAGATGCTTCAAAATATAATATATAATGTTCATTATTTAACATCTTCATTAGATTGTGAACTTAAAACATTGGCTATTTATCTTGATTTATCTAAAGCATTTGATTCTGTTAATCATACTATTTTAATTAAGTGTTACTACTTGTATGGTTTTTGAGGTTCTAATGGTAGTTAGTTGGAGAGTTATTTAAAAGATAGAAAACAGTTTACTAATATTTATGGTATTGTCAGTGATGTAGTATTGATTAATTTTGGACTTCCACAAGGTTCAGTACTTGGTCCTCTATTGTTTTTAATTTATATTAATGTTTTATTTTTACTGAAATTACATTCTAAGATTTTCATTTTTGCTGATAATATTACTTTATCCTGTAACGATATTTTTATAGTCATCTCGAAAAATTAGTGAATGAGGATTTGGACATAAAACAAAAGGTATTATTTTTTCTTATAAGCATTTGTTTCTCTCTTAAGATTAAAATTTGTTGTAAGCATTTTTTGCATTTTAATAATATATGTAGATAATTATTGTTATTTGAGAATATATATTGTCTCCAGATTGTCCTGGACAAATCATATTACCTACCTTTGTCAATGGTTACATAATTTAAATTATATATTTTATTATTTAGTTAAATTTTTTCCTAGGTGAGCTCTTATTTTTATTTACATTTCCTGCTATCAGTGTGTTTTATCCTATAATATCATTATTTGGGTAATACTTCTCCACATATTCTATCTTTTTTGTGTGTTTACAAAATTATGCTTTGTCCATTAGATTTTGGGAGATCTTGTTCCTTTTCTGTTCGAGATATTTATATTGAGTTTGGTATAGAGTTATTTTTGATATTTTTTGTGCTAAATATTTTCTGAATTCTAGAGTTTATATTCTAAATACTCATTTTTCCAATAATTTTTTTATTACCAATTTTTTTAAGGAATCTAGTAGAAGACAATATGTCTATTCAGATTTCAAGTTATTTAATAAATTTATATATAAGTGTTCAATTGATTTGAATAATATATCTTATGTATCTTTCAAAAAGTATTTATGTCAATGGTTGTGTAATATGTATTAATTTTGTCATTTATTTTACTTATTTAATTATTTATTTTCTAAACTATTATTTTACTATTTGAGTTTTTGGTTGTATTTTTATTTTATTTTTATTTGTTATTTTTACATGTAAATTCCACACACAAGATTTTTCTTGTTTGGAGTTTTTAAATAATTGTTATGTACTTTGTTTTATTTCATAGAATAAATTGAATTGAATTGATGATGATGATGATTATTATTATTATTATTGTTATTATTATTATTATTATTATTATTATTATTATTATTATTATTATTATTATTATTTATTTATTTATTTTTAAAGAATAGATGGTCTTCCTTCAGATATAAATGTAACTTTATAAACATATTGTTACCAAGTGTTTTAAACATGAATGTCATAAAAATCACGTGAAAAATCCATAAAATAAAAATACATGGTATACTTTGTTATGTTATTGTTATTGCCATTCTTAAAAGAAAAAAAGAATACATATCATAAATAAAGATATACCACTTGTTTTATTATATCTGAGCACTTATTGCATGTATGTGTGGAGATGATAATCTGGACCAACTGATGATTGCTGGTTTTGCATGAAATACGTATATTGGTGATTATTTATCTTTTCGACATATATGTGTTAAAGTCTATCAGTTATATAAGATAGAGTGGTGAATGGGTCGTGTGAAAGTCTTTGCTCATATACCTTGTATATTAAAGTGATTTTGTAAAAAAAAATTTAATTACTTATCATTACATTTAGATCATTGTACAATACGTGAGCTTGTTAATTAAATTAATTTGACCCAGAGAATATTTAAACGCTAGTGATCACTTCCACAAACATTAATAAGCAGTTATATTATAGAACATTAGTGATTTAGAGATATTAAATAAATTATTTAAATTTAGTTGTTTGTTAATATAAATTAGATTAAATAAAATATTCTTTTTTTTTCTACTTTATATTTTGGCAAGTAATCAAATGTTATTAATTGTTTTTAATGCTAAACCTGAGACCAGATTATTGAAGTATTGAGAGAGATAATAAAGTAGAATACATTTTTTGTTTGTTATGAGTTTGATTTAGTTAGCTATAAGATATCACTTTGAAAGCTAACGTATTATCATATCAATTGCCAGTAAAGTTGGACACAGATGAGAAAGCTTCTTGCTCTTTATTTGTTTATTATATAATTAAAAGGCCACTTTTCGGTAATGATTATCTAGATATATAAAATTTAAAGATCATTTGAAGTAGAGAAGTTTTATATAGGATTCAAAAAACTAACTTACTCATTCTCTCTCATTCCTAGTTACATACTATTTTAGTTTGTAGTATGGATTTGTTATTTTCATATTATTACAATAGACATCAGCAAACTGGAACCTTTCAATTTTGTTGTACCATTACAATTTAATGATCAAATCTTTGGATTGAAATAAAGATATCAGTATGATTGTATGTCCTATTTCAATTTGGCTTCTATTTGTGATGTGCATTTGTTAATAATGTTCTTTGCCTTTTGTATTATCATTTCAATTTGGTGCAATTTATGAGGCATATTGATTAAGTTGAACCTTTTCTACCTGTACTATTATAAGTAATACACCTTTACCCCACTTAGCAATGGCAATTGGTTCTCCAAAACTCATTGTTAAGCAAGAATATTGTATACAGAATACATAATTATAATGGGGCTATAGGAAAAAAATTGGTCAGTTCCAGTCGACATAAAATATCCACATTGGTTTCCAAGCTCAAAGATTTTCTTGATTTTTTTCATGACAATGATGACTAAATACGGTATCTAAAAAGAAAAGTTTTATATCACTAGGAAAAAAATGCATATTTTCACTTTAAAAAGTACAGAACAGCAAAAAGAAAGAGAAAGTGAAACTAAATTTGAATTTAAAAGTTTTTATATTCTTCTGCAGAAGTTTTTCATCGTAATGAGAAAAAAATTCATACTGAAGTGCTTTTTTTTTAAATTTGTATTACAGTATATATTACTGTACATTTATGTTTATTACTTATGTGAAATTATTCAAATTAAAAAACAATGTTTAATTATTAATTATTTAATTCAGCATAAAGACTTATTACTGTACTCCACAGTAACAAAATGCTTAATGCTTATTGTAAAGCAGTCAACTTTAGAAAAAAAAAAAATCAACTTATTTTAAAAGTAAAAAAATCTAACTTCTAATTTTTTAAAACATACTGCTGGTTTATTTTTCTTACTGTATATTTTTAGTAATGTAATAGTCCCCCCCCCCCATTCAGGTAGAAAGATTATTAATTAAATGCAATCTGTTTTTCTTTTTAAACTTTTCTAATTCGACATTTGCATTTTAAAATGTTTTTCTTTTGATTTGAAACAACTTGAGTGTAAATAACATGTTTATTAATAAAGTTACAAAATCAATAACTATTTTTACATAATTATCCAGGTATTCTAAAAATAATATATTGTAATTAAGTAACACACCCATGCAGTTTAATATTCATATTTAGTGTTTTCCTGAAAGTTTGTGATGATTGTATTTTAGTTGTCCTGCACTGTATTTATATATTGGATTATTTCATCATCTAATATAAGTGTTGAATGTCTTTAGAAAAATTAAACTTTATTTAAATAATTTATATAAAGTTTAATTTTTCTAAAGACATTCAACACTTATATGTATACAGAATTATCAACAAATTAAAAATTCTTCTTTTTCTTTTCAAAAACTTTATTTTCTTATCTCAATACTGAACATATATATTGTACCGGTCGAAAAACGTCCACCACCTCTACTGCAAGTCCGATCCAAACTCAGCTGAACCAAACTGAATTCAAACCCAACCCACCAGCTCAGATTAGTAGAAATCTAAATCAACAGCACAGTGCTATGTGCCAAGAAACTAGCTCAACGGTTGGTGATGATTAGAGATCCCTGAACTGACACTAATATTAGATAATAAATTAACTAAGATAATTTTAAATTGAATCATATGTATACGTTTGGGTTGCCAACACAGACAGCGAGCATTAACATTAAAATAATTATTGAATAAGAGAATTAAGAAATAAGAAACCAAGTGTGTTTATAAAATATTTAATAATAATAGTAATAGTTTTGTTTGAATTTTAAATGAGATTATATTTCATCTCCAGCCTTTAACAGAGTTTATCATTCTAATAAGAGTGGTGGTCCTTATTATATGCCAATGAGTATTACGCAATATTATGGAATTCTATGTCTATGCCCCCAACAAGAAACTAAAGGCAGATAAAGGTATTCAGTTGTAAAGTAAATTATTACTCTAATTCTATAAGAAAGAATGTGAGATTTATTTTCACATTTGCAAATCCATTCATGAAAAGCAAGATGCATATTTAGGGCATAACTTTAACCTTTATTAGAAAACTAATTTATATTGAAATAACTGAGAAGTTGTTTGACTTTAATTGAAATCAATTCATCATGATTTCCAAGCATTAGAGAGGGCTTTACTGGAACTGATAAGTAAACGGTACTGACATCTTATGAGCTATAAGAAAAAATTTCTATGAAAGATAATGGCTTGCCGGTGATTTAAGAAGAAGGGCGGCTTGTGTTTTACAAGTCTTTAATGCCCTATGAGGAGACGTGAAACATGGGGAGAAAACAGGCCAGGTCATAGCCATGAACCTTTGGTGTTCCAATTATAATATGAGCAAGTGAGGAAGTGCTTTCTTCCTATGTAATTAAAGTAATAATAATATCACCGAGAACAAGCCTACAAAACAGGAGATGACTTGCATCAGCAACGTTCGGAAAAATGATGACTTGGTAATCATTATGGTTAATGAATAAAACCCATTTATATAAAGAATGCTCTACATGATGACCTGATCAAATTAATTAAAGTCAAATGAGCTTTTAAGTAAAATTATTTTAAAGCATTATAAAATTATATGAATCATGCCCCAAACATCATGCCCTTTCTGAATCTAAATAGCAAGTAACTGAAATTTGAATTAGAATATATTTGATTGATTCCTTTATCTATCCTTTTTGCAAAAAAAAAAAACATTTTAACATTATGAGGATATATAAACATTCGTAAATTAGGAGCTGGGGACATAGGTGAGAAATGGAGCTAATAATTTATTATTAGCCAATTATAAAAATAACAAACATTTAATAATTTCTTTCGACTTGATGATTGATAGAACTGTATAAATCTAGTTTTAATGGGCAAGAATTATTATCAGATTTAATATTATATTATTTGCATGAGGCAAATAGAACAAAGGAGCTCATCGAGTCGAAGGATTATTGGCATATAATTAAAAATAAACGACATTAGTAAATCACACAAAATATATATATAATATAATAAATGAACTGCCATCATAAGCAAGGAAAGTTAAAGATTAGAGGTTGAGAGAATTACTATGAATTTAAAAAGCATAAATAAAAGAAAGTTTTGTACAGATTTACATTAAAGAATGAAAAGAGCTCTTAAAGGGAGTGTAAAGTAAAGTTTGAAACTGGCCAGAAAGTTACGGCTCATTATGGAAATATATTACCCATTTCTTCTGGGCTGGTTCCTTAGTTTACACATCCGGGTTGGTAAAATGTAGGCATGCATTCGGTTGATTACTTGAACAGTATTTTATTTGATTTTGGCAGCATGATTTGTCTGGAAAGAATTTAGCAGCTTCATTGAAGATTTCAGGGGACTTCAGGAACCGTAGCCAGATTCCTGATGTTTAGCCCTTCACCATGATAAGAGCACTATTTGAATTTATGATTTTAAAAAGCACAAAATTTACTGGCACTTTTCTGCAACAAATATGGCTTCTTCCTTCTCCAAACTTTTCAGAGCTATATATACTGTATCTGATGCCTTCGAGCTAGCACTTCTTTCATTATCAATGTCACAAAATCTACTAGTTGTTTTTAGATACATTCCTTCGATAAGGCTTTCAACCTCATTAACTTGAATTCATTTTCTAATTAGAAAATGAATTCTTAAAATCAGAAAAATGATTTTAATTAGGAAATCCTTACATTTTAAATACTTATCTTTTTTTCTAATTAATAAAACTTTACCCATTGTTTTGGAAAGGGAAAATCTGAAAGCTTATCGAAAGAATGTAGCTTTTAATCACTAAAAATTTTAACAAATTATTTAAAAATAAAATCAAACATTCCCGACACAATGAAACTTTCAAACAATTATATATATTTAAATATTTACAAATATATACGCACAATCCATGCAGTTATAATATATATAAATTCATGAATAATTTTATCATGAATTTATTAATAGCATTGATTAATTTAAACTCAAACGAATTAATTTTAATACACATTTATAAAATAAGTTTTTCTTTATGAAAATTAGTGTGGATTGAACGTATAAAGCCCCACTGCATTGGAAATTTAAGGTTAGTACTAGGGTTTGAAGTGGGCTGATGGCTAGATGTCATAAAGCTAGGATCGAACTCAGATCCGACTGCTTCAATATATACTGTGTATGTCCAGTATTGAGATAGAAAAATAAAGTTTTTGAAAAGAAAAGGGAGAAGGATTTTTAATTTGTTGATATTATTGTAGAACATATATATTTTAAAAGAAAAAGTGGATGAACATTTGCTGTGTTATTATATATGATGTGTACAGTATTATAGATTCAGTAATTATAGATATTTTAAGTGTTTTATGAATAAAATATTGTATGTGTATACAATTACAGCCAATTCATTACCTGTATACATATTACAATATACTTTTGCTTTTGGGTAAAATGAATTTAATATACCTATCATGACATCATCAGTGATGCAAAATTCAAGATGGCTGCCAAAAAAAAATTTACATTTTTTCCCCATCATTTAAGTGAAAAATCGATTGTAAATTGAAGTAGTGGGTACAAATTGATGATGATAGCTATTGTGAAATATTGCTAAATAGTCAATCGCTAAGTGGGGTAAAGATATATATATTACACAACTTCTCTTTTTCTTCAAGCAATTTTGTTTTTTAACTTTTTGTTTGGATGAATTTGCAGCCTTCATCATACATCTACTTACACATATCACTGACAAAGACTGTCATTTCAAACTAAAGAAAAGTAAATCGCTTCAGTAAATGCAGAAAAGAGAAGTACTATATATTTTTTCCAGATTAAATTGAGCAATAAAAAATTGTGAAGATTATAAATTTTATTACATAATTAAAAGTCCTCACGCTTAAACAAATAAATAGATTATTCATAATGTGTTATCAGGGAACAATACAATTTCTTGACAACAAGTTGCTGATATTCTATTGTTTGTTTAAGCATGGAACTATTGTGATATTGGGAATTGGTCTAGCATGCTATCTACATTCCATTTTTTCTTTACTGTTTAAACACTGCCTTGATATCATGAAAGAATACTAGGATGACTAATCAATCAATTGAAAATTTCTTTGGAAAAATGGCAATTTATCATATCAATACTGCTATGACTTAATTTATAAATTCAATGTGTAATCTAAAACTTTTTAGTATTAGTTTTCATTGACATGTCTTTTGTTTTTGCGAGCTTTTATTTCTCTTTTCAATTTCTTACTGGCCTTTGACAAAAGAGAACCGGGGAAAAAGAGGAGTGGAAGAGCAATGGAGGAAAATATTGCAATTTTTCACAATTGATTTCTTGCAATAATACCTACCTAATATTGACTTACAAAATTATTTAATTTAGATAAATTTTAAACAATATTATTTTATTTTTAATTAAAGAATCAGTTTGGAATTTTGATTCTTCTTTTGTCTTTAAACATTTTTAAATTTCTTTTTTTTTCACTTTTTAAAAAGTGAGGAAAGGGAGTAGAGAAATAGTCTTGTGATATATTATAGTAATGCTACTATGCTTTAATGTATAAATTTAATGTGTACCTAAAATGTAGATTTGTAAAGAGTTAAAAAAATCTGAAAAATAAAAAGGAAATCTTTTCCCATCCTGCTTTGTATTCTTTATTGATTGTATTGATCAAAATGTTTTTTATTTGAGAAGCATCTGGAAACATAAGACTTGGAGGTGGGTGTTCATTTAAATTACAGTATTAGTATATTTTAGTTTTTAATAAAATAAAAAAATCTTATATTTTTTATTTAGAAATGATTTCAGACTATCTATGATAGAGAAAAGAAAAGTAAGGGGGAGTTTATAGTGATTTTGCATTGATAATGCAAACTAGTAATAAATTAATGGTTCAAAATAAAAATGGCAATGTCTTTTATTTTTGGATTTTTGTGAAGTTAAGAAATAAACAATTATTGGGTGGGTGGTGGCAATCCAAACAAATAAGAGAGAAGTTTTTATTTAAAGCTTTTTTTGTTAATTTGTTGTTGTTGGGTCAAAGTCAGCTGACAATTATTGTTTCCATCAAAGCTGAAAACACAATTCACTGTCTCTCCCCATCCTACCTTCCTCTCCTCACTTTTTAAAAAAATCAATAAAATGGAAGAAAAGTGAACATTTTTAAACATAAATAATAATAAGAAAAATTACAAAACAAATTTGTCAATTACAAATCAAATGAGGTTGTTTGAAATTCTACATCAATTAATTTTATAAGTTAAATTAGGTAGTATTACAATGATTAATCCAAAGAAACTTTGAAAACTTCTAATTGACCATATTTTTTATCCACCTCTCTCAATCTTTCATTTTTTCATAACCAAAGAAGAAATTGAAAAGACAAATACTAGTAAAAGTTAACAAAAAAAAGTTCTGTCGATGAAAAGTAAGAAGTTTCAGATTTCCACTTTGAATTCATAATAAATCTCTTTTCCAAATCCAAAGGGTCTTCAATTAATTGAATTATCATCCCAATATTATTTTATGATTTCAAATTAATGTTTAAATTGTAAATAAAAAAGAAAATGGAAGGTAAATGGCAGACTAGATCAGTATCTGATATATATATATATATATATGTGTGTGTGTGTGTGTGTGTGTGTACTTTATATGTATGTATGTGAGTTTTCCAAAATATTTAGAACAAATTCTTTCTAAACACTGAATAGAAATATATTTAAAATTGTGTTTACATCTTATAATCATTATTGAATCGTATAATAAAATTTTACTTTGCTAAAAAGTATTGTGATATTCCTTTAATATCTGAATAGAAAAATCTTTCTTGAATATCATATTACAAAAAAAACTCTCTAACCTTAACTCACTCTAATTTAGGAAGTTTTTACAATATCATAGCATATTTAGGCTCATTTTAAAGCTTAAAAAGTACCGTAAGATGCTGCCCTCTCTTGAATTATTTACAAATAAAAAGTCAATAATACAGGCATTAAAAACTATAACAAAGAGAGAAGGCAGACATTCATTGATGCTGATTGGTTGGTTCTCATCATAAACAATGGATAAGTACCTGTCAATAACTTTTGCCATTCCAACTTTTTTGTTTTGATTTTGAAAATGAAATAAAGGTTTTAGAGCATTTTTAAGTATTTTTTTTACATATTATAACATATTTGTATAAAATATACTAAAAATATAATTATTTTTACAAAAATAGTAAGATTTTAATAAAACATAGTATGATTTTACTAAAAAAATTTTTACTTAGACACTAACATAAATTGAGAAAGAAATCAGTGATGCCTAAACATTTTGTAATTCATTACAAACATCTTTTTATATTTTCCACTATCAAATATTTTTATAATTATAAATAGAAATTTAATTTTGAAAAAACTTTCATTTACTTTCATCATCTGACAACTTACTAATACACCTGGGTCTCGTTTTATGTGGATTATTTTAATGCAATTTATGTTTCTTCTTAATATCTTTAATATTTCACTATATTTATTAGATATCAAGAAATTTAAATTATTAATAACTTATTTTCACTTGAAATACTTTTTTTTCTTTAAAAATATAATGTTATATTAACAGCTAATGTGAATATGGCCTGAAGCTGTATTTAGAATTTTAGCTTCTATGTAAATATACTAATGAGTAAATAATAATAATAGATTTATACTTACATATAAAAATATCGCAATAAATATTCAAACAAATTAAATTTTAAAAATGTATAATCTGTTATATATAATGGAAATAAATAATGTTTTAGATTTTTAAAATAAAAAATGATTTTATAAATGGAAAATAATCTTTCTAACGATAATGTATAATCTTTTTGTTTTGATTTCAATCTCATTTTTTTAATATAGAAACAGAAAACCATTAACACAGCATAAGACTGAAAGTGGTGCTAGTTGTACATCACATCACGAATAAAAATAAAGTGGCTAACAGGTTTCTCTGGACATAATTGCTGAGAGATTCTTGACTTCATTTAAGGAGAAGCTACAATACATTACATCACATTGAATCTAATTTCTTTCCAGTTTACAAATGAACACTAGTGGTAATGATTAAAATATGTATGAAAAATGTAAAATTAAATATTGTAGTTAATAAAAAAAAGTAAAAAAAGTTTGTCTTGTATTCATTTTTTTCAAATATTTGAATTTTTATTAGTCATACTTTATTTGCTTATTTTTTTGATGCGAATTTTAAAGTAATTTTTCTTTGTTGCTTTGCTTTTATGCAAATTCTGAAAATTACAGATCCTAGCCCCCATTTTTCAAGGTAAGTTAAGTCTATTTTTGTGTGATTTTTTTTAATGCAGGTTTTCTGTGGAACCTATCTATCGCATAAAATGAGACCCAGGTGTATACTTTTTACAAATGAAACTAAAATGAATATAATATTAAAAGATGAATATATTTTTACTGCTGATTCTGTAATTGACCAATCAAAAGTTTAGAGTTTTAACTCACTTGGCCAAACAGAATTTCTGCAGGTTAATGGTTAAATTATCTTTCTGTTTTACTTCATAATATATTATGTATTTTATTTTTATAAAACATTTTCTAGAATACATGCAAAAAAAAAGAAATTTTGTTAAGTTTATATCAAATTTTGTAATAGGTAAAATAGTAAATATAATAATTTTTACAAATAAATAAATTATTTTTTAAATATGAATGAATTATTTATAGTAAAATAAATTGATTGCAAAAACAAATTTATAATTTCCAATCTTTATTCATCAGGTGGTGTAGAATTTTTAAACATTTGGATCATGAAATCCATGTTAATAATTCAAATTATATATATAATAAATTTATAAAATGAAATATTATCTCATAAATTAAAAACATCATAGTCATTCACTAATGAGAAATAACATGTTCAGTATTAAGTCACTTGCAATGCTAATGCTTGAATCATATTAATAAAATGAATTCACTTTTGTTTATTTTGTTTATACTGTATTTGCAATGAATACAATTTCATTAACTCAGATGTTAATTTTAAAATTGTTTTTATATAAGAGTTTTAAATAGAGATAAAAGTAGATTGTTTTCATTTGTTGAAAGAATTTGGTCATTATTTATCACATAATGAGTAAAAAAAATCTCTCTCTTTATATATATATATATATATATATATATATAAAGAGATAGTGTCAATATATCAAAAGATATATATATATATATATATATATATATCTTTTGACACTTTTTTAAATCTATTTGTAAAAACATTTTAATTTAAAAAGTTTTAATCTTTTAAAGAAAAAAAATAAGGAAAGGGCATTTTAACTTTAATTTTAAAAAGTTTTGACTGCATTCCTGTTTCTTTTATTTTGTTTGTAATCTAATTTTAATTTATTTTTAAAAAGAAAAGCTAAGTCTTAATTTTTTATTTACTTTTTTTAATTAATTTTGGATAATATAGGAGCCCTGGACAGATTTTAATTAAGATTAAGTCTGAGATAAAGATTTTCCCTGGCCAAAAACTCCTACTTAAAGATTTCATGAGAGATAAGAGTGCACATAGTCTTGGGATTTTGCTCTATTTATTATTTGGTTATTCATTTTTATTCTGCTTGTTGAGTATTGATTCAGCTGTTAATACACTAATAGTGATCCTTATGCTAGTTGCTGTACTGCTTTATTTTTCAAAAATTACTATCACCAGTGATAATATCACATTTTGCTGCCTGCTAATAAGAAATTCTGCTGAAATTATATTATTGACTACTATTTGCTAAATAGGGTTCATCTTTGCAGAATCCCAAAACTACATGCCATGATGAATCTTTCTAACAAATGCAGTGCTAAATCAACCAAAGACAGACCCTGGATTTCAAGTTATTCCTTCAATATCATGCCATAAAAGCTTAAATAAGAACTGATCTCTAGGACTGTGTCCAGACTCCTGAACATATAAATAAAAACCAAAATTTTTATCGGAACATTAAAATGAAATAAACTCTGTGTGCTGCTGAAAGACATCTACCAAACATAACCTTATGCCTCAAGGCAAACCATATATCTTTTGGCTGGACATTTATCGACTATATTGTTCTGTTTTTCCTACATTGGAGATTTTGTTTTCTTCTATTTAAAATTATGTAAAATTTTAATCTTTTCTTGTTCTATTTTTTTGTATTGGAGTCAACCTTGATAATCTTGAACATGGTTATCATGGGATGTTCTGCAGACATATGACATTCTTGGTCCTGATGTTTTTTTTCCAGACCAAGGAAAGCTCACCTGTGCTGTTTCATTGTACTCCCTATAAGACTTCTTTAGTCTTGAAATCTCTAAATAGAAGAACTGGAATTTGTTTTTATAAATTGCTAGCAGGAAGATAATATTAATTCCTCTATATATCATAGGTGAGAAAATGAACTTATCTGACAGGGTGTTTATTACTGCAATACTCATGTACACTCTCTGATAAACATGCTTAAAAAATCTAGGGCCAACTTTTATATTTTTATTTGCTTGGGATTTTTTTTTTAATTTAATAAACTTTAAAATTATTTAAAATTATTTTGGTTAAGGTTTGTCTTTGTGTTCTTTTCAATTGTCTGAACAATGTTAAAGGTCTCTTTCTCTTCTGGTGTCATCATTCTTGTTAACTCTTGATCCCATAAATTAAATTTTCTGGGTAGTACGTGACCTATTGGCACCCTTGGTGATCAAAAGAAGTAAGGAAGAGATAGATACAGTATATATATATATATATATATATATATATATATATATATTATATATATATATATATATATATAATGTTATATGAATTTATTTTATATATATAACTACTGTTTTTTTACATATGTATATAAATATGTAAGAAATAGAGTGAGAAGTAGAAAAGATCTCTGCCAGCTTCCATCCAATCTTTTATTAATATTTTTCCTAGCGATCTTCTCAAACATGTGTGCTGCCACTTTTAATCTCTCTCTCTATATTATGACAGTCACACTTTGTATGGCCATGCATAAGATGGCATTACATAATAAAATGGCCTAAAATATGTAATAAAGCCATTAAACGTGTGTGTATGCCATCTATATACATTTTAATCAAGTCAAATATAAAATAAGTGAGAGATGTCTGTGGATATTTCATATACTCACACACACAAGAAAAGCCAATAGTTAAGGCTTATAATGTGAAGTATTAGCATATGAGCTATATGCTTATAATTTATTTTTATTATTTTATGTTCGTTTTTTTTTTTTTATAAACACAAAGATGTGTATGCATAATTTGTATGTATAATTTTTTTTTGTTAAATGCTTGTGAAAAGAAAGAGAAATGGTAATATTTAAAAAAATCTAACATATAGGTAATTTTAAATCAAAAGTTGTATTAGATATAAATAGTCAAAATTAAAGTCATAGATCAATTCATAGATCACATGACCCTATCTCTTAAGCTTGTAAGTTATAAACAGTGAGGATTGCCAATTCCTCTACAAGCTTTATAATAAATGCTTAGCCAGAGCCAGCACTTAAAATATCCCTGTCAGGAACCCCTCCCCAAACCCCTGACCATGGTTTCGTGCTTTGGCACTCCTCAGAGAGGTGTCAGGGTAGGTTCAGACACTAGATCTAAAAATACCAACCCAAAGCTAAGCACTTAGCTAAAAGTTATCTATTGAGTGGAAAATCTGAAATTTTCAGACATGTACATGTCTTCAAACCCAGCTATCCAACTCAAATAGCTATATGGGGCTGATAGATCTTCAGCCATGCCATATAGTAGTAGTCATAGCAATATAAAATTGCATAAAACTTTTTGGCAGAGACTATAAATAGTCAAAATTAAAGTCATAGATCAATTCATAGATCACATGACCCTATCTCTTAAGCTTGTAAGTTATAAACAGTGAGGATTGCCAATTCCTCTACAAGCTTTATAATAAATGCTTAGCCAGAGCCAGCACTTAAAATATCCCTGTCAGGAACCCCTCCCCAAACCCCTGACCATGGTTTCGTGCTTTGGCACTCCTCAGAGAGGTGTCAGGGTAGGTTCAGACACTAGATCTAAAAATACCAACCCAAAGCTAAGCACTTAGCTAAAAGTTATCTATTGAGTGGAAAATCTGAAATTTTCAGACATGTACATGTCTTCAAACCCAGCTATCCAACTCAAATAGCTATATGGGGCTGATAGATCTTCAGCCATGCCATATAGTAGTAGTCATAGCAATATAAAATTGCATAAGACTTTTTGGCAGAGACTATAAATAGTCAAAATTAAAGTCATAGATCAATTCATAGATCACATGACCCTATCTCTTAAGCTTGTAAGTTATAAACAGTGAGGATTGCCAATTCCTCTACAAGCTTTATGATAAATGCTTAGCCAGAGCCAGCACTTAAAATATCCCTGTCAGGAACCCCTCCCAAACCCCTGACCATAGTTTCGTGCTTTGGCACTCCTCAGAGAGGTGTCAGGATAGGTTCAGACACTAGATCTAAAAATACCAACCCAAAGCTAAGCACTTAGCTAAAAGTTATCTATTGAGTGGAAAGCTTGTAGAGGAATTGGCAATCCTCACTGTTTATAACTTACAAGCTTAAGAGATAGGGTCATGTGATCTATGAATTGATCTATGACTTTAATTTTGACTATTTATAGTCTCTGCCAAAAAGTCTTATGCAATTTTATATTGCTATGACTACTACTATATGGCATGGCTGAAGATCTATCAACCCCATATAGCTATTTGAGTTGGATAGCTGGGTTTGAAGACATGTACATGTCTGAAAATTTCAGATTTTCCACTCAATAGATAACTTTTAGCTAAGTGCTTAGCTTTGGGTTGGTATTTTTAGATCTAGTGTCTGAACCTACCCTGACACCTCTCTGAGGAGTGCCAAAGCACGAAACCATGGTCAGGGGTTTGGGGAGGGGTTCCTGAAAGGGATATTTTAAGTGCTGGCTCTGTCTAAGCATTTATTATAAAGCTTGTAGAGGAATTGGCAATCCTCACTGTTTATAACTTACAAGCTTAAGAGATAGGGTCATGTGATCTATGAATTGATCTATGACTTTAATTTTGACTATTTATAGTCTCTGCCAAAAAGTCTTATGCAATTTTATATTGCTATGACTACTACTATATGGCATGGCTGAAGATCTATCAGCCCCATATAGCTATTTGAGTTGGATAGCTGGGTTTGAAGACATGTACATGTCTGAAAATTTCAGATTTTCCACTCAATAGATAACTTTTAGCTAAGTGCTTAGCTTTGGGTTGGTATTTTTAGATCTAGTGTCTGAACCTACCCTGACACCTCTCTGAGGAGTGCCAAAGCACGAAACCATGGTCAGGGGTTTGGGGAGGGGTTCCTGACAGGGATATTTTAAGTGCTGGCTCTGGCTAAGCATTTATTATAAAGCTTGTAGAGGAATTGGCAATCCTCACTGTTTGTATTAGATATCTTTCTCTACAACCCCATTGTTTTAAATTTAAGAAAAGCCTAAAGGCAAGTACATTTTAATAGATAAGTAATTTTGTTTTGTCCTTTTTTTTTTAATTATCAAATATTTCAACTCAACAAAAGAGTTCATTAAAATTTCTGTTAATGCAGGTGGGGAAAGATATCTAATTTAATTAAAAATATGTTTTTAAATGGAATCTTATTATCGAAAAATAACTTAGATAATCAATTGAATTAAAAATAAATAAATTCTTCAGATTAGTGGATTTCATAGGAATGCTTTGTGCATTGTATGAATCCACTAACAAAGGTCAAAATTAATTAATTAAGTGTGTTTCAGAAGGGTAATGAGATTGATTCTACTGAGAAGGGCTAAATGCTGTTCACCAGTTTAGTGGCATTCAGTTGGACACAGGCATTCAATAAGGCATAAGCAATCAAGCAGTCATTAAGTCAATCATTCACTCACTTATGCTAACTTTTTAGATTCATCTGAACTTGCTTGTTCTCTGTTCTAATTATTTTTCTTAAATCATGCTGATATAAGCTTCAAGATGTTTTTCAATTAAACAATTCATATTAGTGCAGTAGAGAACTGTGTTTGCAGGAAAGTGTTTGTATTTGAAAACCAAAAGTAAAGGAATCATTATCAGTGCTGTAGAAAACAAAAAGAAAACATTACTGTTAGTTGATAATCGCTAACCAAAGAAGAAATTTATAATTAAACTTCAAGCACAAATGTGCTTGCATCAGTGAAATGATTATGTGGTAGGAACACCCCAGTCAGCATGCCCGCCCAGTTCCGCTCCTTCCATCAGCAAGGTTTCCTGAATCCAGCCATCAAATGATGATGATGCCATGGTAAA
The DNA here is from genome assembly GCA_028023455.1 of Epiperipatus broadwayi. Taxonomy (NCBI): domain Eukaryota; kingdom Metazoa; phylum Onychophora; class Udeonychophora; order Euonychophora; family Peripatidae; genus Epiperipatus; species Epiperipatus broadwayi. The sequence continues at coordinate 88,927 of JAQFVV010006352.1, forward strand.
GAGAAGTCCCTGCTGTCCTACTCAGAACTTCTAGACATACGATAGAGACTTTATGTGGTACCCTTCTTAATGTTATTATTGTTTTTTTTATTTATTTATTCTTATAATATCAGTGTAATAAGTCTTTTATTAATGTATTTCTCTCATTAAGATATTTTACTTACCATTCAGGGTTTACGAAATGTATTCGTGTGTGAGTGTATGAACCTCAGACCACTTTCTCACTAATTGATTTTTTTTCTTTTTTATGCTTTAATATTATATTTCTTAAGCAAAATAACTATAATATTCTCATATACATTTTTTTTATATTATTTATTATGCATTGGGGTTTATTATTATTATATTTATCTTGGGAATTGGTGAAGGGATTCAATAAATGTTTATTTAATATTTATAAAACTACCTTACTGCTTTGATTATTTATTCATATTTCTTTCTCTAAAAATAATAAGACACTTATTGTGCAAGCTTTTAGTTTCCCATTTCTTAACCTGAGATAAAGAGAACAATGAGCTAGCATATGGGATACTCCCTTATCGGGTTTTAAATCTTTGGTCATCGGGTGTTTATTTCTATCAAATTTTGTTTGATTCATTGATTTCATATTATTGGCCTTACATATACTTTCAGGAGGGAGAATTAATCTTTTTCTTTCTGGAAGTGGCGCAAAGGATTTAAATTAAAGAAATCTTTCAAAGGTATGTAAAAGTCAATACTTTTATAAATGTACCGATGACTGTATCAAACCAATCATAAAAAAGATTTGAAATTACTTCCTATCCTGGTGTGCCACCATATTTGTTTCATGTTCGATATGTGTGCATGCTCACATTACGAGGGTAGGGATGAACTGGTATAATATATATGAAATTAATAATAGAAGACACCCAAATATTTTTTATAACAAAGTAGACAAATAAGACTGAAAGATAAAAAAATTGCTCCATCAGATATTTTTATGGCCACATGGTTACTCATAAAACAAAGATCAACCTTTAATTCTACAAGAGTTGTGGATATAAGACTAATTATGTGTTTATTTTAGCTATGTAATTTTGCCTAAACTAAACGATACAGTTTTCTTTAAAAACATACAATCACCTTGTTTGTGTTAGAAAATGATTTTAAAAGTAGACTTCTATTTTAAAGCTTTTGACCTAAATAAAATATAGCTTTCTATCAAATGCTAAAATTAAGGAACTAATCAAACCCAGATCAGGAGAGGGAAAAGTAAATATTGTATTATTAATTTGAATTCATAATCAGTTGAACAAAAAATAGACAGAATCTTATTTTTCACAATAGTTTATTGAAGTTAAATAATTATAAACATTAACTAAAACAATTTAAATTTACTCATGAAAGAGAAATGGAAAATGATAAGATCCTCCAAAACTATCAATAAGCACATGCACTCAGTGCTTTTCTGGAGGTTTGTGATGATAGTATTTTAGTTGTATTTATGTATTGAACTATTTCCAATATGTAATATAAAGTATTGAATGTCTTGAGAAAAATGTAACTTCATTTAAATTTTCAAAGTACATTCAACTGTTAGTAATAGTACACTATATTAGTATATGCACAATGTTTCCAGATGTATTATTCTCCTCTCTTTTTCATGTGTTGCTTACCTAACCAGTGACAGTTCTAACATGGGAAATGAACTTGGATTCTTTGATTCTTGAATATTGAGTCTTAAGGGAACACTCTAAACCAACTGAGCCATCCTGCCAAAGGCAATGGTCAGTAGAATCATTATATATTTATCTATTGGGTTCTTCCTGATTTCTCCATTGAAAAACAATTGCAAAAAGCACAAACTGATGATAAAGAGAGAGAAAACAGATGTTTATAAGGTAGCAGATCATGTATGTATCAATAAACAAATGTTCAATTGGAAAAATACAAAAATATTGGATAGGGAGGAAAAGATATAAAGAAGAGAATTCAAAGAAGCTGCTCACATGATAATAGTGAATAACTCCATATATCAACATAGTCTGGCTGTACATAATATATGGAAACCACTAATAAACTTTATTTTTAGGAAAAAGTGGAGATATCAGGAGGAACCTCATAAATAAGTATATGGAATTTTTACTGACTGTTGCCTTTGGCAGGATGGTTCAGTTGGTTACAATGTTACCTTAAAATTCAATATTTAAAAATCCAAGGGGCCAAGTTCAATTCTCATGCTATATTGCTACTGGCTAGGCCAGCAATATCTCATGAAGAGAGAAGAATAATACATTTCAAAATGTTGTGTGTATAATAACCTGTGTGCTATTACTAACAATTGCATGTACTTTGAAAAATTAAATAAAATTATTTTTTTAAAGACATTCAACCTATGTTAGACTATGAAAATAATTCAATATATAAATACAACATGCACCCATTTTCTCTACATTAGAAAAACCATTAAAATAAAGCAGTTATTTATTTCTACAGCATCTGATTTTAATAAAGCTTGGTTTTCTGATAACTTATGAAATTACGGATGGAATCAAGCCCAAAACAATCATAATTTTTTAATATTTACAATTAATAAATAACCATTGGTTATGTATAAAAAGGTTGCTAAAAATGAGATTCTGTTTTTGTTCTTTTTTAATTGATTATGATTTCAATATAATAATATTGTGTTTGCATCTGTTATGATATTTGTGATATAATAATGGTTTTATATAAATTCTGGGTAAAAAGTAAATGTGTCTAAAGTTATTAGACAAACTAAGGCAACCATAATATATAGAAATAGATTTGGTTTCAGATCTATACAAACAAATAAGCTTGGAATGAAAAATTAAAATTGTTTTTTTTTAGTTTAGACTGGTAACTCAATAATACAACAAAAAAGAGTAAAAAACTACAGAAAAGGTACATTAGATCCAAAAGATCCAATTGCATAGTTTATAAAATATTCAAAAAGCTTCTCCCTGATAAAAACCATAAGCTAGAAACTGGTCTAGGGATTTTTGGATAAGGCAGTCTTGGATACGAATTATTAAGCCCTATTAACTGGCATCCATTGATTATTAAAGCTTACATTGAATGTCATAAAAGTAGTGAGAATAGAGGAATTTTCTCATAATAAATATGTTATATTGGCCTTTGGTAAATATAATTGTCATTGTAAAATTTAATGTTACTTATGTAGTAAACCTGCTATCTATGTTTGACTAGCAAAATGCCATTGCTTTAGTGTATGGGAGGCAGGTATTTGCAACAGCAGAATTCCATATTAAAAAAATCACAACTACAGCACTTTGCTGTTGAAAAGCATATACACTTCGGTGGAGAAAAGTATAGCATTCCACTATTGCAGCAGGTCTAATACATAAATACCACTCTAATTTGCAGCTATTTGTCAAAATATAAATATTCATTATATTTACTAAGTTTTAACTGTTTTTTAAGAATAAATACATTATTAGCAATTGTGGGGAGTATATTTGTTTTTTTGTTTTGAAATAACCTTATATGCACCAGATATTTTATATACAATATCAACTGATTCAGTTACAGAAGTCACAATTAGCATTCTAAAAAAACATCATAGTATCATGAAATGAAAAAATTTGAAGTACAAAAATGTTCACCAGCCCTAGTCTTATTGTATCACATTAATGACCACAGTTTTGGTGATAGTTAGTATAATGTCAATAAAATGAATAAAAATAAGAATATTTCAGGTATATGTAAATCATTTTCATATTGAAAGTGACACTTTATTCTTAATTTTGTATGTAGTGTAATTTCATTTAGAAGTATATTATTAAGAGAAGAAAAATCTTTTTAATAGGAATGTGATTTATAGATAAAGTAGAGATTAAACATTAGATTTGTGAATTTTTTTGGATTTTAAAAACAGATGTTTTATCTTATCATTATAAACTCAAACTCTGCTAAAATAGATAGCAAACAGGAAGCTCATTCCAACTAAGCTTGTAATTTTATAACTATTTCTTGCATTTTTTTTTTTTACATTTTTTTATAAACGTCTGTATAAACTAGTTTATTTATGGTAAAAAAGGTTTAAGATCGTATTTGAAATTTAGTTTGGATAATAAAAGTTTTTGTATAATAGTTATTCAAATTAATGCCATTTTACCTGTTTTAGTATTCATTAAAAGCAGACAGAAATTTTACATTGTAATTAATATATTAAAAATAATATTATCACTTTGAATATCTACCTATTTATCTATATATATACACATACACAGTACATATAAAAAAAAATACCATTGACTGGTCAGCCCATACATATCTTCCTTCTCTAACTTTGTCATTTAAGCCAATCCACGTGTTTTTGGAAATTCTTCCTAAAATATAAATATATATTTTTTTTAAAAAAAAAAAATACATTTTTTCAGTATCTATAATGAGAATGTTTAAAGATTTTTTCATTAAATTATGACTTAAAGAAATATGTAAGATTTTATGGATAAATAAAGAGGTTAAAATATTGAATAAATAAATAAAATTTTTAATAGAAAAAACGATGTAATTGATTTTCAATAAAGTTTTAAATCTGTATTTAAAAGCTGTATACGTTTTTGTCATGATAAAGAAAGATTGATAATTATTTGTAAATATAGTAAAAATCAAAACATGTCAACAATTGTGATATTCATAAAAAAAAATTGATGTTATATATATATGTGTGTGTGTAAAATATATATCTCAAGTTTTTTTTCAACAGATTTTTTTGGTTTTTAGAAGCAATAATATAGCGGATGTTCTGTTTACATTTCATGGATCATTGTCCAAATAGTAAGAGAGATTCCATGATATAATTGAGATTCCAAAAATGTATATACACAAATGCATTTGAAGTATATGTCCGCATCTTTTATCCATGAACTACTACTAAAAAAAGAGATGACATCATGAAATGGGTAGAATAGTTCTAACAAAAAATATATATAGAAATAAAGAACAATCACCTCCTACATCTATTATATCTTCTGAATTTCCCAGGATTTTATATGAAAAAGTGAGACATGCAACTGAATTCATGAAGAAGGGAAAAGCTCCAGGTAATGACAACATTATAATGACGAATTACAAGAAACAGGTGAAGAAATAAAAAATTTTTTGGCAAAGTTATATACCAAATATCTAAATGATAAAGAGATAACAGATGATTGGAAGGGTGCAGTATTAATATCAATATTTTAAAAAGGTGATAAAGAAGATATTAAAAATTGCAGACCTATCAGTCTTTTATCAGTTTTATGCAAAATTTTTACCAAGCTAATTACAACTCGTCTATAGAGAACATTGGATTTCAACCAACCAAAAGAACAAGCTGAAATTAAAAGTGGTTTTAGTACAGTAGGTCATCTCCAACTATTGAGAGAAGTTATAGAAAAAACCAATGAATATGAGTCGCCATTATAGTTTGGATTTATAGATTATAAAAAGGCATTTGATTCTATAAGCATTTCTTCAGTGATTAAAGCATTGGATCATCAAGGTATAGACCCAGGATATTATCATATTCTGAAAAATATTAATAAAAATGCAACAGCAACAATTACATTAAATAATGACCCTAGGAAGGTTAACAATGACAAGCGTGTAAGACAGGGTGACTCCATATCTCCAAAACTTTTTACAGCAATGCGGCAAGAAGTATTTTGTGAATTACAATGAGAAGCTACAAGAATAAAAGTAAATGAAGATTATTTAAGTTATTTAGACTTTGCAGATGATGTAGTTGTTTTTGCAAATAATGCTTCAGAGCTTCAGGAAATGTTGCAAGATTTATCAGGTGAAAGTAAGAAAGTAGAACTAAAGGTAAGTGTTAACAAGACTAAAGTAATGTTCAATGGATTTTCTCAAAAGATGAAAATAAAGATTGCTTATGAAGAGTTAGAAGAAGTTAACAACTACAAAAACATTGGTCAAATTATTCCTACAGATGAAAACATAATTGATGAAATTAATCATAGAATTAAACTTGGTTAGAGTGTTTTTGATAGAAATAATATTAAAAGGAGATACACCTATGTGTTTGAAAAGGAAGGTTTTTAATAAATATATTTTAACAGTTCTTACTTATGGATCTGAGACTTGGATACTTAAGAAAACAGTAATGCAGAAACTTCAGATCATTCAAAGAAGTATGGACAGATTCATGTTAGGATTAACAAGAACATATTGAAAATGCAATACATGGGTAAGAGAACAATCAGATGTTACTGACATCATTGACAAAATTTAAAAAACAGAGTTGGGTTGGTCATATTGTTAGAAAAGATGATAATAAATGGGTAATTGTAATCTTAAACTTTATTCCAAGAGACTCTAAGAGAGTCAGCAAAAAACCACATGTGAGATGGATGGATGAAATAAGAAAGTGTGCAAAGGTAATGTGAGGAAGAGAGACTAGAGATCAGAAAAGATCAAATAAACTTGGAAAGACCTTTATCCTGCAGTGGATTGATAGATAATGGATGATGATGATATGCATTATTTTAAATTAACTTATTTGCTCACGTTTGTAAGCATTCATTATAAATTGAAAAGATTTTAATGTTGAATTATTTATGTTACACACACAAATATATATATATATATATAAATTTTAGAGATCTGCATATATATATATAAAGTATAATATTTGACATGGGATCTCTGAGTTGAAGTGCATTTGGCAAAAAATGTAACCTACTGCAAAGCTTATCTTAGAAATTTAATTCACCAGTCCTGATTGAAATGTTCTTATTTATCATTAATTTTATATATGTTCCTAAATTCTTCAAGATAAACTTACATGGAATTTGGTGTTATCAAGCTCTCTTCCTTTTTAAATATTTTCTAGATTATTAAAAGTCCTGTATAAAAATATTTGCATTATTTTCTTCATAATGTAAAATATGTTTAACTCATATAAATGAATTATTGCATACTCAATCAAATGTAAATAAAAGCAACCATGATTTCAGTGCTGAAGAATTTGGACAAACCTCTTAACAGCAGTGAAAACCATATCAATTCCTATAACTAATATATTTTAATTTATACAGTCAATATATCAATATTTATCTGATCAATCTATATTAGACTGGTACTTTTTTCTTTTATCTAAGAATATCTAGGTATTCATTTGCTGATCACTATCAGCTTGGTAGATGGGTGGGCTAGTAGGAAACAATGTGAAAAAAATCCTAAGCCTGTTTTTACTTTGAAATAATTTCAATGTTTGTCTATCTTAAATTTATATTCCAAGTCATAAAAATGTCAAATATAGTTACTTCAATAGCACCAACAAAAATTTAAAGACATTTAACTCCATTCACATTATAATAAAAAAACAATAGAAGTTATATAATATATAAATCCAGAATTTATTGAGATTCATGAGAATATAGCATAATGAAAGTAAGAAATACTATAGAGAAGATAATGGATTCTGAAACAACTGCTCTGTGGATTAAACATTACTTTTCAAACCATTTATAAATATTGTGTTATAAATTATTATTTATTCTATCTATATATCTACCTGTCTGTATATATATATATATATATATGTGTGTGTGTATATACATATGTGTGTGTGTATATACATATGTGTGTGTGTTCTTTACACTTGAGAAGTCTGCTGGTAGAAGTGAAACTATAGATTGTATTTTAGAGTTTATTTTTTGGCTGGTCTGGTTGAGTTGTGAATTTTGGTAACTTTGATATATATATATATTTTTTATATATATATTGATATATATATATTGTAATGGTCAGGATATATATATATATTGTAATGGTCAGGGTGTAGTTTGGAGTCTTACTCTATCTGCCGTACAGGGCACCACCAGGCCATTTGAACCTGGAATCTTTATATAGTAGGCAGATACTTACTGTTAAGATCCAATTTTATTTTATTATCGACCATTAGCCCATGCCACTAGCTCAAGGACATGCAGAAATTTATAATAAATATTTCTTAAAAACATATTTTTAATATTAAAAAAATTAAATAAGCCACTGCCAGTAATAACACACAAAATATTAATGCACATATATAAATATTTAAAATTGAGGAATAAATTTAGACTTTACTATTAATTTTAAATTTAAATTATTTGAGTAAGTCCACACAGATGAACATTTTACTAATATTTTTACTTTAGAATGTTGAGTATAGATAGGCTACATAGATCACTCAGTTAATAACTTTCCAAAAACAATCACTCAATCTCAGACTAAAAGTTTGTAGCCAAAGCAACACTTGCTTCCCAATATACAGATGCAACCAATGCAATATGAAGATGCTAACATAAAACCATGCTGTCAAAAATGTGTGTCTGCAACTTGATATTATTTAAAGAATATGATCCTCATCCAGAACAGGAATGTGCATCTGTCTGGCAAAGAAATTGTATATAAAATATTTAAAGAGAAATGCTATGTATGGTGGAGAGCAGTCTATCTGCCGACTTATAGTCCCTATCCATAGAGCTAAAGGAAGTCAATGTTGCAGGAAATATGTCTGCATACATTGCAATGCAATGACTATGCCTTTAGGTCATGCATTCAGTTGGGCTTTGCCCTGTATGCTAATATGCTTTACATTGCATTAGTATAAATGCCCATATATATGTCTACTAGCATCGTCTTAACTATGAGACAAATAGTCTGAAATTTAACCCTTTTAAAATAAATATAAACGATTTTAATAATAAAGTTATTTATGGAATTGCTGAGGGAAATTTACAATAAAGTAAACCCAATGGCACTCTTCATAAGGTGCTGCGTTGACAACAACAACTTAAAAGATATCCCAGTAAATATGTTTAGACACTCAGCATAAGGAGGCATATTTACCGATATATACATATATTTTCACATATAAAATATTAAAACATAATCAACATAATGAATCTATGCAGCCATCTACACCCAATTTAAATTTAATACATTTCTAAAAATTTAGTTATTAAACAAAACATAAAATAAATTATAACTGAAATGCAAAAATAGAAGTGATTAGCAAACATTATACAAAAAAAATGACTAGTTTGAATTTATGTTTAGTCAGATAAGAAATTTTCCTAGAGGTTTACGTATTTGAAAAAGTTCTTTGGATAGTCAGATTAAGAGTTCATTTAAAAATTGTGTTTAGTAGGCACATTAAAAAAAACTTGTTTGACAGATCGGTACTTGTGTATAATTCAACCGATGACATATTACCCTGAAGGCATATCAGTCTAATCTTGCGATTTTTAAGATAATGTCTCCAAGTGATTTGCGGACACATGTAATCGCTAAAATGTGTCCGCAGATCACGTGAACACGGTATGTTAAAAAATGCAACATTAGACCGATATGCCTTCAGGGTAATACATCATCGGTTGATCACGTGGTAAAAACAAAAAAACATGGCGAAAATATAAAAATTTTTAAAAAAATTAAACATAAAAAAAAGAAAAAAAATGTGACGCAGGTCACATGATAAAAAAAAAAAGGGCAAAAATCTGATGCAGGTCAGGCAAATAGTAAAAAAAATAAAAATAAAAATGTACATGCATGTGTCAAAGTAATTTAGAAAAAACTATATTCTAATTTATAAAACCACCCTATATTATGCTCAATTATAAAAAACAGCGTGTAGTGCTGGAGTTGGTGGGGGGGGGCCTTTGTGTTTTTGACAAGCCATTAGGCTTAGCGTACACCTATACCTTGTATTACTCTCATAGCTGTAATTTTTATAATTGCCCATGAATTTACGAAAAATAATTTTCTGTATGATATAATTCAGAAATTAAAAATTGCCGATGAATTTACAAAAAATTATTTTCTGTATGATACAATTCAGAAATTAAAAATTAAATTAAAACGTAATTCAATTGTAGAAATATTAACAAAAATTTTTTGTAAATTTTAAATAAACAGCTAAATTAAAAAGACGCGATTTAATGCAAATCTGGTATTAATGGCGTCGCACCCTGTAATTTTTATAATTGCCGATGAATTTACGAAAAATAATTTGAGAATTGTAGAAATATTAACAAAAAGTTTTTATAATTGATGATGAATTTACGAAAAATAATTTGAGAATTGTAGAAATATTAACAAAAAGATTTTGTAAATTTAAAATAAACAGATAAATAAAAAACAGTTTACCGGAATAAATTACGAAAAATAATTTTCTGTATGATACAATTCAGAAATTAAAAATGAAATTAAAACATAATTCAATTGTAGACTGATAATACATCATCGGTTGAATTATCCAGGTCACATGCTAAAAAATATTCAAAAATGAAAAATATCTGACGCAGGTCAGGCAAATACTAAAAAAAAAAATGTACATGCATGTGTCGAAATATTATTCTCAATTTTAAAATACAGTAGTGCTTAGCACTGGAATTGGTGGGGGGCCTCCGGATGTTTTTGTCAGGCCGCAGGCCCAGCGTACACGTATATCAGACATTGTATTGCTCTCATAGCTGTATGATATAATTCAGAAATTAAAAATAAAATTAAAACATAATTCAATGTAAGTTTGAGAATTGTAGAAATATTAACAAATATTTTTTGTAAATAAGTTTGAGAATTGTAGAAATATTAACAAAAACTTTTTGTAAATTTTAAATAAACACCTAAATAAAAAAGACGCGATCTAATGCAAATCTGATATTAATGGCGCCGCACTTTTACATGCATTTGGTAATTTTAAAAACGTACTGCATATTGCAAAATTGATTTAAAAAATTATTTCAAATTATTTACACATTAAAAATGTAATGTAGAAATATTAACAAAAAGTTTTTGTAAATTTAAAATAAACAGATAAATAAAAAACACTTTACCGGAGAATAAATTATTTACACATTAAACGTAATTCAATGTAAGTTTCAGAATTGTAGAAATATTAACAAAAACTTTTTGTAAATTTAAAATAAACAGATAAATAAAAAACACTTTACCGGAGAAGTTTGAGAATTGTAGAAATATTAACAAAAAATTTTTGTAAATTTAAAATAAACAGATAAATAAAACACTTTACCCAAATTAACAGCTCAAAAAAGTAACTGTGATGCCGTGGATAGCAAAATCGCAATAGACAGAAAAATCAAAAAATTTCCCAAAACTCTCTACGAATTTTAAATCTCGCGGGTGAAAAAAAAAAATTGACTCTCTGATGGATTAATCATGCCAGTCACTTGGTTACCATGACAATGTTGTCATGCAAAAAATGTCGATGTCTACCGGAAGGGAAATCGGTAAGTCAAAAACGTCATCGGTTGAATTATTCACAAGTACCAACAGATCTAAAAGTTCATATTTATAAAAGTCTATACTTTCCATTTGATCCTGGTGATTCCTTAGACTTTGTCCATTTTATGAATTTCCTCACTGATTATATTATTTGCTAAAGTTTCTTGCAGATTTAATTGCTGCAAGCCATTCCTTCTATTGGGAGTTTGTCTCAGCTGGCACTGATAAAGAAAATGAAATCTATTGTGTGACCCTTAATTGAGTCTGTAATATAGCTAGCTATAAGATGTTTTAATTGGTCAGCATTGTTCTATGAATCAATCATCTCATTTAAATTCAATTATTTTTCTTTTTATAGTATCTTGTCTTCTTATCTCCAATTCTCTGGGTCGGTCTAACATGTTGTCACTGATTCTAATGTTCTATTTTCGGTCCATGTTGTGGCTTTGTGTTTGCTTTGGTCAATCTAATTTTTTTCTCTTATCTGACTTTTGCATTATACAGTGCCCAAGGGCTCATCTTCTTAAGATTTAATTAATAAAACAATCACTTCCATTCTCAGATTCAAATATGATTTTTGAATAGAAATTAATTAACATTTATTTCTATTTTCTTTTATACAACTTTTTCTTTTAAAAATATTTATCTGTCTTTAGATCTTATATTTTTTTCCAAAAAAAGGTGCTTTTAAATACTTTTCTTTTTTTTTAAAAAAAGTAGTCTTAAAGTTTTTCATCTGTGTGATATATATCTATGTTAACATAACTCTTTTAATTTTGGCTTTTAGTTTTTAATAAATCAATTTTATTTAAGATTTATTTTCTCCTTTTATTTTAGTTTTAAAATAATGTAATGGCATATGTATACCATTACAATATATACATAGTGTAACCCTATAGTGTAACTCTCATATCTGAGTTTACAGTCATTGCTTTTATGTTAATATTTTTCTTTATTATGTATAACAAAATATTAAAAGTCATGTATATAGAATAAATTTTAAAATGTTTTTAAAATGTTAACAATAAATGCAGAACTATATTTTAAAATAATATTACTATTTTAAATAAAAGAAACATCGCTGTAGAAACCAGTTGCAAATGACTGGAGGAAAAAATAAAAACAATAAAATTATCTGCATTTCAAGAAATGGTGAAAATATTGTTACTTTGTCATAGTGTCTTTTATTGTATAGAAGTCACTAAAATTTTATAAGGATTTTAAGTTAATATCAAGAATCTCCAGGATGCTTTTTCTGAATGTCAAAAATTGTATCTGAATATGGAGCTGTAAGTAATGAAATGCCTTAAAAATTAACCTTGCTTCTGCTGATCTATTCATCATTATTCTATGCTGAAAAAATATTTAGTATTTACTTGCTACAAAAGGTAAACTAGTCATCTAAAGTGATTATCCTATAGATATGTACTTCTATAAATTAATATGTGAATCTACCTATTTTAAATGCTCAGAAGAAAATTGCAGTGGAAAGTGTCATAGGAACACTGCCATGGAATGAAACAAAAGAAACTAAAATATTACATTATCCAGCATACATTAAAATTTAATGATTAATGACCATTCTCCCACATTTCTAGACACAAAATATATATGTGATCTCACAAAGACATTAATGTGATTAATTTATTGAACTTTGTATGGCTATTCTCAAAGAGGTATTATAAGTTACAAATATTTTTCATGCATGATTGTCATATAATGTTTTTATTGTAAATATGTAAATACATTTTTTAATTATTATCAAATAATTCTATTTTTTAATTAAAGTTATTGTTAATAATGTTGTTGTTTGTCATTTTTCATCTAAACTCAAGCTGATTATATATTTTGTTAATGTAATAAAATATTAGATGGAGGGTGTAACAATCAGGAAATGTAATTGAATCTGCATGAAAGCTTGTTTCTATGTGGGCTCAATTTGTTTGTTGCTTGTGACTAATATGGACTTATCAATTAAAAATAATTTGTATATGGTAACTCCACCACCCATTAGTTATCTTTAAATTCTCCTAGACAAAAATTAATTTGAAAATATTGCATTTTTTTCATTTTACTGTTAACTTGATTATTACCAATTGTCAAAAGGGCAGTTAACATTACATTTGGGGGACAGTCTGGGATTATCTTGACTAAAACAAACAGTGATTGAACCCAGTTTCATTTTAAATATATATATTTCTTTAGTATTCAGAAAAATATAAATTAGTTATTGAAATATGGAATATAAATACTTGGTCAGATGTAAAAAATAATCATTAATTTTGTTATAAATAAAAATCAATCAGTAACCACATAAATGTCTTAGACAAAAATGGTGATAGAAATAAATTGGGAGAGATAATAGAAATATGCAAATAAATAAAATAAGGCATCAAATTTAAAATATCTTGTAGTTTTAGAAATGTTGCAATCTGGAAAGAAAGGTGAGCATTCTAGTTATTGAATAAGTAAAAGACATATTGTTTTTTTAGATATATTTCTTAAAACTTTTTTATAAAAAAAGTGAGTAGCAAATTTTGTTATATATAAATTATATATATGATTATCTAGCTAAAGCAAAAATGGAAGCTCAGTAAAGTAAAACTGAAATTCATGATAGTGAGTTTAAGAACATGATCATGAGTATATTCATAGAATTGGATAAAAAATTTGAAAAATAAAATAAAGGGAACATGGAAAGTATGATTAAACAAAACACAGAATTGAATAGAAAATTTGAAAAACAAAATGAAATTAGAATGAATATAAAATGCATTTCAAACAAAATACAAAACTAAAGAGAACATGGAAAGCATATTCACACAAATGAAAAGTGAAATGGAAAAACCAAATGAAGAACTTAAAAGCTGAATTGAGAATCAGACAAAAGAAAACAAATACAGCAACTGAGCAAATAACAGGTAGGTCTGAAAATCATTTTGTAGAGTTAGAAGCAAAATTGGTGAAGTCTCAAAGTTCATTTGAATAAAGGTGATGAGGATAATAAATTTGAACAACTGCATGGGATAGTTGAAGAGGTAAAAATAGAGATTAAGAAAGGATTGACTCAAACAAAGGTAGAAATCAGCTACTTGATTCAAGCAATTGAAAATATTCAAGTAAAATGTGATAGTCAAATTAAAATGCAAGAAGAAATAAGAGAGACTGTTGAAAATAGAGATAGATATAAAAAAAGAAAATCTCATTTAAGATAGAATTGGCTATAGAAAAATTAAGTATTGCACATGAAAATAATCAACCAGATGTTAGTAGAGATTCATATACAGATGTTGATACACATGTATATAATTCTAATTCCAGTATTGCCAATCAATTTTTAAAAATTAGGTTTTTTATAGGACATGCAGCAGAAGTTCCAACTGAGTATATCATCAGTTTAGAAAAATATTTTAGTTTAAAAAAATTAACTGAAGATGCTAAAATCACGATTGCTTATAGTCATCTACAAAGCATGTCACAAGCATGATGGGAGGCACTGCTTGACAAACTTGTAAACTTTGACCAGTCTAAATAGACTCTGTTAAATTTCTATTTTAGTGTTGATTGTCAAGAAGGGAACAAATATAGTATTACCCAAGAGAAATGCAAACATGGAAAGGCAATTACTCCATTTTTTGATTAGCAAGTAGCCAAATTAAGAGCCCTGACCACTGATCCTCTATATGAAAGCCAGATTGTCTACATAGTTAGATGTAGTTTCACTAATCACATAGAACTGATGCTAATAGAAACTGATAGAAAAATTATAGAACAGATAAATGAATCACTCAATACATTTGATAGCAGCAAATCTGCAAATGAGGGTGAGAAAAGGGATTTAAACCCCAACATAGAAATCCATTTAGAAGGGGATTCTAACCCAAGAAAAATGCCATTATATACAAAAAACTATGATATAAAGAAGTCCTTAAGGTCAATCTTCATTGATAACTATGTAAAAAAAGATCAACCGATAGTGTCACTAGTCCCAATGGGACAAGAATTATTTATTGGACCAAAAGTGAAACTGATATTGATAATGGGGAATATTTTTAACAATTTAGTCATAAACCACAATCTGTTAACAGAAAAACAAATTATACTACTAATATAGCTACTTAAAAAAAGATGTAATGGTAGGATAGAAAGTGAGATAAATATTTAGAGATAGGCAAAGTTTAATCCTTCTATAAATAAAGATGATCTTTTAGTTGATAGCTCTGAACTTGTGAATAGGTTATAGGAGAATGGAAAAATAATTTATATAATATACATTACAAAAGTAGATCCTATTAAGCTTTGGAAAAAATGACTAGTTTTAAAATAATAATAATTGTACTGTTCAAATGCTAAAACAATAGTTGATAAAAAAAAATCATGGCAAATGATGTAGATATAATAATGGCATTCCATTTAATATTGAAAGGTTGTTAAATTAAACAAAATAAAAATACTGTCTTTATAATCTAAATGTTTGATAGAAATTTTAGACTTTATTTGTGTCATATTTAAATCAGACTAATATGCAAATTTTATACTCTACTTTCCAACAATGTCAATAAATGAATAGTTAAAGAAAAACATCAGAGTTCAGAATTTAAATGATATCACTCTATTCTTTGCATTGTTAAGAATGTAAAAGAAAAAAACATAGTTTGAAACCAAAATTAATTTTATGAGTTTATCAAAGGTTGATCATGCTGTATTAAATGGAGAATATTTCATTGTTTTGAGATTGTCATGTTTTATTGACATTTCAGAGTTTTTAACACAGCATTGTTCCCAACCATATTATTTTTACATTAATCAACCTTTAAGTCTCAAGAGTTAGCTAGGCATAGTCTTATATATATATATTCATTGGCTGGGATGTGAACCCACAACCATCTGCAATCAACTACTTGCTTGCAAGGCAGTTGCGATGATCTCTCAGTTAACAATGCTTGACTAGTCTTATATTTGTCAACTTCTAAGTCTCAAAGATGAACCAGGCATATTTTTACATTGTCAGACTATAAGTTTCATAGTACAGTAAGGCTTTATTTAAATGGATTGTTCATTATATGGTTTGGTTGATATTATATTTGTGCTCAAGATGGCTCTCTTGGTATTCATGTTGCATGATATACTACATTGTCAGTGGGAGATTCCTTTGTTCATCTCAACATTGCAGTCAGATGATTAAGTCCAATGAATAATTTTAGTTGAATTAATGAAACAAATTTTAGCTTTATATGAGTACCAATTTATTGGATTTGTAAAGATGACATTATTTGTTATATTCACACTGACTTGCAAGTCTGTTTTCAATGATGTATAACTAAGCATAAGATTATTGTAAAATTGAAAAAAATTGTCTTTTTGTGTGAAAGTAAAAACAAGTGATATTTATGACGAAATCAGTTCTATTTTATTTCTAAACGGAGGAGGAGCCAATGAACCCCTAATGTGTGGATTTACAGGAATTGCTTTTAGGCAAATCTTATTCTTTATTATGTATAACAAAATACTAAAAAGTCATGTATATAGAATAAATTTTAAAGTGTTTTTAAAATGTTAACAAGTGTAAAACTTAAATATATTATAATTTTTTATTTTAAAATAATATTATTATTTTAAATAAAGAAGCATTGTTATATAAACTAGTTGTAAATGTCAGGGAAAAAATAAAAACAATAAAATTATCTGTGTTCCGAAAAACAATGGGAATATTGTTACTTCATCATATCTCTCATTGTTTAGAAGTCAATAAAATTTTGTAAGGATTTTAAGTTAATATCATGCATTTTATGAGTAGATAATCCTCTAAGCTACTTTCTCTGTCTTTCCAGTATTGTAGTTAAATATAGCACTGTAAGCAAAAAAATGCCTTAAAAATAACTGCCAATTTATTCATCATTATTCTATGCTGAAGAAATATTTGATATTTACTTGTTACAGAAGGAAAATTAGTCATTTAAAGTGATTATCCCATAGATATTTACTTCTATAAATTAATCTGTGAATCTTACCTATTTTAAATGCTCAGAATAAAATTGCAATGGAAAGTCTCATAGGAACACTGTCTGCCATGGAATGAGGCAGTATTATATTGTGAGCATACATTAAAATTTAATGATTAATGGTCATATTCCCACATTTATGGATACAACATATATATGTGAGTTCATAAAAACTTAAGATAATTAACTGGATTTTTATGGCTATTCTCAAAGAGTTATTGCAAGTTGCAAAGATATTTTCCCTCTCACGGGTAATTGTCACATAATTTTTTTAATTGTAAATATGTAAATACATTTTTATCATCATCATCATTATATAATTTTATTCTTTAATTAAAGTTATTCTTGTTGTTAATAATTTTATTGATTGTCATTTCTCATCTGAACCCAAGCTGATTATTTATTTCATTAATATAATAAAGTAGTAGATGGAAGGTGTAATGATCAGGAAATATAAATGAATCTGCAGAGAAGTTTGTGTTTATGTGGGTTCAATTTGATCATTGCTTGTAACTAGTATCAACTTGTCAATTAAAAATAATTTGTATGTAGTAACTCTAACATGTAAATTTCCCTAGACAAAAATTAATTTGCAAATATTGTGTCTGTTTTATTTTATTGTTAAATTGATTATTCCCAATTGTCAAAAGGATAGTTACCATTAATATATATATATATATATATTGTGACCTTTTGGTTTGGCACCAGAAATGGTCATTGTAGTAGTGTGGTACTATATAAGTAATATCTGATATAATCCTCTTTAAAAAAAAAAAAATGAAAAAACGTGAAATTTTTAAAAAAAATTTATTTTGACTTAAAATTGTAATCAAAAGTAAGTGTAGGTATAGTTGACAGATTTCTTAAATGTTTAGTATCTTGTTTTGGGGTATAATCAGTGATAGAATAGGGAGTAGCTTGTTATATGCATAATCAGTACAGTTCAAGTTGTTGCTTACTTGTTTTATTTGCTCATAAAGCAGTATTCAGTATTGTTAGAATGATTTTCTAGTCCATTTGTTTTATACATTTTAAATTTATAGCATAAACAGTAAAATATGTTTCACTCATCATCATTCACATTGTCATTTCAGTCATATCAGTGTAATACCTATAGCATATTACTACTGAATATTCATGCATTATCCAACTTCATTTTTCATCCATATGTTTCATTAAACCATTAAATATCCCACATCACATTCAAATATTTAATTTTAGCAATAACAGTATTAAGAATCTAGCTTAATTACATTTTAAATACATCAATAAATTATGGACTGGTGGATTATATTTTATTTATTAAAACAATTGTCATCAGTTTTACTCTACTGCTTTAAAAAATATTTAATTATTAGTTCAATATTTTTTTTTCCCATTTATTTAAAAGACGAAATAATTTTTTTTTATCTCTGATTTTTTTTTTTACTGTCTCAAGTTTTTGCATAATTAAGTAAGTTTTCAAGTGGGAGGAGCAATTGACAATCTTTTTCTGGTGATGTAATGTTATCATAAACAATTGGAAGGGAACAAGGTGATAATAATGATTATTAAAAAAACTATAAATGTCAATAATTATTACTTTGAAGGGGTCAGTCAATTATTATTACTTTCAAGAGGAAGTCATCAAACAAACTTTTAAGACAGCTATAACTTAGTTTATTTGGCAAAGTTTAATAGTGAAATTATTTTTCGTCTTCCAGTGTTCGAGTTGGAAATTTAATTATATTATTTGTTTACGAAATGTGTACTTAAGACCACTAAAAGATACGTCAATTTTGCTTCCAGCTGATCATTTAAATTGTCTCAATGTTATGCTAAAGTACATGTAAGTGTTATATTCTATTATTCAAGATAAATTATTATTACTTAAGAAATGGAAATGCTTGATAGGACTGTGAAATTGCTTTATTTAAATTTAAAATTAACAGGAAAGGATAAAAAAATGTTTGTTTATTTTATAACAATTAATTTTTTAAGTTTTAATCATACTATGAAGGGAATATCTGCAATGTGTGTCATCATATATATGTGGGAAAGATGTGACCTGTTATTAAACATTTTCAGAACTTTAATAAACAAATTTCATGCTAAATATAAGAGAAAATTCAAAATATACACAAGAATTATGTAATTTTATTGTCATATGTATTAGAACAGTGGCGTAATTATTTCTATTTTTACCTTTGGAAAAGAAAATATGCAAGATTAAATATGTCATTAAATGTACTTTAATAATTATTTGTTCTTCTAGACTAATAGGAGGAATGAAATTATAAATGGATAAAGTTATGTGACATTGCTGTATTAATATTACCAATGAGTTTATCTAAACAAATATTATTAATTGAATGACTACGTGTATTCCTGAATGGCTTTACAATTGTGAAATCAAATTTTAAATATATCCCAGGAATGAAGCACAAACTTAAATTTTATTTGCGTTGTGGAATATTCATTGCTTAATTAATGAAATTCCATATAATATCGACAGCAATTCATTAGTTGATAACTAAAAACATTGAATATGCTCTTATGGATTCAACAAAATATTGTTTTTTTTCTCCTGCAGGAAATGTGTTGTTTGTTGTATCAATATTTATCCTTGTGTGTTTATCATTTAGTATCCTTATTATTTATTTGGAGACATGACAAGGAAAGTCATGTAGAACTATTTATAAACTTTTTGTTTCGTCTGGAAGAAAGAAAGAAGAAAAGAACTTTATTATTATTATTTAATAGCATATTGGATAGTATTAGTTAAGAAATGTTTTATTATCGTATATATTATTATTATATGTATTGTTATATTTTTCTTCAAGAATGTCTCACAAATAGCATAGTGAAAGAATACATTATGCTGGTAATTTTTATATTATTGTTATTATTTAAGGTAAATTGGGACGTGTGTTATTACACAAGTATGATAAAATGAATGGAAGAATCCATTTATTGATCAATAGGGGTGAATAATTATTCTAAAAAAATTCATTATATTAAATCTTATCGTATATATATATATATATTTTATAAATTAGAAAACTATTATTCTCACTAATTATTTCATCTATAACGTGCAATTTTATTATTTATTTAGGTTCAATTTAACTACAGATTTGTGCCAATATCAATGCATTATATTATAAAAAAATTATTTGTCTTGCTTTGTCCCTAGTAATTATTATTTTATTCTCCAACTGTTCTTTGAACATTACCAAGTCCTAAATATTGTCAGATATGAGATATTTATTCTTTATTAATTCTAGCAGTAATAATTAATGTTTTAACAGTAATTCTTTGCTTACTGTGATTTTAAATGGTCTGTATATCATATGCTTATATGTGTGTGTGTCTATTATTAAACTTATTTATAATTATATGTAATTGCAAGTAAAAATGATTTTAAATCAATCGGATTCGGAAGGAAAAGATGATCAATCATTTTGAAGAATTAGAAAGTTATTTAAGAGAGAATTATTATTTCTTTGTTATGACTGAATGAAAAGTATTTTTGTGGCTATATGCTATAAAGTTCACAATGTTTATAATATTTTATGGGATTGAGTCAGTGTATTTGTTAGTTGAATATTTAATTTGTAGTTTGCCCAATGCAGTGTAGTGTAGTGTATGGAATTGAATATTCCTTTTCTTATCCATGTATTGGAGTATTTTGATAGGAGTGGATTGAGTCCTCCTTTTATATTTGATATATTGAATTAAATGTGTATGAAGCTAGAGATGTTATCTCCCTGATTTTCATTTGGTGATGAGTTATTCCACCAGTTATTGAATTAAATGTGTATGAAGCTAGAGATGTTATCTCCCTAATTTTCATTTGGTGATGAGTTATTCCACCAGTTATTTAGTCTTAAAGATAGACTTGGAAGTTATTGTTGTATTTGCCTGATTTGAAGTATAGAAATCTTTTATCCCATGTGTGTATTGGATGTTTTCCAGCTTATGCTATAGCCTAGTGTTTGATAGTTTATGGATAAAAAGAAGAATAAAAGGAAAGTATAGTGTCTTATAAAACAGCTGTATTGTAGTTAATAAATAAAGATTGATTGATCTTCGCTTTCATCTGTATTATGATTATATTGAAATATCATAAGCAAAACGATTAGATTGATTAACATTATTTATTTATTGTCTTTGACACACAGCATAATACAGATTCATGCACAAATTGTTAATTTTGAGATATAAAAAAAATTCATTATTAATGTAGAACTTTACTTATCATGTTAAAACATTTGTAGTAATCATTTAAGCTTCATCTCATTGATTTTTATCATTTAATCATAATTTGCATAAATAATCAAGCAAAGATAGGACATTAGTTAATGAATACAATGATTTACTTTATTTTGGCAAAGCAGAACCTAGTTATTGAATAGAATACTGTACTTCAAAATTACAAATAAAGATACATTTAGTGAATAGAAGTACTTATTTTCTTTGGTAAGATAGTCCAATATTATTCCTAGTTTAAATCCCCTTATTTTAATTTTATTTAAGATACTTTTAAAGTAACAATGCAAAATCTTAATTTGTTCAGTGTAATTAGAATATTAATCTATGTTGTTGTCATTGGTAAAATGAATGTTATCCAGCAAAATGCTGAGTATAAGATAATTTAGTAATCAGTTACTAAAAGTGTAAGGTCATTTTTTTTTTGTTATTTTTGTATAAGTCTACCAGAAATCACTGATATCTAAAAAGTCATTTCTTTATAGAAAATGATAGGGATTTATTTAGTTCATTTAATGTTTCAAATAAAATGTTTACCAATCTATCAAAATGTTCTGATGAATGAAATATAGTAGATTTAAAAGGTTAACGAATCATGTATTATATCTTCTTGTATAACCTGTACTCAATGATATTAAATTCCTTTGGAATTTGTGTTCATACCAATAAAAGAAAAGTAAATGTTGATTTAACTATTTTCTATTTGATTAATAAATATTTTGTTATCTAAATTTGTATTTGGAGTTTCTTCTATAGCATTCATTCGTGTTTCACACTTCCACACATACTTATACATTTATTTTATTTAATGTAACATAATTGTATTTTATTTAATTATAATAAATCTCTAGATATGATGATATTGATTTCCTTGATTCAAACACTATATGAGATGCCAATTACCTACTGATCATTTTTAAAAGGATTTTGTTATTTAATTTTTGTTTAGATGATGAATTGAAATCAAAATGTGCCCGATTTCTTTCATTATCTAACTGCAAGTATCTAATTAGGGTATTGTTTGGTTTATAATATTATTTTCATAGTGTTAAAAAAAGTAATATTGAGGTATAGAAATGTTAGATCAAGCCATACCATAAGTTAATTCCCTGAGATCTTCAATATATAATTTAGATTAGATAATAAATTCATTTAGTCAGATTAGATTAGTGCATAGTTAAAATTTAGTAGTGATAGGTTTAGTTTGAGTTTAGATCTAGTGAATTATACATTACAATTTCTGAAATATTATTTATTTTATTTTAGTTATTAGTTAATTGTATAATATAGTAAAGGTTGTTCAGTGCATATGGATGATGGGAGGAGGTGAGATATAGAGTATTATTAATTAATTTTAGCTGGTAGGATTTTATCAATTTAATTTTTGTTTAGAATAGAACTTGATAGATGTTTATTCCTATTAGTTATATTTTCTCCCACATCTAATGTACATTGTACACCTCATACACCTCTGTATCCCTCAACTGAGTTAGTTTTAGGTGAAAGCTTTAATTAAGAGCCTCATGAATAGATTTAGGTAAATTTAAATAAATATTTTATTCTATGATCTATAGAATTGGTGCCCCTGGGTAATTGTTAGTGTTGGTGATAGGTGTGAGGGGTTACATATATATATATATGGAGCTTTACCAAAACCTTCGTACAAGCGTATTTTGTTTACATAAACGTCAAAAGAGTCAGACTTTACTATCTCTTTCATTGGCTCCACCTTCAGATCAGCTGATTTCAAGCTAATTTGCTATCATCAGTGAAGGGTAGGGACCAGAAACTAGATCTAAACACTAACTCTCAGCGTTTATGAAACAAGTTCCAATCAGTTTACAAGCATGAATTTTTCAGACATGTAATGTCTTCAAACCCAGCCTAATAAGCCAGATAGCTACATGGGTTTTATATCAGTTCAGTTTCACCACATAGTAAAAGTCTCTGCAATATATATCATTGCAAAAACCTTCAAAGGTACATTTATGAAAAACAAAAATAAGTTATAAATCATGTAACTTGCTATCGCTTGCATTTATGATCAATAGATAGGGCTTTACCAAAACCTCCACACAAGCATATTTTGTTTACATAAATGTCAAAAGAGTCAGAATTCACAATCTCTTTTGTTGGCTCCACTTTAAGATCAGCTGATTTCAAGCTAATTTGCTATCATCGGTGAAGGGTAGATCGAAACACTAACTCTCAGCATTTATGAAACAAGTTCTAATCAGTTTGCAAGCATGAATTTTTCATAAACGCTGAGAGTTAGTGTATAGATCTAGTTTCTGGTCCCTACCCTTCACTGATGATAGCAAATTAGCTTGAAATCAGCTGATCTGAAGGTGGAGCCAATGAAAGAGATAGTGAATTCTGATTCTTTTGACATTTATGTAAACAAAATACGCTTGTACAGAAGTTTTGGTAAAGCTCCATCTATTGATCATAAATGCAAGTGATAGCAAGTTACGTGATTTATAACTTGTTTTTGTTTTTCATAAATGTACCTTTGAAGGTTTTTACAATGATATATATTGCAGAGGCTTTTACTATGTGGTGAAACTGAATTGATATCAGACCCATGTAGCTATCTGGCTTGTTAGGCTGGGTTTGAAAACATTACATGTCTGAAAAATTCATGCTTGCATACTGATTGGAACTTGTTTCATAAACACTGAGAGTTAGTGTTTAGATCTAGTTTCTGTTCCCTACCCTTCACTGATGATAGCAAATTAGCTTGAAATCAGCTGATCTGAAGGTGGAGCCAATAAAAGAGATAGTGAATTCTGACTCTTTTGATGTCTATGTAAACAAAATACGCTTGTACAGAGATTTTGGTAAAGCTCCATCTATTGATCATAAATGCAAGCAATTGCAAGTTACATGATTTATAACTTGTTTTTGTTTTTCACAAATGTACCTTTGAAGGTTTTTACAATGATATATATTGCAGAGGCTTTTACTATGTGGTGAAACTGAACTGATATCAGACCCATGTAGCTATCTGGCTTGTTAGGCTGGGTTTGAAGACATTATGTGTCTGAAAAATTCATGCTTGCAAACTGATTGGAACTTGTTTCATAAACACTGAGAGTTAGTGTTTAGATCTAGTTTCTGTTCCCTACCCTTCACTGATGATAGCAAATTATCTTGAAATCAGCTGATCTGAAGGTGGAGCCAACAAAAGAGATAGTGAATTCTGACTCTTTTGTTGTCTATGTAAACAAAATACGCTTGTACAGAGGTTTTGGTAAAGCTCCATCTATTGATCATAAATGCAAGCAATTGCAAGTTACATGATTTATAACTTGTTTTTGTTTTTCACAAATGTACCTTTGAAGGTTTTTACAATGATATATATTGCAGAGGCTTTTACTATGTGGTGAAACTGAACTGATATCAGACCCATGTAGCTATCTGGCTTGTTAGGCTGAGTTTGAAGACATTATGTGTCTGAAAAATTCATGCTTGCAAACTGATTGGAACTTGTTTCATAAACACTGAGAGTTAGTGTTTAGATCTCATTTCTGGTCTCTACCCTTCACTGATGATAGCAAATTAGCTTGAAATCAGCTGATTTGAAGGTGGAGCCAACAAAAGAGATAGTGAATTCTGAATCTTTTGACGTTTATGTAAACAAAATACGCTTGTACAGAGGTTTTGGTAAAGCTCCATCTATTGATCATAAATGCAAGCAATAGAAAGTTACATATATATATATATATATAAATATGAAATGGATACTTTATCCTCTTCAAAAGTAACCATTGTGAAATCAAACTAAATTATATATTCATAGAGATTTTAAAAGAAAAGAGAAAATTGTATTTAAAAATTTTGTATTCTTTTTTTATTAAAAGTACATCCCATAATACACATACTCACTTATAAATGGAAATTATAAAAACATTTTAATTTAAAGGAGTTTGATTGACATAAGTTTTTTTTTTTGGTTTGTTTGTTTTAATCTATTTTAAAAGCAGAAACTCATTTTCTAATTTAGTAAAGTTGGATAAAGAAAAAAGAGCCCTGGTTAAATTTCTAATTAAGATCTAAGAAGAAATAAGAGACTAATCCTGATTAAAACTTTTAATTAAGATCTGGCAGGAGATAAAGACTAGGCCTGATTAGATTTTAAGATCTGGCAGGAGATAACAATTGTATATAAAAGCTTTCTGTTTTTGATTATGATATGTAACTTTTATATTCTCTAATGGTGGACTTCTCATCTATTTCAGGAGTAATAGCTGATTTATTCATGGAAAATATAGTAACTCATGCTTTAGAATCATCATCGTTCTCATTTGACTCAGATACATAGAAGCCACTTTTGTCATATGGCAACATGGAAAAAATAAATTAGATGATTTTTCTTACTTTTAAATAATATGCATCCTCACATTAAATTTGCAATGGAGACAGAGTTTGACGGAAAACTCCCTTTTCTTGATATTCTAGTCACCAGAACATCAAATAGTTTATATTTTTCAATTTATAGAAAAAACACATACACAGACAGATATTTACATTTACATTCTCATCATCACCCAATTCAGATAATATCTGTAGCCAAAACTCTTTTAAATAGAGCAATTCACCTTTCAGATAAGTCACATATGAAAGAAGAAATAAGTCATATTAATAGTGTTTTATTAGCAAATAGTTATAATTATAAATTTATATAAAAAAAAAACCTTATTTCAAGCCCAAAATGAACAAAATAGGAAACAAAAAGATGATAAATCAGCTATTAGGATTTGTGTTCCATATGTAAAAGAAACTACAGACAGTATTGGATGTATATTAAAATGCTATATTATAGATACAGCATTTTCTACTCATCAAAATATCAGCAATATAATAACCAAGCCTAAGGATTCAATCCCTCTTGAATATCATGGTGTTTATCAAATCTCATGTGAAAATTGTAAAGCTTCTTACTGAGGTATGAGTAATCATTGCATTAGTGTTAGGAGAGATGAACATGCTAATGCAGTTAAACAACACTCATTGTCATCAGCACTCTCACTCCATACTATAGATAGATTCAGGTCATAAAATTGATTTTTCTAGTACCAGGATCATATCCAGATGTGATAATCTCTACCAGTGCAAAATTAGAGAAGCCATTGAGATACTTAAAAGGCCAGATTGTATCAATAAGTGAAATGATACATACAAACTTCCTCCTATTTGGAAAGATTTTTTTTGAAAAACATTCTTAATTTAATATTTTTGCTATTGATGGAATTTTAACTTTTTTTTTTCCAAATCGGTGATTGTAGCGCCTCTACAACCATTTTTCTACCTTTTATCACCCAGTAGATGACTTGTGTAATCAAGTCGAAACGTCTGTATATCAATATTTAAATGTTTTAAAATGGATGAACCTGCAAAATATGTCTTTTATATATGCAACCCGTGAAAATCTTCGTATTAACATATATATATATATTGAATATAATGTATTGTTAAAAAATTATATAATTAATATAAATTAAAATTATTTTTGGTTTCTAAAAATGTTTTTTCTCCTTTACTGTATTAATTGTAGCATACTCTTTACCCAGATTTAAAAAATAAAAAGTTTAAAGACAACAGAGGGTATTTAAATTATAATCTGTTTTTAAACTTGTCACTATTATAATTATAATTACTATGATATTCTTACAGAAGATTTTATCATCTAATCTGATAATTGTTTTCATATATATATATATATATATATATAACAATATTCACTAGAATAAAAACTACAAAATTTTAAAAAATGCCTGTATAAAATTAAAGATTAAAATTCTTTGCTATAGCTAGCTTCGGTATATTCCACCATCTTAAGTAGCAATCCGTTAATATTTAAATATGATCAAACTCTCACACCAGTAACGTTCTCACGTGAATTACCTACTTTCCATAAATTGTGAATATTAACACAATGACACTGTTTATTCAACACATTATCTGTACTATTTATAAAATAGGACTCCTTAATTCTTCTTTTCCTCAAATCATTTTCCATATGCAAAATAAAAACTCTATCAAAGCAGAATTCTCCATTACAACTCACAGCATGTTCTGCAAAAACAGATTTATATCTATCTGCAGAACAACACAACTTATTATATAATAATTCATGCTCCCTAATCCTCTTTTTCAATGCACATTTGGTCTCCCCAATGTAACTATAACCACAATGACATACCACTTTATATATAACATTACATTTGTTGCTTTTATCAATTGAATCTTTGCCATTAATAACCAATCTTCCAGTATTTGCACCTACTTTAAATGCAACATTAAAATCAGCAGATACCAATGATGTAATCTTATTACAAACAATATCCTTTACATAAGGCAATGCTATCCATTTTTCTTTTCCATATTATCTCTTCTCCATCTGTTTCTATACCTATATAGTGCACATAAAATATTTGTCCTACTATATCCCACACCCAATAAATCATTCACATATCTTTCAATATTAATCATTTTATCACTCTGAAATTTACACAAGAATCATTTCTTTTTAGAAATGTTCTAAAACCAGCCAATTTATAGGTAAGTGGAACATTTGAATTTGGAAGAACAACTCCTCTAATTGATAATGGTTTCAACACCATTTTATTATTAATTTTATTCCCTTCTCTCCACAAAATCAAATCAAGATATTTTACACTCTTCTCACTATCTTCAGAAGTAATAGTCCACGTTAATCCAGCAATATCATTTAATTTAATAAACAGTTTATGCACTATCATATTTGATGCTACAATAAGCACATCATCCACATATCTAAAATAACTTTTAACACCGGTCATAAAATGTTCTTTTAAAATCATTCCTTCATAATATGACAACACATAACTACATATAATTGCTGAAACAGGCAAACCCATAGGCCAACCTTCATCCATCATATACCACCGATCTTCAAATGTAGCTATCAAATTCTGATCAATAAATAATAACAAATCCTTTACAAACATACGATAAAACTTACACACTCCTTTTTCATATAAAACTTGATCAATAATGTTAATAGATTCCTTTCTTTTTATTGAACCATATAACTCTGCAACATCCAATGTAAATAACTTATCATCATTATCCAAAACAATATTATCAATCTTTTTAACTAAATCAAATGAAGATCCAATTGTATAATCACCAAAACCCAATTCATTTTGCAAAAACTTTCCCACAAAAACTGCTGCATGATAATACATACATCCTCCAAAATCCAACATCAGTCTAATAGGAAATCCTTCCTTATGCACTTTTAAATTTCCAAAAATCCTTGGCATAATTGCAGCTGATGGATAAAGAGATAGATATAACTTTCTATCAAACACTTTATTTAAATATGGCTTAAGTATAGTATTAATAAATTAAGTATAGTTGGATTTTGGAGGATGTATGTATTATCATGCAGCAGTTTTTGTGGGAAAGTTTTTGCAAAATGAATTGGGTTTTGGTGATTATACAATTGGATCTTCATTTGATTTAGTTAAAAAGATTGATAATATTGTTTTGGATAATGATGATAAGTTATTTACATTGGATGTTGCAGAGTTATATGGTTCAATAAAAAGAAAGGAATCTATTAACATTATTGATCAAGTTTTATATGAAAAAAGAGTGTGTAAGATTAATGTTTTGTAAAGGATTTGTTGTTATTGTGATCAGAATTTGATGTATATTTGAAGATCGGTAGATATGATGGATGAAAGGTGGCCTGTTTCTGCAATTATATGTAGTTATGTGTTGTCATATGAAGGAATGATTTTAAAAGAACATTTTATGACCCGTGAAAAGTTATTTTAGATATGTGGATGATGTGCTATTGTAGCATCAAATATGATAGTGCATAAACTGTTTATTAAATTAAATGATATTGCTGGATGACTATAACTTCTGAAGATAGTGAGAAAGTGTAAAATATCTTGATTTGATTTTGTGGAGGAGGAATAAAATTAATAATAAAATGGTGTTGAAACCATTATCAATTAGAGGAGTTGTTCTTCCAAATTCAAATGTTCCACTTACCTATAAATTGGCGGTTTAGAACATTTCTTTAAGAAATGATATTTTGTGTAAAGGTGATAAAATGATTAATACTGAAAGATATGTGAATGATTTATTGGGGTGGAATAGTAGGCAAAATTATGGCACTAGTATAGGTATAGAGAAATATGGAAAAAAATGGATAGCACTGCCTTATATAAAAGGATATTGTTTAATAAAAGATTACATCATTGGTATCTGCTGATTTTAATGTTGCATTTAAAGTAGGTGCAAATACTGGAAGATTGGTTATTAGAAGATTCAATTGATAAAAGCAACAAATGTAATGTTATATATAAAGTGGTATGTCATTGTGGTTAAAGTTACATGGGGGGGCCAAATGCGATGAAGAGGATTAGGGGAGTATTATATAATAAGTTGTGTTGTTCTCGAGATAGATATAAATCTGTTTTTGCAGAACATGCTATGAGTTGTAATGGACTTTTGATAGAGTTTTTTTTTGCATATGGAAATGATTTGAGAAAGAAGAATAGGAGCCTATTTTATAAATAGTACGGATAATGTGTTGAATAAACAGTGTCATTGTGTTAATATTCACAATTTATGAGGTAATTCACGTGAGAGCGTTACTGGTGTGAGGGATCATATTTAAATATTAACGGATGTGGATATACGGACTAGCCGAAAAGAATTTTAACTTAATTTTACAGGCATTTTTTAAAATTTTGTAGTTTTATTCTAGTGAATATTGTTATTATACTTATATTATTTGATTTTACATATATATATATATATATATATATATATATATATATATATATATATATTAATATATATATATATATATATAATTAATCAGTTTTCATATCCTAATTATAGCTCTTCATCAGAAAAGTGGACATTGAAAAATTACACACAGGTGTCTATTGTTTAATATCAGGTTTGAGTACTTTGTTCTGTGATGCTGATCATATATCTCATCATCACAATTTCTTTGGGTGCCATCAAGTTACAGACAAACTTTGAGCTTCTAGGATGATTTTGATCTTAATCTAATATTTAATATTCATAGACATAGTTTAATTAAGTTTAATTAGCTGTCTGAACTTGTGATCTACAATCCTCATCTTGCAATCAGTATATACTGTTTCCTCAGATTCATTTACTTGCTCTTTTTTGCAACTTTCTAATCCACTTTGGAAACTGATAACACCACCACATTTTTCTTTTCAATCATGACTAAATCAAAGTTTCATGAGATTTTGGAATCACTTGATGTGCTAAAAATTAATTTACACTGAAGTGGGTATAATATCAAAATATAAACATGAAAAATAATTCAAATAATTTCTACTTCAAAAATAATGTGAATGACTCAAAAAGTTACTATTAAAACTAAAGAATAATGATTATTACGCAATGTTGTATATATCATTTTAAAATTAATTTATATTGTTTTTAATACTACTGACGATCTATAGGTTGTCTCATTCTGTCAATGCCCACATTAAATTATACAAAAACTAAACAATTTTATTAATGAAGACAGATGTTAATTTTAACTATTTTAAGCATTGTTTTTTTTTTATATGCTATTAAAGTTTACATAAATAAATTGGTATAGTGTAAGTCATTTTTAGCAAACAAATAACTTAAAATTAATCAAATATTATTGGTTTTGTACAATTAAAAACAAATAGCTAGATAGTCAAGGGAATATCATTACAATCAAAATAAATGAACTAGAAAATTATATTTTATTAGTAAATTAACTGCAATTAATTACTAAATTATTTAACAGAATCTAAATCTATTTGCCATTAATGTATTTAAATTATTTATAACATAACTATAACTTTAACTCTTTAATGTTTTTTTTCCTGAAAACTAAATGCAAGTTATTTCTATACTGATCCCATTTTCTTCTAATACTAGTACATAAGAATTAGAAATAATACATCTACAGATCTAATTAGTTTCAATTTACTAAACTTACACTATAATAATCTGTGTGCAGAGAAAGTGAATTTTAATACAAAGTTTAAATAAGAACTATATCTGAGTCAAACTAACTTATTTGTATGACATGGTAACTTCAATATAACTACTCTAAACTTTTTCACTATATGGAAATATTCCCTAGGAAAGATCCGAATATATTCTTACCCTGGTGAAGTGAAATAATATGTAAAATTTTCAAACTTTATAACTTTGCTATACTTCTACTTATATTTCACATAATATACTTATCATTACTTTATTTATTATATAACTTAATTATATTTTATAGATAACTCTATTTATAATTAAATAATAAATCAAATAGTTCAATTTAACATGATATAATGGTTTTACTTATTACTTATTTCGTATTATGCTTATGCTGTCAGTTTGAT
The DNA here is from genome assembly GCA_028023455.1 of Epiperipatus broadwayi. Taxonomy (NCBI): domain Eukaryota; kingdom Metazoa; phylum Onychophora; class Udeonychophora; order Euonychophora; family Peripatidae; genus Epiperipatus; species Epiperipatus broadwayi. The sequence continues at coordinate 120,848 of JAQFVV010006352.1, forward strand.
GTTAAAAATAACTACTGTATTTCATGATATATATTTATTGCTCCCTTTATTAATATTAACATAACATATTCATTCATATATGCACATAATATTTGCTATGAGTATACATTAATGATTTAAAATATTTGATATATTTTATACATACTTCATTTACTATTTAAAATGTAAATTTCTAAATACATTATGTAAAATATATGTTTTGAATTATTAAAGGTGAATGATAATAATTGTTTAGATATACTAGCATTTGATTTTCTTTTTTTAAAACAATGAATATAAGAAAAATAATTTAAGTAACTTACTGGGGTGTTTTTATTAATTTCTTTTGTATGTACAGTGAATGTCCTTGAAAAGATGGCTGGTTTTATTTTTAAACTGCCTGCAACCAATCTCTGAAGCAATGCATGTGTTTCATAGTAATTTAGTTTAACTATTCACCCCAAAATTTTAAAGCACTAGCAAAGCTTTACCATGAGTTATGACATTAAATGTGACAGAGTGTTTCATACTTTTATAATCATCTTCAATGCTAAATCCTTATCACAAATTCTTAAAAACTACTTAGAAACATTCTCATGGCTTCATTGACACCCACTATGTAAATTATTTCAAACATTTTAATAGCAGTTGGTCTTAATTTAAAACAAAATTTTATGTTAGAATACTGTTCCATTATCATCTAAGGTATTTACACAATGTTACCTTTTATGTTATAACTTCAAATTCAAACACAATCTTGAAATCCCACCATGTCTCAACTGTTCTCACATTCCCAATTCATCATGATGAGTTAATAAGCTAATTTCTAAATGTCTTCAAAATCCTCCATTACATGGCCTTTTATATACTTTTATTTCTTTACTCTTCTTTTATTCTTTGAAATAGTCATGATCACTGTTTATCCTCTCCATTATCAACTTCTGCAGTTTTTCTTTTTTTTTTCTTAATAACTTTTTGGTCCTAAAAACATATATGCTAAACATGTCTAGATTCAACAACAACCATCCTTTATCTTTCTCATATAAGTCAATTCTAATTTAAAAATAACTTTTATCTGATGGTTCTCCCTTGTGTGGTAACTAGATGAAGAACACTCTGATATGTAATTATTTATTTATTTTTTCTTCCAATAGGTGCAGAATAACACTAATATCCAGAGGTATGCTTCATCTGATTAGTTTCTCTAAATTGGGCTCATATATATTCCCAGAAGATGTATAAATACAAATTTTATATAGTTTTATTTCAATTAAGCTGTAATATATTTTTATCCACTGCATTGATCAACATAAATTGCCTATTTCTGTTCATCTTTTGCATAAACTTTAACATGATTTGTCTTTGAATATCTTCAGACTTTTGTTTATTGTCTACATTTTTGTCCAATGGTTTTGGTACATCTATCTTATCTTTTACTATTTGTTCTATGATTTTTATCTGCTGCTCTTTATTTTTTATCTTTTCTTCCAATTGTTTCATTGCATCTTCTTTTTATTATTTTGCTTTCTCTTATTCATCTTTATAGCTTTTTCCAGTATCTGGTATGATAATTTGACATTTTTCTTTTTTTACCTCTTTATTCAAATAGCCATCTTAAATGTAGGCCTCATCATTTTATTTAACATTGTTCATGGATTCTATGTTCATAATTTTCATCTACCTTTGTTCATTATCTGTACTTTTCTCCAATGGTTTTGATACATCTACATTAACTTCCATCATTTGCTCAAGGATTTCTGTTGTTTCATTCATTTTTGATGCTATTTGCCATATCCATTATAATTATAAATTACAAACTTATCAACCTTCTAACAGATCTATACAAAATATTTAACAAAATAATTACAATTTGCCTACAGTGAACTTTTGATTTTAAGAAACCAAAAGATCAACCACATTTTAAAATGTTTTTAGAACAGTGGATTACATCCAAGTTATTAAAAAATAATGAATATGAATTACTATTATGTTTTAAATTTGTAGATTATGAACAAGTATTTTATTCAAAGAATTTCTATATAACAGAGGATTGAATCACCAAAATGTAACCCAAAAATATTGTTATATTCTGAAAAATATTTATCAAAATGCAACAATACTGACTACCTTACATAGTGATACAAAGATTAACATTGAGGAGGTGTACAACCAGGTTATTTCATATCTTTGAAACTTTTTAGACCAGTTTTACAAGAAGTATTTTGAGGATTAAAATATAAAACTGAGTGAAAGTAAATGAAGTTTATTTAAAATTATACATTGTTTTTTGCAAATAAATAATGCTTTAGAACTTCAGAAAATGTTGCAAGAATTATGAGATGAAAGTAAAAAAGTCGGACTAAAAATAAATGCTAAAAAAGGCTAAAGTAATGATCAGTGGATTTTATCAAAAAAAGTTAAAAACTGCAAATACTTTGGTCAGATAGTTAGTATAGATGAGAATATAATGAATGAAATTAATTGTAGTATTAAATTTGAATGGAGTTCTTTTGGTAAAAATAGCTTAATCTTAAGAAGAAAGTATATCTGTGTGTTTGAGAAAGATTTTTAATAGATATGTTTTATTAGTTTTTATTTATCGATCTGAGATTTTGATAATAAAAAGTTGCAGAAGAAATTGAAAATAAAATATATGAGTGAGAGAAAACATCATTTATTACAGACTTCATTGAAAGAAATTGAAAACTAAAATAGACTGTGCTGCATTTATTGCTAGCTAAATTGATAATATCTAGGCAGTTGAAATATATTAATATTATTTATTTATCTTTCATAAGATTAGAGATTATCTACTTAATAAATAATATTTATGTAGTTTAATTTTTACTACATCAGACAGTTGAAGTAAATTGAATTTCATGAGATTGTAAAAGATGAAGAATGAGAATACATGTGAGATAAATAGATAAAATAAAAAAATTCTGGCATGCTGTGAAAAAAGAGGGGATAGGGATGAGAAAAGGTGGAGTAGATTTGAAGAACTCTCCATCCTGCCATGGATTAATAATAATTAAAAATAAAAATTGTGGTGGTAGGGTGTGCGTGTAAAGAATGGAAGTGATACTTTCCAAATGACATAAATATCAATATTCTTTCTTGTTTGATTATCAAGCACACATAAAATACTCATATTTAACATCTCAGAATTTATATAGATGATAAATCTAATATATGATATAATTTCAAGATAAAATTCAAATGGAGACCCAGATGTATAGTTTTTTTAATGTGAGTAAATATTAAAATTCACATGGTAGAGTTAATTTGTTTTCATTTTTAAAACCTTTGCAAATGAATAACCTAATATTGAATATATAATAAATGATAAATATAATGTTTTAAACTAAATATATTCTAAGTACTTGTAATATTAACAGATGCCAAGCAAATATCAAATGACCATTAAGTTTTTTTTTTTTTTTCAGAACTTATAGTAAACTGAACAAATTATATAATTCAGGGTGAACTTCAAATCACAAACTCAGCTGTAAATACGGTTTCTTTCATTATACCTAAACATGGTCATTTATATTTCCTTGATATTCTAACAAAATGTCAAAATGATCTTAATAGTGTTTGGAAAGCTTACAATTTCAAATGTTTACATATAGTTGAAACCCTATATTTATTATTTATATTTGCTATTAGACAGTTAATTTAAAAAAGTTTTAAAAGGACTAGAAATGAATTCTATCTTGTGAAATTTAATCTATTTAAGATGAATTTTACTCTGAATTCTATCACTTGTCAGATTCCCAGCTGTTGCCTTATGATGTTTAATGTTCTCAGTTTTTTGATGACTTTATCTCTATTTCTTGACCAGGTTTAGTAATAAAACAACCAAATGTTATACAATCTCAGCTTTATATTTTCTATTTAAACTTATATTAGGCAGTTTTAGGAAATGTAGATTTCATTACTGAAAAATATTACATAAGCTGAGATCAACTAATATTTGGTTGGTTTTATATAATTTGATCTTTATTTTAGTAATTCCAATATGCTTTCAACAGTTGTGTCATAGTTTTGGTTATCAAAGTTATAGCACATCAACTTTAAATTTCATGACCATTAATAGGATGTTAATGTATCGTCTGTATATTAAATTTACTAAAATAAAGATTAAAATTACTTGTGTTGTGGTGTTTCTTATCTTTCATACATTAATGAAAGACTTTCAATCTCTCTCTATCTTTCTCTCCCTCTATCTAAACAAATAAAATTGTCTATAAGATAAAAGACTCTCCAATATTCTCACTGATAATAGTTAGATACTTATTACCAATTAACACAGTAATGTTTATTTGGAATGGCTATGAGCTGATTAATTTTGAAGTTAAGCTAGTTTTGAAATTGTCAGTTACTTGAAAAAATCTTCGAGTTTCAACGAGTCTATTCCCCAAAATATGCAGATGATATTAATTATTACAAGATTATGATCTTTTTAGATAAACACTACTTCTTTTGATTGAATCCTTATCTTGATCTGAAAATCAAATTTTTTTCAACAAATACAGAATTTTTTTTTAATCTCTTTTATCAAAAGAAGAGATTGCCTCTTACTGCTTAAAAAAGACTTAAAAAAAAAAAATGCAAAAACATAGCATAAAATATCAATAAATATAGTAATAATAATTATGACTAATGAAATACAATAAAAGATAAAATACCTTTTAAAAACTCGTTTTTCTGTAAAGAATCTATTTTTGCCAAGTGGCCTCCTTCTTTGTTACATTTTGATTTGGCTTTATCCCAAGATGCCATTTTAGTACTGATTTTGTAACATTTTCCATTATATTGAGACCCACTGCATGAAGAAGAATGGGAAATGGGTTTGGGTTTATGATGACTAAAAAGAATTGCTAAATTCGTAGAAAAAAAAAAATGCATATTATAAAAATATATATTGTAAAAACACTAATGGTCTTTTATACAACAAAAATTAAAAATTAAATTATTTTAGAGTTGAATAATTGAAATATCTAAAAAATAAACAATGAAGCATAAGGGCTCTCTATTACTTTAAATCTTATTTTCAGTAGTGAATTTATTGTATCTTTATTAAGCATTTCAACCATTGCTTTCTTTTGTAAACCTCACTTTATAGATTGCTGGATTATTAAATATTCATGTCAGTGCTGGATCAGTCAATAAGGATCCCATTTCAGTAAGTGAAAGTATGCTTCACAATTTATTTACAAATTAATATTTTAAACGTTAAATGGCATCTTACCATATATATATATATATATAAACACAATTACTTCTCTATAAAACTGCTTTAATATTTCAACCAGCAGACTGATTTTCATCAAAACGCACAGAAAAATTGCTATTTCCAGAAATATTCATTTTGCAGTGCTTTCTGATGAAAACCAGTCTCTGGTTAAAATATTAACCCTTTTCCCGCGCTCGACGAGGCTCCTCGTCGACATCTGAAATCACTCTAACTCAGTTGGTTTTCATACGAAAAAATTCGTTAAATACGTATTGAATTCGTTTTTAAAAGTTCTGTACGATGGTGACATCTTCTGATTTATTTTAGAAGTAAAAAATAGAAAAAAACGCATTTAAACCTAAACAAAGAAGGAACATTATTTGTGATTGGTTCTTAGCATGCTCTCAGCCGAAAAGACATTCTGATTGGCTGGAAAGAACAAAAAAACTGCCTGATCAAGAAAATAAAGAAAACGCTGAGATTTTCATTTCAATACGATTTAAATTATTATTAAATAATATTTATGGAAATTAAACATAATTTTCAGAGAGAATAATAAAAAAACAAAATTATTTTTGAAAAATATTGAAGATTTTAGTATAAATATTGAAGTTGTAATAAAAAGAAATATTTACTTTTCTATAACGTAAAAGTCGATCTTTTTGTTTACATTATAACTTTTATGTTGCCGATATTCAATATCTTAGAATAAATAAATAGCAATTTATTTTTGAAAAAACTTTCGTTGTCTTCACAACCTTAAAAATTAATTATATACTTTTTATAAACGTATCTGAGTTGAATTTAATATTATAGGCGAATATGTTTTAACAATAGGCTTTGTCTTCAGTTTGTGAGTTGGCCAATTAAAAGATTTGATTTTTATCTGATACAACCAATGATAAAATTAGCGGTTTAAGGGTTAAAGCAGTTTTACAGAAAAGTAATTGTGTGTATTTATTTTCCCTTTAGTTATTTTATATATTTATTATTTTTATGGATATATATATATATATATATATATATATATATATATATATATATTGTGCCATTACAATTTAGTCATTAGCTAAATTTGTAGTAATGTGCATGTAAGAAAATGTAAAACAAAAATCATCATCACATTTTTATATAAAAAGAAGCTGTAGGGCATCCAAGTTTAAACCCTACAAGATCCAGTTCTAAAAGCTTAAGATAGAAAGAAAGTGGGGCAACAGTTATATACTTTAATTGTTTGTGTGTTGAATAAAAACTCAAAAATAGTAGTACAAACATTTAATAGGTAATTTTTTGTTAAAAAATAAAAATAAAGTTATAACGCATATGTATAGGCAGTGTGTGTTATAAAAGCTATTTAGTTAGCCACTTTTAAATTACACATATTAACTTTCTTTAAAACTAACCTACACTTGCTAAATTTTAATATCTTATTCTATACTTCTATTTTTGCTTTTCTATAATTGTAAGTTGGAATTAAAAGCTAGGGATTTGATTTTGAATATTAAAGTTAGAATTACTCAGCTAGCAATTAAATTATTTTAATGTCAGTTTATAAATAATTTGAATGAGTGTGTGTGTGTTATATCACATAAATATATCTACATTTATTAAATATTGAGAGAAAAAGAGGAAAATCTGTTATATTATTTTTTTTCTTACTCAACCATTTTTTTTTGTATTATAAGGGTTGTTTTTTCTGTTAAAACTTAGAGACAATGTGAGAAATCTAACTTTAAAAATGTCTCATCTTAAGATCAAAAGAAAGAATCTCCAATTTTAGATGTTACAGATATACGTGAGGAAAAAGGATTAAGACTATTTTTCCATCACAACAAAAGTTTGTCTAAAAATCAGGATACTGAGATTTTTCATACTATTCCACTAAAAAATGATTTGGTTGAAAATAAGTTATAAATCTAATTAAAAGAGGTGGCCAAAAATAGAAAAAAAATCAGATATAAAAGCAGTCTGGAAAATCAGTTATTGTTGTTATAGAGACTTTTAAAATTATTGAAACTAAAGCAGACAAACATTTTTAATTCTGCTAGATAACCTTTTTTTTTTTAAATCATTTTTTTATATCGAGCTTTGAATATTGAAAATATAAGGATGGTGGGCTAGGAAAAATATATATTTTTCTATCTGTCTACCAGACTCATCATCAAACTAGCACATCATATAGGAAAGAAAAGATGTCTTGTCTGAAAACTAATATTCTACACCTTTCAACTGACTGAGAGAAATAAGATGTTTTTAAATAGAAAGAAGAAAACATTCATCTGCATTTGGAGGTGATCAGGAAAAGAGTAATCTACTGATAAATATTAAATCATCAAGTCCAATTAATTGTTCCAGTAACTGAGTTTAAATCCAAGCAAAATTATAAATGTGAAAACAACTGTTGTACTTCATCCACTAAAAGAATCATGCTTGACAGGAAGAGCAGAAGAGTTAATATAATGATTTCCAAGTTGTCCACTAAAGCAAATAACCTTAATAGAATCATCATCATCAAATAATTGTCCACCTCAAGAAAGAGGGTGTTCCAGAGAAACATGGAAATTGTTGCTGCCAAAGATAGACATTGAGCAAGATAAATTTGAATCATTGGAAGTGCGGCCAAAGAATGGAACTGGTAATATGAATTTTTTTTATGTTTTCTTTATGATATCAGAGTCTTAATAAAATTTTAGCAATAAAGTGGTATAGTTTATTTAAAGAACTTTTAAAGACAATTCAGATCGATTAAAACCAAGAATTTCTTACTAATGATAGCCTTAGGCTTCCTTAATGATTTTGTATGTACCAAAATTATGATTGTTTTTTGATTTACAGTTATGAACTATTATTAATGTGTATAATAATTATTATTTTTTTGTATTATTATTTTGGTTTTAAATAATATTTTGGTTTTTACGGGGATAAAAACACACACATACATAATAATACTTTACCTGTGTATAATTGCGAGCGAATGTGAAGGAATAAGCAGTATTAAAATATTAAATTATTTTGTCTTAAGAAAGTATAGGTTTCAGAGTGTAGAAGGAAGGGGGATAGAAAGATACTTTAAAACTTGTTTCTAAAACTTGATCTTTCCAATTCTACTAACATTTACTTTTTGTCATTCTTCTTCACATGTTAGATTTATAAATGTAGATGTGCGAAAGAGAAAAGAGAGAGGAAAAAAAGAGTGTTTATTTTTTTTGTTTTGAGACATTTTCTTGAGTGAAAATCATGGTCAATGTGACATCCAATTTGAAATACGTTTATGAGAAAGAAGGAAGAATTTAAAATTAATGTTATCATTTTAAAACAGTCGATTATGATTATTGTTGTTATTGTTAATATCAATTTTCATGTAGATATAGAAATTTTGGTACTTGTGTATAATTCAACCGATGATGTTTTTGACTTACCAATTTCCCTTCCAGTAGACATCGACGTTTTTTTGCATGACAACGTTGTCATGGTAACCAAGTGATTGGCGTGATTAATCCATCAGAGAGTCTTTTTTTTTTTTTCACCCGCGAGATTTAAAATTCGTAGAGAGGTTTGGGAAATTTTTTGATTTTTCTGTCTATTGCGATTTTGCTATCCACGGCATCACAGTTACTTTTTTGAGCTGTTAATTTGGGTAAAGTGTTTTATTTGTTTATTTTAAATTTACAAAAACTTTTTGTTAATATTTCTACATTATGTTTTTAATGTGTAAATAATTTGAAATAATTTTTTAAATCAATTTTGCAATATGCAGTACGTTTTAAAAATTACCAAATGCATGTAAAAGTGCGGTGTTTTCTGGACGCCATTAATACCAGATTTGCATTAGATCGCGTCTTTTTTACTTAGGTGTTTATTTCAAATTTACAAAAAGTTTTTGTTAATATTTCTACAATTCTCAAACTTATTTACTGTAACGGGTGTACTCGTTTACCGTATACTTATTTGTTCTTATCATAAAAAAAAAATATCTATTTTCCCTTTTTCCTTTTAAGCAAAAAATAGTGATAAGAAATTTCGTATTTCTCTCACAGCATATTTATGGACGTCAATCATTGACTCCAAGCGCCAAACTTACTTTTACATAAGTATTATGCTGGAAGAGAAAAATACGATAGTAATAGGGCCCTCCACTAGCTCAGTACTCAGGGCGGGTGGCCAATAAACCGTAGGAAAATGTACAGGGGGAAAACTCTATGCAACCAACAGCGAAACTCGGATCAATCGTTTAAATTCATGAACTATATTCTATGAGTCAAATAATACAACATACACATGTAATATAAGCCTTAAAATAACACACCTTTTATTATAATATTTTTTTTTTTTACTTTTAAGAAAATATATTGCCCATACCCTTTTAACGTTTACATAACCCAATAAAACCTACATATGTATTTTGTGTGGATTTACAACAGAACAAGAAAACGAACGTATACACAGATAAAAATCTAATCAGCTGTATTTGAATGGCCTTATCATAAAAAATATATATAAGTTCTTGCCTTCGTTCGTTCTCCTTGAGGGTTTCAGAAAACGTGGTAAATTTTGGAAATAAAATATCTTAAGTTCATATTACCTGCAATTTTTGTCCGATGTGATCCCCGGGGATATCAAAATAAGAAGAAAAACACATGAAATCCGAAGCAAACGTACGAGACAGTTCATCACGCTTCAGTTCATTCCGAGTCGGATCGATTCCCTTGCGAAAAGTTGATAGATCTCCGGTAGATGTTCTCCGGTCACTGCCGCATGGATTCTTCGGGGTAAGGTCCAGAAAACCCAGCACGCTTAAGCTTTTACCCCACCGTACTCATGTTCGGCCGTAGCCTTAGTTACTCTTCTTAAAATATATATATAAAAAAAAATTGAATATATTTTTTTTTTCTTTCCTCTTTGAAAACCAAAATAAAACTGACACTAGTTTAAAAAAAAAAACTACGTCTCCACTCTCCCTGTCACTTTTTCCTTTCTTTTGTTTTCGCAAACACAGTCCGTCCCCTTTCTGTCCCACCACGTGGTATAGATGGCCAGTTAAGCTAATAAGCAAAAAGAACTTTTCGCACCTTCGGACATTTTGGCAATTAACATTCCGGAAACCTTTTTCTCCAACCTTCTTTTTTTTTTATTTTCATTCAAATTCCCCAGATAAGACCTTCGATGTTTAATATATCTCTTTTTTTCATTTTTTTTTCTTACAATAATCTCTTATCTTGGATCCAAAAATGTATTCATACGTTCGTTTCTAAAATTGTCTATCCACACCGCAAATACATACATATACCACTTTTACAAAAATAAAACGCAAATTCCCCCCCCACTCCCTCTTTTCTTACTTTAATAAAATTTTAAACATTTTCTCCCACTACAAAATAAATACTAAAACGAAATAAAATCAAATTATATGAAACTAATTTTAAACTATATAACATATGTGTGCCTTTCTACCTTGTAACTAGGGTTTAAACCCGACTGTTTACAATACCCTCCTCCCGGAAGCCTTTAAATACGGTCTACGTATTTGAACGGCTCATTCCTAACTTATCAAATAAAACGATGCATTTTTAAATATTTTCCCTGTATAACTTTCTGCCCTGCGGCTCTAGAACAAAAGAAATAAACGACCATCAATCCCAACGATATGCTATAAGTTCAACCACCAACTCACACGCATGTGATATGCAACGCACCGCATACAATCAATTCCACACAGACTTATTTGGTTATGTGACCGGAAACACAAAAAAAAAACCTAAAAAAAAAATTTCCCTTTTTTTTTTTTCTTTCTACGTGTCAGGACTTTCTAACCGCACTCTGCTACTTCAGAGTCTTATGAGCGTGGGTAACTAGAACAAAATCCGACTTTTAAGTAGGGGTCGTCCAAGACCGTGCTCGCATTTGGAGTTTTGTGGGTGGGATGGTATGTGAGTGCCGTGCTCTCTTTGGAGACTTATTGGCTTAAGTTTAAATAGGTCGGTCAACCATGTCGGGAACAACATTTATATACAGGACGCGACACACCACATGCCCAATCCAAGCAACCAACCCCACCATCCACCGTCAGACTCGATAGACCGCTCCCATCTCAAATCTCCCTAGCCACCTTTATCTAACTCTCTAGCCTACAAAACAATGAAGGAGAAAAAAAATTCGACACATATATATAACTTCAAATGTGGCCTTATATAACGGCCCCTATACTTAATAATATCATTGTTAAATATTAAACCCATACCCTAATAAAATAATTTAAACAAACACACAAAAAAAAAACTTTCAGCCTATGTCCAATTATGTGTATATATCTTAACTCTATCGGCTATCCTTTTTCCCGGATGAACTCGAAATCTTTCCCTGTCCATAATTCGGCTTGCGTGGCGGTCGTGGCTCTTCATGTTCATACTGCCATTCCGGTCTAGTATTACCATCCCCTCGTTCGGGATCCTGCAAGTTCCAATCCGACCCTCCTTCTTCCGTCCCAAATTTCACAACTCGAGTATCGTGATTTTCTTTTCCTCGCTCTATCGGTAAATTATAATCATAGGTGCTCATATCAATCGCATTAAGTAGCTCAGCTACCTCCTCCATGGACGCTTTCCTTATGCCTAACATCATTTGTTCCACCTTCATCGGCATGTTATGCCTCACGATCCGAATGATGTGGTTTTCCTTTAAATTGCATGCGTCTAACGTTCGCAGCTTTGCCACTTGTCGATGAAAAAATTGTGAAAAACTTTCTTGCTCTCCTTCCCTATATTTCTCCTGCATAATCCGATATCTAGCCAACTCTTGACGATCCTCTGACCAAAAACTATCTCTCATCTCTCGTTGATATTCTTCAAATGTCGTAGGTTGTTGAAACAACGAATTCCACCATGATAGCGCGTTTCCAGTTAGGTTGCTGCAAGCAATAGCGATTTTGCTTTCCTCAGCCATCGGGTTAACGCTAAAATATCTTCCCAGACTTTGTAAGTGTTCTACGGGAGCTTCTCCCATTTGGCCGGCAAATGGCCGAACCTTTAAAAATTGGTTTACATGGGCCTGTGCTGGTACGTACTTCGTCACGGCTTCCCTTTCTTCTGCTATTTTTGTCTTTTCGCCCTCAACCTGTTTCTCATCTACTTTCTTTCCCTTAGACTTCTCGTCTTTATCTATACTTCCTTCCTTCTTTGACTCTCCTTCGTTCTCTTCTCCTTGATTAACTCCTGTTATTCTTTCCATTTGCTGCTCTAATTTTCGCAGCCTTTCCTCAAATCGATCTTCGAATTTTTGAAATCTTTGTTCCAATCTTTCCAGAATGACCTCCAAAATCTTCGATTCTTCCTTCTTTTCTTGGTCCATTTTCTTTTGGAGTCTTGTTTTCATTCACACTATATTTTACTAAATATATTTTGATATCTTAAAAAAAAAATCGTAGTAATTTGTTTTGACTGCTTCCAAAATCACAACGTGGTAGGTTTTCTCTTCCCCCCCCCAAAGCGCCATGCTACGTGTCTAATTTCTTTATCAACCACTCGGAAAACTATTTTCTGTCTTTCAATAAAACTATTTTAATCGAAGCAAACTTCACGTCTCTCTAATATTTCTATTTTACTTCCCCTCCTTTCCCTTATCGAATTTTTAATCTTTCTACTCGGGCCCCCATACATTCCATTCTTCATAAAGCCTTAGTTGGGACGCCATTGTAACGGGTGTACTCGTTTACCGTATACTTATTTGTTCTTATCATAAAAAAAAATATCTATTTTCCCTTTTTCCTTTTAAGCAAAAAATAGTGATAAGAAATTTCGTATTTCTCTCACAGCATATTTATGGACGTCAATCATTGACTCCAAGCGCCAAACTTACTTTTACATAAGTATTATGCTGGAAGAGAAAAATACGATAGTAATAGGGCCCTCCACTAGCTCAGTACTCAGGGCGGGTGGCCAATAAACCGTAGGAAAATGTACAGGGGGAAAACTCTATGCAACCAACAGCGAAACTCGGATCAATCGTTTAAATTCATGAACTATATTCTATGAGTCAAATAATACAACATACACATGTAATATAAGCCTTAAAATAACACACCTTTTATTATAATATTTTTTTTTTTTACTTTTAAGAAAATATATTGCCCATACCCTTTTAACGTTTACATAACCCAATAAAACCTACATATGTATTTTGTGTGGATTTACAACAGAACAAGAAAACGAACGTATACACAGATAAAAATCTAATCAGCTGTATTTGAATGGCCTTATCAAAAAAATATATATAAGTTCTTGCCTTCGTTCGTTCTCCTTGAGGGTTTCAGAAAACGTGGTAAATTTTGGAAATAAAATATCTTAAGTTCATATTACCTGCAATTTTTGTCCGATGTGATCCCCGGGGATATCAAAATAAGAAGAAAAACACATGAAATCCGAAGCAAACGTACGAGACAGTTCATCACGCTTCAGTTCATTCCGAGTCGGATCGATTCCCTTGCGAAAAGTTGATAGATCTCCGGTAGATGTTCTCCGGTCACTGCCGCATGGATTCTTCGGGGTAAGGTCCAGAAAACCCAGCACGCTTAAGCTTTTACCCCACCGTACTCATGTTCGGCCGTAGCCTTAGTTACTCTTCTTAAAATATATATATAAAAAAAAAATTGAATATATTTTTTTTTTCTTTCCTCTTTGAAAACCAAAATAAAACTGACACTAGTTTAAAAAAAAAACTACGTCTCCACTCTCCCTGTCACTTTTTCCTTTCTTTTGTTTTCGCAAACACAGTCCGTCCCCTTTCTGTCCCACCACGTGGTATAGATGGCCAGTTAAGCTAATAAGCAAAAAGAACTTTTCGCACCTTCGGACATTTTGGCAATTAACATTCCGGAAACCTTTTTCTCCAACCTTCTTTTTTTTTATTTTCATTCAAATTCCCCAGATAAGACCTTCGATGTTTAATATATCTCTTTTTTTCATTTTTTTTTCTTACAATAATCTCTTATCTTGGATCCAAAAATGTATTCATACGTTCGTTTCTAAAATTGTCTATCCACACCGCAAATACATACATATACCACTTTTACAAAAATAAAACGCAAATTCCACCCCCACTCCCTCTTTTCTTACTTTAATAAAATTTTAAACATTTTCTCCCACTACAAAATAAATACTAAAACGAAATAAAAATCAAATTATATGAAACTAATTTTAAACTATATAACATATGTGTGCCTTTCTACCTTGTAACTAGGGTTTAAACCCGACTGTTTACATTACAAAAAATATTTGTTAATATTTCTACAATTCTCAAACTTACATTGAATTACGTTTAGTGTGTAAATAATTTTCAATAATTTTTTAAAACAAATTTGGAATATACATTACCAAATGCATGTGATAACAAGGATGCCATTAATGCCAGATTCGCATTAATTTGGGTAAAGTGTTTTATTTGTTTATTTTAAATTTACAAAAACTTTTTGTTAATATTTCTACATTACGTTTTTAATGTATAAATAATCTGAAATAATTTTTTAAATCAATTTTGCAATATGCAGTACGTTTTTAAAATTCCCAAATGCATGTAAAAGTGAGGCGTTTTCTGGACGCCATTAATACCAGATTTGCATTAGATCGTGTCTTTTTTTTTAGGTGTTTATTTAAAATTTACAAAAAGTTTTTGTTAATATTTCTACAATTCTCAAACTTATTTACAAAAAATATTTGTTAATATTTCTACAATTCTCAAACTTACATTGAATTACGTTTTAATTTTATTTTTAATTTCTGAATTATATCATACAGCTATGAGAGTAATACAATGTCTGATATACATGTACGCTGAGCCTGCGGCCTGACAAAAACATCCAGAGGCCCCCCGCCAATTCCAGCGCTATGCGCTGCTGTATTTTAAAATTGAGAATAATATTTTGATGCATGCATGTACATTTTTTTTTTTAGTATTTGCCTGACCTGCGTCAGATATTTTTCATTTTTGAATATTTTTTAGCATGTGACCTGGATAATTCAACCAATGACGTATTACCCTGAAGGCATATCAGTCTAATCTTGCGATTTTTAACATACCATGTTCACGTGATCTGCGGACACATTTTAGCGATTACATGTGTCCACAGATCACTTGGAGATGTTATCTTAAAAATCGCAAGATTAGACTGATATGCCTTCAGGGTAATACGTCATCGGTTGAATTATACACAAGTACCGAAATGTTTATGTATATGTTAGAAATGCAGTAATAAATATTAGTTTATTTTATTAAACGAGGTGTATATATTTCATTAAGAGTAGTCTTTATTAAGTGTGATCATTCATCATCAAGGTGAATATTAGCTATTTAAGTTCCAATTAGATATACAAAAATTAAGCAATAGTTATGAGTTTCTTTATAAAAATTAGGTTTATGATTAGGCTTAGTTCTAAAGCTGTGGTTAACCATTATCATTATCATTATCATCATCATCACGTTTTAATTAATGAGCTGTTTAAATGTTTAAAGGCTATAAATAAATATTTATTTATTATTATTATTATAATAACCACCATTCCACCATCTATTTCATGCAAGGATGAGTGAATTGTCATCCTAAATTAATAATATAATCTGAGCTGGTAAAACTTATATAAAAAAATATTGAAACACATTTGTTATGTTAAGATCTAAGAAATGATTTTTGTCTAATGAATTCCACTTTAGTTTAAAGATGTTTTATGTTACCTAGGTGTTTACTTAAATAGCATACAGTGCTATGGGTTTAAAATCAAAATCATACATTTTGTAAGAAATAAGGTACCAAAGGGATTCTAACCTGGTACATGTGAAAAAGTTATAAATATAACTTTGTCTAGGTCCAGTTAATCTAGTGGCGCCCTGATAGACCATATTCACTTGTTGTTCATGTAGACATGTGCTTGAGATCCAACCAAGAAATGAAAGTGAATAAAATCTACTGTCTGTATACCTGAGAAGATATTTTATTGAGTTACTAGTGTACTCACCTCACTTGATTTCCATATACCTAAGTTATAATAGTTGTTATTAATAATTTGTTTATAATGATTGATATTGTGATATCTTGAGAAATCTAATTATAGAAATATATCCATTTAATCCAATGACCCTTAATATGATTGATAACTCAGTCTGATCTTTTGTTTAATAGCCACTACTCAGGTTAAATAATTCTTTTCTCTTTGATATAAAATAAAAAGCTACAATTCTTTTTTGTTTACTAAGTTATTTGAATATTGGATATTTTAATATATTTGGATCTTTTGAATATTTAATTAGTTACAATGAATACTTAATTCTTTTGATCAAAGTAATAATGTTACAATATATATATATATATATATATATAAAGTTTGATATCTGTATTCATATATATATATATATATTCATTTTTTGAGAAAAATGTTAAAAGGAAATGGACATGGAAGCATCCAAATGAAGGTACAGTAGAATTGGATTCATATTTTTATCTAACAGAAAATACATATTTCAAGATTGTAATTGTTCTTAATAAATTTAACACAGAAAGTGATCATCGATTAGTAAGGTGTAAGTTACGTGTTAATGTAAAACTAGAAAGACAAAAATTTATTAAGAAAAACAATATTTACAGATGATAAACTTCCTAATCTGTCATATCTCATTCTAATATGAATTTAAATTAGAACTTACAAATACCCATGGGACCAGACTGGGTGTGGTTTCAAGTGTTAGGAGATTTTTGAACATGATACAGATTTGAATGAAAGTTAATATGAAAATAACTGATACACTTATATATATATATATATATATATATATATTTTATATATATATTATATATATATATATATATATATATATATATATATATATATATATATATATATATATATTGTAATGGAATTATTCCTACTAGTGATTATATTCTATCTTCATGACTTTAGAGAATGATTATTTATTCATTCAATGTCTAGCAGGTGACTGTTTACAGGTTGGGATGACTATAATCTTAAAATTTAACTATATTTTATCATAAACATGGAATTTCATGTCAAGCACTGATCTCAAAGTAAACCCCAGTCATATTTAATAATCATCATCTACTCCACCTATATGTTAATGTAATTAATATAAGCACTAGAAATGATAAGTAAAAAAAGTTTAAAATAAAAGTTTTATTATATTATGCTGAGCAGTTTTTGATAGCTTAATTCTTGATATCATACTCATAGCAATGACTATTGTGTGAGAGGATTATGATTAAATATATAATGTAACTTATGTAAATATATACAAATAAGTTATATGGCCTCTTTTTAGAAAGGGAATCAGCATTCTTTTTTATTTATTGAATTAACATTGCTGGCAATATACTAAGCCTTCTTTATCTTGTATTTAGTATTATTCATTTCTATACATACAATGCTAGCTGATGTAGGCTCAAATGTGTGTCAAAGTTTATTTTATAAGCTGCATGGTTTAATTATCCTTATTGAAGCAGCTATAATATAACTTATTTTAAATCTTAAACATAAATCAAATAATTATTTGAAAGATGAGAAATCAATGAGAAATGAGACCTTTTTAACAATAATGATTAATTAAAAAGTAAAAGACATTTTATTTCAAAAAACTTCAGATTTTCTAATTAAATATTACAGTATGAAATAAGTGCTGGGTTTGAGTTGATGTTTTAGATCTAGTGTCTAAATATTCCAGCTCTTCACTGAGGTGAACCATAAGCTTGAAACCAATTGGTCTGGTGATAGGAATGTTCTGAATAGAGATTTTAAATGATTCCTCTTACCGCACTTATCAAATAAGAGCTTGTTTGAGCTACTTGTACTTTTTCTGTATTACATTTTTGTAAATACAAGCTAATAAAAATAATATCATGTTATATATGACTTGCTTTTTTTGATTATTAATAAAAAAACTAATTTTCCTTAGCTCTCCCCCCCCTATATTTACAAATGTAGATAATCAATAAAAAAAATTATTTTTAAATGGATCAGTAAAATCACTCATGCTTATTATGTTTAATTCATTTTACTTAAATTCTTTACTTCTGTCAACATGATTGATTTCTAACTCTAGGATTAATAATATGAGAATAATAATGTTATAATACATTAAAAAAAAAATTTTCCTTTTATATATCAATAGTCTTTTAAAACAAAATTTAAAAATAAATTTCTTTACAAAATAAACCAATTTTTCTAATTACTAGTAAAGCTAATAATTATTCAAGTATGAGACAATTATAAGTGATCTTACCAAATTTTATTGAGCTCAACATTCATGCATTCTTTTCTTTCCAAAATTTAAGGCATTTGGTTTTTCAATTTAATGTTAAAAAGATCTCTATTGCTGAAGTAACTCAAGTTGGTTTCATTGCCATGGCTTTTCATACTTTAAGATATTTAATATACATTTTATATGTTATTTTTACCTTTTTAGTACATAAATTAATTCTCCTGTCCATGATTCATTTGCTGTCTGATAATTTTCAGCCGACATTATAGGCAATCAATTATACTTATGGCAAACAACTCCAACAATGGTAGATGTTAAGTAGGTATTTATTTTAACAAGTCTATAAGTCATCTTGCTGTATAATTTAGGCTACATTGCTGAAAATGTGGCACAAACATTCCAGTGGGATATATACATAACCATAGTATATATATGTGATTATAGCTAATTGAAAATCATTTTAATGTGAACTTGGAAAATAGTAGAAATGCCTTTTTTGTAATTCATTACCACAGTTAAAATTTCAACAGCAATGAATAAAACAATAAAAAACGAATCTTTTATTCCTACCTCTCCCATTGTCTAGCAATTATCTACCTTTACTTTTTATTAATTAACATTTGAATTCAATCAGTAATTATTTATTTTTAAGTGGTTACAAGCAACAAAAAAAATTGCTTTGATTTCTTAATTGTATAAATAAGATAACAGAACAAAACAGATAAAATAAAATATTTTTTAAAACATATTCAGGATCACGGATTTTAATCTGTTTTAATTTAATTTCCTAATCCTTGAGTTTATAATTAATTGAACTAAAAATTTTATCTAAATATCTTTTTGTTTTAACAGAATAACAACAACAAAGTTTTTACTTCTTTAAATTTTTATTAATTATTTTCTGCTTTAAAAAACAAAATAATATTTGTATTACAGATAACTTTGTTATTTTTTTTCTGGATTTCTTTTTAATTAATTTATTTTAGTTTTATTCAGTTAAATTTTTGTAAATTTAAAATATAAAGCAAATTTTTTGGAGGGGGGGGATATTAAAATTAGCTAAGATATTATCAAAACTTAATTTTAACTGTCTCTTAGCTTTTTATATTGATATTTATCAGGTTGTATATGTGACTCTACCAATATATATATATATATATATATATATATATATATATATATATATATATATATATATATATATATATATATATATATATATATATATATATATATATATATATATATATATATATTGTGCCCTTTTGTATGGGTCACCATCTAATTTTGTGCTAATCTATTAAAAATTTTAAATTTAAGATATATTTGAATATGTGATGTTAATTTTGCTTATAGTAATATTTCAAAAGGTTTAATTAAAGCAATCTATGAGTATTTGATATGTGAAATTGTGCTGATATTGAGAGAGACATTTTAAATGATGATGATTATAATATATGGTTGGGAAAAAATAGCCATAATCAATACTGCATTAATATATTTAATAAATAGGTATTTAAAGCTAAAAGTGTTTAAAAGACAAGTAAAATTAAATGCATATGTTTATTGTTGATAAAATAATATTATAAAAGAATATAAATATTTTAATTATTATAAGTACTTAAATAAAAGACTAATATTTGATTTTAATAATATTGGATAATTATTTTAAAATCTATTATAATATCTTATTTATTTAAAAAATATTTATTTTAAAAAATGCAATTGTTAGTTTATTTTTAGACAATGACAAGCGTTTCTTGTATTATAAAGAACAGATGTTTGTTAACTATACACACACATGCTTGGAAGTTGTTTAGTAAAGTTGCAGAACTATTTTTAAAATCATGTTATAAAATTTATAAATAATATGTGAACTATCGTGAGATAAAATAAAGATAAATCAATGTAGAATATTAAATCTGATTCTAAAAAAATATTGCTTTAAAAATATAACGTATAAAAAGACTTAGTGTATTTTAAATAATTTTATAAAAGTTAAAATTAAAATCAAGTAGTAAAAATATTTTTAAAAATATTTTATGATTTAAATAAATGATAAAGATTATTTTAAAATGTAATAATGTAATAAATATTAAATATTAAATAAGTCATTATTTATTTTTATTTGTATTGTTGGTAAATATGTAAATAAGCCAGCAAAGTTGATTGTTTAATCTACCAATCAAATGGGAAGTTTCTTCCGTATAAAAGCTCAGTTCAATTGTTAGGAGAGGACTTTGATTGATTTTCAAGATAATTGTGTTATTAAAAATAGCTAAGTAAATTTATAGACGCTTTTAAAAATCATTTTCAAAATTATAAGAGTATCTTGAAAATAAGTTATAGAAGTTTTAAATGATAAACATGCAGTATTAATTTAATTTTTCCCTATCGGTCGTCTCTATTAAGCTCAATTTACAAGCAAATAGTCATGGGAACATCATATAAGTGAAAATATATCGAAACTTTACCTTAGAAATATGACAAATCTGGATTAGTTCGAAAATTACAAGATGGAGAAAAGTAGTATTTTGGACAGTATATAATTTTAAAAGCTAATTACTATTGCTATTAGAAAATAGATATTTTAAAGAATAAATACTTTTTTAAATAAAGTATTTTTGCAAGCTATAAATTTAAATATATATCTTAGTAAAGATATTAGAAATAAAAGTAGTTTTATAAATACTTGCCTTGTTAAGTCTTTATGTTTAAAAGACTGAATGTTGATAATTTTAAAGGCAAATCAATTAAATATAATTAGCTAAAAATCTTAATATAATAAAATTATTATATTGAAATAATTTAAACCTGGTCGTTTATAAATAAAGAACTTATTCTTACCTGATGTTTTTAAGAAATCAAGTAATATGTGGACTCCCAGTCAATTTAAAATAATTAAATGATAATTTTTCATAAACTATAGACTAATTTAAAATAATAACTTTGAATAATATTCTAGAAAGAATTAAAACAGGATCCTATAAACTATTTTAATTTATTTTATTTCTTATGGAAAAATTACTTTTATTTTTTTTAAAAGAACGTTACATTTTCATAAACTTTAAAAAAACATATGACCAAACAGGAAATGTTGCTAGTGAATATGTGCCTAGGATTAAAAATTTTGAAAAGAAACATTGAGTATGTAATATGAATTTTTTTATTTATCTAATATAAAATTAAATTTATTATCTATTAAAATAAGATAGGTACTTTCTTAAAATAATAACTAAAGAATATAATAATTAATTGCTAATTTATCTTATAATTAATATAAAATATTAAAGAATGATGGAGTAAATGTGATTATTTTATGAAGCTGTAGTTCTGAAGAATATTGAAGATGGATGTATATTAAATCATTATTTAGGTAAAAATTGTATATTATATATTTTAATTATTTAATATGTTTTTAGATCAACCAAATTATTGTGATGTATTATTTTAAAATAAACAATTATATTAGTGATTTATTTAAATATATATTTTTTATGTATAAATAATCAACATTACATAAAGCTTGAAATAATTATATGATTTCTAAATAAATTTGATTTTTATTTTTATTATTATTATGTTAGTATTAGATTATATTATTATTCATACAAGTAATTATTTTATTTCAAGTTAGAAGAGATCTCAAAGTTATATTTTATTTTATTTATGTAAATTAAGTTAAGTTTTATGTGAAGTTATTTTAATTGAAGTTTATGATATGAGATAGTATAAATATTTGGATAATTAGTATTTATTTAAAGTTGAAGATTTTTTCCGGAAATTTTAAATAAGTTTAGAGGATGTTTTAGATAGAAATTTATTAAGAAGGAGTAGAATAACACATAAAGTAAAGTAATAATTTTACATAGAAAAGAATCATAGAATTTATCTAATATAATATTATGAATTTGAAATTGATGAATAATTTAAATATTATTATTTTAAATACATTATGAATGCATATTTGATAAAACATGTAGCATAATTCATTAATGAAATATAATTATAATCAATTTTTTTATTACATTACAAAGATACATTAATTTCTATATTATAATATTAAAGTAGTACTAATAGTAAAGTGAACACATACTATTACATTATGAATGAATAGCATTAATACTTAATTGATGTAGCAATTTAATTAGTAAAGTTAATTGTTACATATGCTACATAAATATTATTTACATAATTTTGTAATAATTGAATTCACTGATATTTATTTAAAGTTTAAGTTTTAAAATACTTAATGTTATTAGTATAGCTTTTAAAGAGTATAATTACTTAATAGGGTATGAGCTAATAACAGTGTAAACATATTGTATTATTATTTTCTTATTTTATTTTTTTTTTTCTAATTTGAATTAAATATGTAAATAAATTCTAATCAAAGTTAATGAATAATTTTTTAATTTTTTAAAAGTGTGTAGTTCATTATTTCAAAATTTGAAGCAGATAATTTGAAGGAACATAATATTTGCAAATGTGAATTTATTAATATTATTTTAGAAATAAATACAATATATTCCTGATTATCATTTTATGAGAATTGATTGACATTATTACATCATATTACAATGGTCATAGAGTAATTATAATGCATAATATAAGAGTACAATATTATTTATTGCCACAGATTATTGAATTATAAGATTTTGATCTATTCCAAAATTAAGATGCTATATGAAAATAAAAGATATACATATGATTATTTATTTAATGATTGATGATATATCAGAAATAGATAAGATTAAGTTATACCCTAAGATTAGTATTATTATTATTATTAAAATAAGTTAGGTGTATTTAGGTTTGATATAAAATCCCATATCATACTTATTTACATGAGTTATCATTACTTTAAGATAATTAGAAGAACCTGAGATTATTTAATTATATTTTAAAATTAAAAGTTAAGATTTATTTATTTTATTATTATTAAAGATAGTTTATTTTATTTTAAAAGCCATAAGAATGCTGTAGATGTAGTAGTAAGTTAATAAGGAGGCAATAGTATTCTTATGCCATTGAGACAATGTCTTGGGAGATATTGACTCAATGTAAATCTACTTATTACTTTGTAACCTTACTTCACAGTCTCATGATTTTGATAAATACTTATTTAATTAATACATAATAAAGAAGTATATTGATTTTGATAATTGATAATAAATTTAATTAGAATATGATAATATAAAAGTAAATTAAAGATAGATATGCAAATTTTAATTAAGCATTATAATTTTAATTGAGCTAGTCGTATTTCAAACTATATTATACATCGAGAAGTAAGGGTAATATATATATATATATATATATATATATATATATATATATATATATATATATATTATTTTTTTTTTTTTGAACCAGATGCTTTATCCACTTCTAAAGTTTCATCACAAAATTAAAACTAACTTTTTATATTTATAAAGTTTTTAAAAGAAAACTATATTTAAAACTTTTGTATATTACTTTTTTATGTATTAAAAGTACATGCAATAATGCACATCATTTATGTTTTAAAATTCTGTGATTTTACTTTTTCAATAGATTTTAGTTTAAAATAATTTTCTTTTGACTCTTGATTTTTTTTCATTACACTAATTAAAAGCAAGCAATTTTTTTATTTTGTTCATTTTAATCTATTTTTAAAATGTGAGACTTATTTCCTCATTTATTTTTTAAAATTAATTTTGAATAAGATAAGAACCCTGGTCAGATGTTGTTTTTTTAGTTAAGATTAAGTGGGAGATAGAGATTTTCCCTAGTAAAAACCTTTTAATTAAAAATTAAGTGGCAGATAACAATTCACATAAATAGCTCCAAGTTTTCAACTGGATTATTCTGCTTTTTGTTCTGCTTATTATTATTTGGCTTCTTATTCAAATTGCTTTTTAACCCTTAGATTTGCTAATCATGGACAGTGAATGCAATATGTTTTGAAAATTTCTGATCACATCTTATATCACAACTACTATTATACTTTTGCAATTGGAAAATTACCATTCACTATTTGCTTTGCTGGTAGTGACCATCCAGTCAACATGCCAAAAATACACTCCATGAAAAACCTTCCTAAAAATATGCAGTGCTAAACTACCCCAAAATAAACCCCAGAGCTTCATAATTACGCCTTCCAGAACATGACCTGGAAGTGTGGTCCTGAACTGATCCCAATGATTGCCTTCAGACTCCTGAACAGAATAAATAAATGGACATCAAAAATCTTCATGATGAACTCTAGGGATAATAAATTATGCATTACCCTGCTGGAAGAAACCAGCCAGACAGAACATTATGCCTCAAGGTAAACAAATATTTTCCATATTATAAAGTGTTTAAATCTCTTGTTTAAATATCCATGTTAAGGTCTCAGTTTAATCTTAAAAAAAAAACATGTCTTGATAATAAGTTATGTATACTCATTTATATATCACTAATTAATAATAATATTATGTATTTTTATTTATTATATGAATTGAAGTCTTAGTTTTAAGACATCATATTGTAAATTTATTTGTCTGAGAGTGTATTGTGAGTTTTTTATATGCTTAGTATTTTTTCTCTTTTTATATTACTTATCCTTGGTACATGCTTGGGCAGATATTAGTAATTTTCTTTTAACTCACCTGTCTCTTCTTCATTGTAATTAATTTAGATAAGCTTGGTTTGCATTTCATGCAGACTATAAAGTGATTTATCGAGTGTATTGTTGTTTTTTGTAAATCACAGAGATTTTTTCTTCTATTTAAGATTACGGAAAATCGTAATCTTTTCTTGTTCTATTGCCAGAGTCAGTCATGGAGAGTCTTGAACATGACCTTTTTCTGGAACATTTTCAGGCATTTGACTATCTTATGTACCAATGTTTTCTGGGCAAAGGAAAGCTTTCTTGTGCCATTCATTCACTTCTGTGTAAGATCGTTCCCTTTTGAAATCTCTAAATAAAGGAAAATGAATTTGTTTGTATAAATTGCTAGCAGGAAGACATTGTAAATCATTTTTAATTCTTAAGTGAGAAAATGAACTTATCCACCTAGGTGTTTAATGTTACAATACTCTCATACACTCTCTGATAAATTTTCTGGAGAAATCTAGGTCAAACTGGCCCATTTGTTTGACTAATATTTATTTTAGAATTTAATAAATTGCAAAATTATTTATAATTATTTTGGGATAACATATTTGTCTCTGTGTTTTTTTCTCAATTGTATGAACAATGTTAAAGATCTGGATCCAGCTAGTAGCATTTATCATCATTGTTAACTTTTGGATCATCATAAATTAAATTTGTATGTGATGTGATATGATGTACTGTGACCTCTCCTTATATGGAATCAGGAATCTCTCAGCAACTTTCCCAGAGAAACTGTTAGCTACTTTACCTTCCCTTTCCATTCCCCACCCTAAGTTTTCCCATATCTTGCTCCATCCCATTTCCACAACATAATCTTTGTTAACTCTATAGCCTTTATATCTAAAATCTTCCTTATCTTTTCCCAAACCCAGCATAAAAATCAATAACCCACTTTCTGAATAATTACTTTGTTTATATTTAGTCTTCCATAACTTCATTATTTGTACCCTTTCTTCTTTCAGGCATTTACATTTAATTAATAGATGCCTAATATCTTCTATGCCTTCCTTACATCGACTTGCTAGTTTAAAGGCAAATCAATTCATTTTTAAATTTTAAAAAAAGTAATTTTTGGTGACAGTTTTCAAATTAAAGCAAGGTGGGGAGAAGGTAAGCTCTTTTCTTTGTTTTTATAAACTCAAAACATTAAGAATGAGCTACAGTAGTCTTTATTTAAAGCAGACTGACAAAGCAGTAGTGGAAGCCATAGGAAATGATAGCGTTGGGAACATTAAACGTAATCTTAGAAGGCTCAGAAGTAAATCACAAGAATGCAGCTCAGAGATCAATTCAGAATTAATAGAGCTATCATGTAGTAACAATAATACAGAAATCTTCAGTAATTTATTACCTAAAAACAATCAAAAACAAAAAAAATTACAGCGCAAGCAAAAAAATAAAAATAGCATTACTCAATCACAAATGGAAAAAAAAGTCTTATTATGATACAGAACATAAACTCTAATCAGCCAAATAAAAACATTAAAACTCTACAATTAGAATCAAGAGGGTCTACAGTAAAAAGAAATCAAACAGAGAATGAAATTCATAAAGATAACTTGTCTGAAATAAGTACTTTACAAACAGAAATGTTACGGCAAAATTCCCTTTCAAAAATTTTTTTTAATTTCAAAATCGTAGATGCCTTTTTGCCAGAAACACATACACTTGGGTCTTGTTTTATGTGGTAGCTAGGTTCCACAGAAAACTCGCATTAAAAAAATCACACAAAAATAGACTTAATTTACCTTGAAAAATGAGGGATCGGTGCTGTAATTTTCAGAATTCGCATAAAAGCAAAGCAACAAAGAAAAATTACTTCAAAATTTGCATTAAAAAAATAAGCAAATAAAGTATGACTAATAAAAAATTTCAAATATTTGAAAAATATTAATACAAGACAATTTTTTTTTACTTTTTTTATTACTACAGTATTTAATTTTACATTTTTCATACATATTTTAATCACTACCACTAGCGTTTGTTTGTAAACTGGTAAGAAATCAGATTCAATGTGATGTGATGTATTGTGGCTTCTCCTTAAACAAAGTCAAGAATCTCTCAGCAATTATGCACAGAGAAAAAGTTAAGCCACTTTATTTTTATTCAAGTTGTGATGTACAACTATCGCCATTTTCAGTCTTGTGCCGTGTTAATGGTTTTTTTGTTTCTATATTTAAAAAAGATCACAATCAAAACATTATCATTAGAAAGATTATTTTCAGTTTATAAAATCTTCGTTTTTTATTTTAAAAATCTAAAAGATTATTTATTTCTGTTATATATAACATAATACGTTTTAAAAGTTTTAAGTTTTTTGAATATTTATCGTGATATTTTTATATGTAAGTATAAATCTATTATTATTATTTACTCATTAGTATAAATGGGTTATTTACATAGAAGCTAACTTTTAAATACAGCTTCAGGTCATATTCATGTTAGCTGCTAATATAACATTATATTTTGGGGGGAAAAAGTATTTCAAGTCAAAATAAGTTATTAATAATGTAAATTTCTTGATATCTAATAAATATAATGAAATATGAAAGATATTAAGAAAAAATATGAATCGTATAACTTCAAAATCAGATTAAAATAATCCGCATAAAACGAGACCCATGTGTACTAACAGGTTTATCTGGGCATAAATGCTGAGATATTTTTGACTTCGCTTAAGGAGAAGCCACAATACATCACATCACATCAACAAAATAGTATTTAATTGGGTTATGAGTAAAGGGCAGGTAACAAGATGGATGAGAAAGGTAATATCGTATGTAAAAGATTTGGATAAAGAATTTATATCAGTATATTTGTACAAAAGATGGGATGATTGTGTTAGGAGGATTGTTGGGTGTTATAGTGGTAAGGAATGGGATAAAAGAATAGATTTATTAATAAAGAATAGGGAGTTAGAGAGATGGAAAACTAGTATGGAGAGTAAAAAGAGTTTAAATATATATAGAAATAAACAGAATATTAGGTGCGAGTTAATATATGATAATAGTAAAGAAAGTAGTTTATTGTTTAAGGCTTGAACAGGATCTTTAACAACAAGAGAATATATATGTAAGTGGAAAAATATGTGTGATTTAGTCTGTAAATTATGTAAGGAAGAAATAGAAAATATTAGGCATCTGTTAATTGAATGTAAATGCTTGAAAACAGAAAGGGCACATATAGTGAAGTTATGTAAGAATAAATATGAAAATAATGATTATACAGAAAGTGGATTATTGGTTTTTATGCTGGGTTTGGGAAAAGCTAAGGGGGATTTAGATATAAAGGCCAAAGAGTATTATGTTGTGGAAAGAGAATGGAGCAGTATATGGGAAAACTTAGACTGGGAAATGGAAAATATAAGTGACTAACAGGTTTCTCTGTGCATAATTGTTGAGAGATTCTTGACTCCATTTAAGGAGAAGCTACAGTACATCACATCACATAACAGGTTTCTCTGGGCATAATTGCTGAGAGATTCTTGACTTCATTAAAGAGCAGCTATGGTACATCACATCATGAAACTATTTTACAGCCAAAAATCATTTCTAGATCATTTTCTAACACCAATTAAAGCTAAAGCAAGTAGAAAAGATGTTTCTAAACTAGAATCTAACATAAATATGTCTTCACAACAAACTTTTAAAGTAAAGCAAAAGTCCAAATCTGATTGTGAAACTGAAAGAAAAAAAGTCTGCCATTACCATAACAAGCAAGAACTTTCAGTTATCACACAGATTGAAGAAACTAACTTTCTTGTGGATTTTCCTGAATTAGACTCTGATCTAGGTAGTCGCAAAGGGCAAAATATTATGAGTAAATAAGCCAACTTCTCTTCCCTTGAACAAATGCAAATAAATTTTAAAAAAAGATATGATTAATACAGTAAACAAAGGATTAGGGTTAGGTAGTTACGCTACAGCAGTTGCAAATACAAAACCAAACGAACAGCAACAAAGCAAAAATAAACAAATAGAATCAAATACAAATTTTAGACTTTGATGATGAGAACTAGGATAAAACATGGACAATATAAATGACCTGTACTTAAATGAGCATAATCCAGCTCTCGATATAAATAATTACCAAACAGTAAGTGAATAATTCAATGCTAGAATCCCTCTCATGCTATTTAACTCCTTTTTTAAATACCACAGTGATACACTCTAATCCTAACTACTACGAATGATCAATGCCACCTTTTTTCTTTTCCTACAGATAAATTTTTCCAACTCATCAAGGATAACCATCTCACTGATGCTATTAAAAAATACCATCATCCCAATGGTAGATATTTTGTAGTAGAATTCCACAACTTTATGCAAAAATAACTTTTTAAAAGAAACCAGCTTACACTTGATAACAAATATCTAATAAAAATAGACATGAACAAAAACAGAATAGCTCATGGTCTTCTTAGAAACTGTTATTATGAGTTTTCAGGAGCTGACTTGCATAAGCTTCTAAATAAAGTAGACACAGTCACGCATTTTTAGTATTTAATGGAAAAAAGAGCTGATATTCAACTATCTTCAAATACAGCTGCATTCACTCTTAAACTGCATCAGGACACTTTTCTTTTGGAGATTCCATCTATACTGTGAAGCAGTCGGATTTAAGTGCGATCCTAGCTTCATGATATTTCACATATACCCACTTCAAACCCTAGTACTAATCATGAATTTCCGAATGCAATGGGGCTTTATACGTTCAATACACGCTAGTTTCATTAAAAAGCAGTATTATACAAAAATATGATAAAAGCAACTATTTTAATATTTAAACTAATCAATATCATTAATAAATTCATGATAAAATTATTCAGGAATTTATATATATATATATTATAACTGCGTGGATTGTGCGTGTATATTTATAAATATTTAAATATATATATTCGTTATAAAGTTCCATTGCGTTGGAATGTTTTATTTTACTTTTAAACCGTTTGCTTAATTTTCAGTGATTAAAAGCTACATTCTTTCTATAAGCTTTCAGATCGTCCTTTTTCAAAGACAATGGGGAAAGTTTTATTAATTAGCAAAAGGATAACAATTTGAAATGTAAGGACAGTTCCTAATTAAAATCGTTTTTCAGATTTATAAATTCATTTTCTAATTAGAAAATGAATTCAAAGTTAATGAGTTTGAAAGCCTTATCGAGAGAATGTATCAAAAATCAATTAGTAAAAATTTGTAACTTTGATAATGCAAGAAGCTTTGACTAAAGGCATCTAGGGTCGGAATAGGCGGGAAACCAGAGGACAGTATAAATAGCCCGGAAAAGTTTGGAAAAAGAAGCCATATTTGTTTTGAAAGCAGTGCTACTAAAATCTATATGTATCTTAAATTCTAAATTTATATAGTGTCTCCATCATGGTGAGGGGATAACTTCAGGAATCTGACCACTGGGCCCAAAGTCCCCAGAAGATCTTTAATGTAGCTGTTAAACTAAACTTTTTTTACACCAATCATGCTGCCAACCTGAAAGAATCAATCAAAATGTCATTCAAATAATTTACAAAATGCGCACCTACGTTTCAACAGAATCGGACTCTGCCATGTGAACTAAGAAATCAGCCATGGAAGGACAGGTAAAATCTTTCCTTTTGAACCACAATTTACTGGCCAGTTCTGAACTTTAAGTTAAAACACCTTTTAAGCTATTTACTGTAAAATTTTCTTTTTATTTATGTTATGTAGTAATTCTCTATCTTAATCTCTAGTCTTTGAAATTAGTATTATGTTAACTTTTTTTTTCTTATGATGGCGGTTCGTTTATCTAACCTTATTATATATTTGCTAGATGATTATTAATATCATTTATTTTTGATTATATGCCAATAAAACTTCAACTCGATAATAATCTCCTCCGTTAAAATTCCCTCATGAAAATAATATAATATTAAGTTATAGTAATTCTTTCCCACTAGAACTAATTTACTACAGTTCTATTAATTATTGAGTTGAATGATTTATACAATTTTTGCTATTTTTATTAATGGCTAATAATAAATTATTAGCTCAGTTTCTAACCTATATCCCCGGCTATTTTATCTAGTTTACAAATGTTTATCTATTCATAATCTTAAAATGTTTTATTAAAAGTCGATAAAGAAAAGTATATATTCTAATTCAAATTTTATACTTTCTATTCATATTCATATTAATTTAACTTGATCAGGTCATCACGTAGAGCATTCCTTATATAAAATGGGTTTTATTATTTAAACACGATGACTATCATGTCATCATTTTTGAACATTGCTGACATGAGCCATCTCCTGCCTCATAGGTTTGTCCTCGGTGATATTATTATTATTACTTTAATTCCATAGGAAGAAAGCACTTCCTCACTTGCTCGTTTATATTGGAACACCAAAGGTTTGTGGCTATGACCTGGCCTGGCTTTCCCCATGTTCCATAGATCCTTCATAGGGCATAAATGACTTGTAAAACACAAGCCGCCCTCCTACTTAAATCACCGACAAGCTCTCGGTGCAAATTTAGTACGCGATCTCTGCCATTTTGAATTTCAAAATCGACCAAATCATCCTCTGACACATCTAAGTGATAAAAAAGTATGCGAAAACGCAAAAAAACCAAAATCTTACAAAATAGATATGAGATCACATTTTTTTAAAAAAAGTAAGGCCAAAACGTGAAAAATCGAAGGTGTATATATAAAAGTCAAGCTAAAACAATTCATTTTACAATTAATTGTATTGTTTCTTACCAGAAGATGTTTGCAAAAATTCAGATTTTGTATCTCATTTTAAATTATAAATCAAATAATTTATATATAGAGAGAGCAAGATTACAAATAGAATACTTTTAAACCTTAATCAATAAATATTAGCCATCCTTCGTTAAATTTGATACATATTGCTTAGAATCTAAACAATATGCTTTGATATGATGGGGATGGGAGGGGAGGAAAGAAAAAAACTTTAAAAAAAATTTTAAATCTTGTTAGTTGAGTTTAAAATCTAAGAGGTTTTGCTCTGTTCTCCCTCCAGAGGGGAAAACAAACAATTTAATTTCTCTCATGATTCAAAGTAAACTATAAAAAATCATTTTATAACTTTTTATAGATTCTAAAATTATTGAAATAAAGTTAAGCCAGTAAATATATATATATATACAGCCTAGTTTACAAAAATAATATTAATTTCAGCTAATTTATTAAAGATTATTTAGTTTTCATATGAATACCGCTATTATGGGCTGCTTACTTGTACACAAACATATATAGAAGTTAATATTATTTTTGTAAACTAGGCTGTATATATATACTGGCTTAACTTTATTTCACTAATTTTAGAATCTATAAAAAGTTATAAAATGATTTTTTATAGTTTACTTTGAATGATGAGGGAACTTAAGGGGGGAGCAGAGCAAAACCTCTTAGATTTTAAACTCAACAATAACAAGATTTAAAAGTTGTTGTTTTTTAAAAGTTTTTTTCTTACCCCCCCCCCCTTCTCATCGTATCAAAGCATATTGTTTAGATTCTAAGAAATATGTATTAAATTTAAAGAAGGATGGCTAACATTTATTGATTAAGGTTTAAAACTATTCTATTTGTAATCTTACCCTCTCTATATATAAATTATTTGATTTATAATTTAAAATGAGATATAAATCTGAAATTTTGCAAACAAAGGGAACATCTTCTGGTAAGAAAAAATAGAATTAATTGTAAAAACTGAAACACAGGCTTATTTCTACCTGTGTCTATACATATGTAATATTAGGGTATGAGCACAGACTTTCACATGACCCACCACTCTCCACTCCATCTAATAACACTGATACACTTAAACACATATATGTTGAAAAGATATATAATCACCAATAAAGGTATTTCATGCTAAACCAGCAAACATCAGTTAGTCCAGATTATCATCTCTACACATATATACTATAAGTGCTCAGGTATATATTAAGATAGACAATCCTCATACTTTAATGGACAGGCTTCAATCTACTCCACACTCCAACTCTTCAACCGTCCATCCAATTGAAAATCTGATAATGGAATGCTCAAAGCCACCCTGAGGCCGAGATTCTTGTCACACCCATGTTGACCTAAGGTCAATCTGAACCCCACATGTACGGGACATAATCCATTAAATACATATGCAAGGATGGGAAGACATCTCTATAATATAATAACTGAAACACAGGCTTATTTCTACCTGTGTGGAGTAGATTGAAGCCTGTCCATTAAAGTATGAGGATTGTCTATCTTAATATATACCTGAGCACTTATAGTATATATGTGTAGAGATGATAATCTGGACCAACTGATGATTGCTGGTTTAGCATGAAATACATATATTGGTGATTATTTATCTTTTTAACATATATGTGTTTAAATGTATCAGTGTTATTAGGTGGAGTGGAGAGTGGTGGGTCATGTGAAAGTCTGTGCTCATACCCTAATATTAATTAATTGTAAAATGAATTAAGTTTTAGTTTGACTTTTATATATATATACCTTCGATTTTTTACGTTTTGGCCTTACTTTTTTTTAAAATGCGATCTCATATCTATTTTGTAAGGTTTTCGTTTTTTTTTTTTTTTTTTGCGTTTTCGCGTATTTTTTTTATCACTTAGATGTGTCAGACGATGTTTTTGGTCATTTTGAAATTCAAAATGGCTGAGATCGTTTGCACCATTATCTCTCATATTCATTTTTATAGCTCATAAGACGTCAGCACCGTTATTTCTCAGTTCAAATAAAGCCAGCTCTCATGCTCGTAAATCGTGATGAATTGATTTTAATTGATTTTATTAAAGTCAAACAACTTCGTATTTATTTCTTATTAAATAAACTCCTTGTTAAATATTAAAGTTATGCCCTAAATATTTATCATGCGCTTCGTGAGTTGATTTATGAATGTGAACAAATGAATCTCACATTCTTTTAAAATTAAAATAATAATTTCCGTCAAAGCCAACTACCTTTATCTACCTTTATTTTCTTGTCAGGGCATAGACATATATAATCCTATAATATTGCGTAATAGTTATTGGCATATAATAATGATTGCCATTCTTATTGTAAATTATAAATTCCGTTTTAAAGACTAGAGATAATCTATATAATCTTAATCATAAAAGTTGAACAAAATATTTATTCTTATTAAACATTTTATTAACACATTTGGTTTTTAACTTTCTTTATTATTTAATAATTATTTTAATATTAATGCTTGCTGTCTGTATTGGCTACATGAATTGACTTAGAAATATCCTAAGTTAATTTATTATATGTTATTAGAGTCAGATCACGGGTCTCACATCATCATCATCCATTGAACTAGTGTCTTGGCACATAGTCATGTACCATTGATATATGTCATCCATTGATTTGATCTAAGCTCATGAGTTGGGTTTGAATTCAGTTTGGTCTGGAGTAAAAAGTTTGAATCTGACTTCGCAGATGGGTCATGTTGTTGGGTGGTGTCTTTTGACGGGTACAACTGGAAGAACAAAAGTGCCTAATCTTCATCTCAATAAGAGGTGTAAATGATGTTTCTGTGTGGTGAGAGAACACATCTAGTCAAAACATGTCCCAAAGAAGTTTGTGAAATCTGTAATCTGAGGAAGACAAGATTCCATAAATGTCAAACACTTTCCAACAAATTAACAGTACCACTCAATATTCAACGTCTAAGGCTGCCACACAAGTTGAAGAAATAGATGAAGATATGCAAATAGACATAGAACATGACAAGATCAAAAAAAAAATCAACAGAAGCTCAAAAATTTGATGAAGACCTTCTTCCAAGTACACAGCAAGCTGACACACAATCCAAATATATTAGTATAAAGTTTTCCTCAACCAAAACTCCACATGACATCAATTCATCTCTGCCAATAGACTTTTAGAACATCATTTAATCCAAGATTCTACACATGAAGAACGCACAAACACCAATCACATGAAGAGAAAGACTCCTACAGCTCCATGGCAGAAGAAACAATTTTTTCTACAGCAGACTCTGATATTGAGAACTCAGAGAATGGTGGGAAAGTAAACAAAATATCAAACTAAAGAAGAAAAAAAGACCAAAAGAGGTTTAAAATAAGTGATCAACTAGAAGATGATAGCCCTCACACAATTGAAACTTCAATATCAGAAAACAAACAGAGAAATAATACTACTAAGACAACTCCCAATAGGCATATAAAACTACCAATCTCAGCACAAATAACCACAGTATTAACTATCAGTGATGATAATTCAGATGGAACAATAGATTTCATTGAGCCAAATATATCTTCTTGAAGAATAACACAAAGAACATTAAATATGATAAGAACTAGCTTCTCATAATTTAAATATGCAGTTTGAAATTGGTGACATAAATGTCAGAGGTCTTAACTCACTGGATAGAGCATATGCCATCAGAAGATGGTTGGAAAAAGTGAAACTAGACATCATTTGTTTCTCAAAAACAAAACTGCATGTACAATCTAATTTTAAAATTAATCAACTATTAAATCAATATGGATTATTTCAATATATACCTGCTAACACTGCTTCCTCTGGAGTAGCCTTTTTAATCAACAAAAAGCTAACATTTATCAAATGTAAAACACTACATCTCAGTAAAGATTTATTAATTCTCACAATCATAATTAAAAACAACACTATTAACTTGGTTTATCTATATACTACCAACACACATAATGTGATATTTTCAGTAATAATCATAATAAACCTGGTACTCACACGCAATACATCACCTATTATTTACTTTGGTGACTTCAATATGGATTATAACAAATATAATCTGATGTATCTACATCTACATAATAGTTTATTGCTGTGTGGAAGAGGTTTTTTCCATTGGATGCTTACTCTTTCTACACTCTGCACAAAAAATAACTAATAGACCTCTTGTACTACTCTCCCAAACTACATCATGATTTACATGCAGGTTTGCAGTTCATTCCTTTTTCCGATCATCTGGCACTCATAATCAGCCTTCAGATTAATTCTTCTGATCCAGTAAAAATAAATCATTCAACTACCATTTGTATGCTCAATAAAGCAACTATTACTGAATGACTTTTCTCAGAAGCATATATCTTATTTGACAAGATTCAGTTATTATCACTACTACTGATTCAGACATAGTCCACTTTTATTGGAATCCTCAGCTCACTTATAGAACATCATACCAGAAGTGCAAAGAGTCCAAGATGGTTACTCAAAGATCTGGATCAAATAACAGATAAATTAACTAATACCAACAATAATCTTTTCATAGAGCAAATAATGCAACTTAAAATGTAATACAGAGATAACCAAAAGGCCTTGGCTCAATATATTGCCACAAAAAGATCCCAAATCTTTTTGGCAAACCACCACAACTGGACAAGAAGCTACATAAGATGAGCTGTGAGTTCAGCCATTCAGCCTACCCCCTCCATGATTAAAATTGATATGGAAAAATTGTGGAGGACCTGAAATTCTTCAGAATACATACACATTTCAGATGAAACTTCAAAGTAAGGATTTTAAAATTGGTAATATCTGGAACAACAATGATGACACTTTGGAGCATAATATCACTAAAGCTGAAGTAATACAAAAACTTAGTGAATGTCCTGAGAGTTCCCACCCTGGCCTTTATGTCATTCCCTGGTTTGTACTTTTTACACCTTAGTTATTTCACTGCACTGATAGTTTGTGAAGAATTAATGTGCTAGCAGGTAATTTTCAAAGCATTGCCGATTTATATCCAATAGCATTAGGCCCTTTCCTCAAAAAAAAAAGATAAATCCTTCACTATTAGAGAACATCTGACCAATATCCATGGCCCTTTGCTAATTAAAACAATAGAAGCAATACTTAAAGATCACATACAAGATCAGCTGTACAATCATATCATGCTTACCAATTTACTTGAAGTGATTCTTCCACAAGTGATGCAGTCTGTCTTTTCTCACTTCTCTTGGAACATATCAGAAAACAGAGAAAATTCTTCACAGATTGTCATTCAACTTGACTTTTCTTCTGCCTTTGATTCTGTAATTTCTTCAGTTTTATTACATACATTTCAAGAATATAGAGTTCCAAGTGTCTGCATCAGAATCATTGGGAACCTTATTCACAATAGATCAGTTTTCGCATCACATGATGGAAGAATCTCTTCTGGCTTTAGGCCTCATCTTTCAATTCCTCAGGGCTCTCCATTAAGCATGCTTTGTTTTATAGCATACATCAACCCTCTTTTGCTTGAGATTGAGAGAAGAATGCCTGGAATCTACCTACCAACACTTAAAAAAGAGTACATCACATTTCCTATGTGGATGATGTAACCATCTTTTTGCCAAATAAAAAGTTCCTTTCAATCATCCAACAAATTTATTAATAAATATGAATCCAAATTAAATCTTTGTGTAAATCACTCTGCATCTTCTGTTAGGAAGATGTTCACTGGCATGCCCATACAGTCTCAATTTACTGCAGAACCGCAAAATTTTATAGGCCTTCCATTGTACAAATCTTACATTCAAATGAGAAAAGATATTCAATAAAACATTCTTGACAAAAACATCAAACGGTGAATTCACTGACTCAAATTAAAAGTTCTCCATACCTGGCAAAACTTCACTACTAAACATGCTGATATTGCTGAGAATAAACTATTTCCTGCATATAATCAAATCAACCAAAGTATTTGTCAATAAGATTAATTCCATTTGCTCCAGACCTTTTTGGAAGGGCAAAGTAGTTGCTATTAGTATAGCCAAATTGCATATGCCTAAAGAATTAAATGGGATGGGACTACATTCAGTCTCCACATGCTATGCTCACAAAATATTTAGTGCCTTACAAGCAATGTACAGAGAACAAGGAAATTCAAATTTTCCTCTTCCCATAGAACCCACAGATACACCCCTCCCATTGAGAATAAGTGGATTGTGGGGATTTTAAACTTTGTGAAAGGACTCATAAATGTAACACAGTTTTCCTTCCAATGCAAAAAGACATTCTGGGAAATTTATGGCCTGTTTTATAAGAATCAAGTTTTACTTCACAGTGAAATTGGTCTAAATAACAAACTATTAAGCAAAAAACTCAAAAGTTGGTACATTGAATCAAAATTTATCGTCTTTATCATAAAGCTGAACCTACTAGCATTACCCACTAACCACTTTCTAGTGTGGAAAAAAGGTTTTAATCACATCGATTCTCAATGTCAACTTTGCAAAATGACTGATGAAACGATTCAACATCTCCTTTACATGTGTCCCCACTTTAGTACCATTAAAGCATTGATGTCAACTAATGTCACAATTGATCTTAGAATGTTATTATCTATTAAGATAGCCATCAACAGTGATGATATTTCCATAATCAGATTTTCCATCTTCCTTTCCTATGCAGTCTGTATTATCACATGCCAATTTGTCTTTGAACAAAATGCCCTTAGTGCTGCAAATGCCTACATTGGAGTAATAAAAAAAATTAAAAGAGAGACAAAATGCTCACACTTTCAAATTTATTTCAGGACATGTGGAATAAGGTACTTTTTTTATAAACAATTTTTCAAAGCATACCCTGAAATTACAAGAAAAGAACTTGTTTGGGAATAGAACCAGAGCAGTTTCTTTGAAGCAAAAGACAGTTTAGTTCAAAGACATGTAAATTTAATTTAAAACAAATTTTTCTTGTTTAATAAATTATTTGTTTTTAATAAAAAAAATTATATTATTTTAAACAATTTATACCTATAATAATAATATTTATTATTAATGTGTTACATTTTAATGTAAAAATTATTTATTGAAATAAAGATTGTACATATAATAACATAAACTTGTTTTCCATGATAAGTATTTATGCACTTCCAAAGAAAAAATTAATTTATTTAATAACAGCAATATTTTCAACCTAAAAAGTCATATTCATAGTACTCAAACCCAGCAGCTGATACTATTATTGAGAGAATATAATGACTATTGATTTATTTAACCAGACACTACAGCAATCGGAGAAGACCTGATTGTGCAAATATTTGTCTAGAAACTCAACTCTCTCCTTTTT
This sequence comes from Epiperipatus broadwayi, assembly GCA_028023455.1. Taxonomy (NCBI): domain Eukaryota; kingdom Metazoa; phylum Onychophora; class Udeonychophora; order Euonychophora; family Peripatidae; genus Epiperipatus; species Epiperipatus broadwayi. The sequence continues at coordinate 160,036 of JAQFVV010006352.1, forward strand.
TATCATTAGTACTTCTTTTATTATGTAATTCTATGATTTGTATTTATTCGATTCCAAAAAAAAAAAAAATTAATTTATTTAAACTTTAAATAATAAATAGCTGAGCAACACTTTCAACCTAGAAGATCATATTCATAGTATCAGCCATTGGTTTAATCACTATGAAGATGACTTTAATAGGTTGAAAGCATTCCTCAGCTATTTATTATTTAAAGCTTAAATAAATTATCTTTTCTTTGGAAGCAAATAAATGATTATTATACAATTACACTTATCACCATTTTTCTGCACTAATTGTGATAATAGGACTCATTTTCAACCTGATTTTATTTTTTTTGTATAGTAAGTAAAGCATGCAAAATATTTAAAGATGAACTTTAATATTCTGCAATTCACAGATGAGATGTCTTACAAGACAGCTGATTAATATTGAAGTTGTCAATCTGAGAGTCAGACTGCACTTCACAGCTCCATCCAACCTTCCACCACCAAACCAAATTCAAACCCCATTTTCTATGAAAATATCCACACTCATCTTGCTAAAAAAAATTTCTCTAAAACAATAACCTTGATGGGGGTATCTATGGATATCTCACGTAAATAAATAATAATAGTAAATGACATGTATATATAATAGATGATGGGAGATGATATATAAACTAAGTTATTTCAATTTAATATATATTATACTATGTATTTAAAATATTATTAAATATTTATTATTTTATAATGGTGGTCAGAAGGGCTGATGCAATCTTGTCAATTATTCTTGAAAGCAATTAGAATAATCAGTACCAAAATTCATTAGCCAAATCAAAAAAATTGTATGATTTTTATAAATACAGCAACCACTAATGGAAAACTTATCCATTTTAAAGTTGGTTTTGTAATCTAAGATTAGATTTTAAAGTAATCCATCGAGACATTCTGGGCCAGTTTGTATTATTTTTCAGACTAACAAAACAAAAGTGGTCATCCAGTTCATAATTACACAAGGTAATGGTATGTAAATTGCCTCAGGTTATAGAAACTAAAAAGCATTCCATCAAAACTAATAAAATGTATAAATAGGGTAAAAATTGAATGCAAGAGAGATCAGTGTCTTACTTGAAAACCAATAGCCAACTTACTCTATGCCTGTTGAAGTTTTAATCCAATGTGCACTGAATAGAGAGAAAATCCACCTTTCCCATTCATTCCAATGCTGCCCCCTGCAAAGATATTACCCTGGACCTTACAACCTATGAACTATGTTACTATGCTTGAAAACTGAATAATGTAAATGTAACCTGCCTGGCAAAGAAGAAAGATAACTAGATCTAGTATGTGTATAAATTACCTAAGGTAATCCTATGGACACTTCAATCAATCAAGGACTGCCAGTTAATAACTAAGGTAATAAAACCATGTCACCATCAAAAATTTTTCAACTTTCTTATAATAATCTAAACCTAATAGTCTAACTGCCCTATGTAAAGAATTCGTAAATGTAGTTATTTTTTGGGACGATCTTGAGATCAGTGAATAATTTTCAATAATATTTTTTTGTCATTTTAATTTGTACTTGACTTTCTATAAAACTTTTATTATAATATTTCTCCTATCATTAAGCCTCAGTAATGTAATCTTTTTTATTTGGTGCAGCAACAGTATTTTATTATTACTATTTATTGATTATTATGTTTTATATTTTAATTGAATTAATATGCCAATAACCTCCCCAAACTCGCAAGCATGTTCACCTTTTTCTTAAACCCCTCTCTTTTTTTTGAAGGGAGGGTAATTAATCATAAGTTAAAAATATATTTTATTTTGTTTTTACTGCAGATGCTTGCCATATTGGGAGAACCCTTGTTAATTATGTTTTCAATATTATGCTAATAGCAGAGCAGAAAGCTGTTTTTCCAATTAAATAATTTTGTGAAATTTATTTTATCAATTAGAAAAATTAACAGTGCTAATTTTAAAATCATAAATGTATTAATGTGAAATTAAATGATTATGTTTACCCTATCAATAAAATCTCAGTGACCACCACCTACTATTTGTATATGAGTTTTATTATCTTATAAGTTATTAATGTGCACTTATGATCGCAAATTTGTATTTCCTCTAATGTCTGAGGGAGGTTGCTGTTATGGTTAATAAATTAGGGAAGGGGATCTCAATTCAATTTAGGTCAGATTCTATACTATGTAAATTAAATTATATAATGCTGTTCAGTATTTCAGCCATATCATTATGCAAGATATTTCAAAATATATAGATATTAGTTCAAATAACTTTGTTTATAATTTTATATTATCACCCCAAGCATTGCCAGCATAGGCCTTCTCGCTTCCTTCAAATTCACTTTATCCCATTGGGTGCACCAGAAAACTGAACCCCATCTCTTCATAACCTGATCCTTGAACAAGGATATGATTCACCCTTTAGGTTATTTTTCCTTGCATGTGGTAGACCTGCATGGGATGATTCCGAATAACCAATCTATTGTATTTCCTACCAGGTCACTCTCATCAAATGAACTGATTCTGCTAGAAATGCAGAAAGAAAATCAGTCTATATTTTTATAATAAAAGGATGAAGCATTTCTTTGGATCTGTAGGCTGGATGACAAATAAAGTTGCCTTCATGCTTGCACTGCTGTTAATTACTAGTTTAAGTAAAAGCCTATGAATATATTTTAGCCATAATGCTGTGACCTTACTGAACATATTTATTTCTAAATTGTTAGTGTCCTTGTGTGTATGCCATTCTGCGACACAATTTATCTATCTCAAAAATGAATTCTCCCATATTTGTTTATGGCTCAGTATAAGCTGGAGTAAATTCTTGAGTCAATTGCATTTCTGTAATAATAAAACCATACAATATTTACTGGTTTAAAGTCAATAAATTGCTGCAATTTATTAGTAGGGGATAGTTAAAGAATTTGCACCTTATATTATAGCACTAACTGGGTTATATTTACATTATATGATCAATCTGTTATTGGCATGTCGATCTGCCCGCATCAAAGTAACACATTAATGAATATATATGTATGATTTCCCAATGTATAAAATAAAGTTCTCTATCTATCTAACACATTAATGAATATATATGTATGATTTCCCAATGTATAAAATAAAGTTCTCTATCTATTAACAAACTGTATAAAGAAGGCTAATGAGGAGTAACCAGAAAATTACTGTACAAATATTAAGAATCATTTTGTTTATAATCATGTCAATTAAAATAGATATACATAACTCCAGCAGTTGTATCAAATCATTGTTTGTTATTTATCAAATACTATTATATTTAAGTATGCAAACTATGTTGAGTATGACTAGTTGATAAGATCCTGCTAGTATTTATATGTTAAACAATGTGAAAGATCATGATCTTTTAAATATTTTCAAATTTATGTGATTATGAATATGCTAATGGATTTATTGTGATGTCAATTTCTAAATAGAATCTCCTTGCTTCTCCACTGTGTCTCTGACCATGAAAGATAAAAATACATTGGGTATCATTGGAATTGTGGTTCATAATTTGGTAGATCTGTAGAACAAAAAAACAGGGCAGAGATCGTGTGTGCTCCTGACATATGTATCTCGGGCATGATTGGACTTGAGGTACTAATGCATAGATTCTAGGTCTTGTTAAATGAATTGACTAGATTAACTTGTACAATATTTTGAGCAAAAGTTTTGCTTGCAAAATAACTGAAAGCTTGGCAATTCTATGTAGGAATTTTCCAACTCCACACATATTAAAAAAACTTATTAAATGACTTGTCTTACAAAATCAAGCAGGATTGTTATATGTTATAAATTGTTCATTTTTATAATAAAGTAGTTATAAAAATTATTATTTGGCAACTAAAATAAATAGTATATAGTGTTGTTTTGGGACAGTTTTTAAAAGTAAAACTATAATACAGTTCTTGAAATTGTATAATTGTAAGGTAATTTATTTGAATAAGTAGAAGTCTATAAGTATTTTTTATAGTTCTTAAAGTGAACAGTTAATATTGGATAATCTTTAGTTGTCTTCGTGGTTGATAATGTTTTTATAATGATTGCTGCATAATTTATTGGTGCATTAGTAGTTCTAACTTTATATTTTCAAATTTCAAGAAAAATAAGCTTTTATTCTTTGTTGTATAATACCAGTAATTTTTAAAATCTTTTTTAAAGTCTTTAATAGTCTAAACATTGGAAATAACAGAATAACTGGGAGCTTTCTTTTGTTTGTTTGGAATTTATTAATGTTAACTGATAATCGTGAATATTTGCCACGGATAAAAATTATTCTAAAGAGGTTTCAATTGCTTCTTACAAACTGCAATGTATTTTAGAATCAAAATGTCTTAAAAAAAGTCATAATTACATGAACACATACAAGTGCAGATTATTAGATGGTTCAAACATTAGTAAATACCAAAGTTAAAATAACAGTAGCATTAAAAAAGTCATATTTCAAATATTTTTGTAGGAGTTTGATGTTCTTTTTTTTAAGAAGCATTTATTACTTCTCTAACCTTTAACAACTGTTAAACAATAAAACTGCCAGTTTAAATTTTCAAAATCACTGAGGATAAAATTCTCTTAATAAATGTGTTGTGTATATAAAGAAATAATTATTTGGGTTATCTAACAACAAAAAAAATTGTGACTATTTCTCTTATAACATTTGTATTATTAGTGCTTTGATTAAAATAAAATCTAAGCATTCTCTACTTAATCGAATAATAAAATAAATGCAGTGTCCTAATCAATATAGAGATTTGTATGTTTTAGTACTGACAAGAAAACATAACAATGATTAAAAGATTAAAACTGAAAAAAGGAAATGTAAGCATTAATTGATCTTTGTTGAAGTATTGAAAGTAATATAACGGTCTGAACAAGCAAAGTAATTTTATTAAATTTTTTAATGGGAGAAAAAGAGTAGTTTGATTTATCTATCTTTTGAATAATGATACAAAACTGTATATGATTATGTTTTACAATACACCCTCTTTATGGTTGCATTTAACTGAGGCATCCATTTTATTAACTCATATATATTTTGACAGATTTCCAGGTTAATATCACTATTTTAATCTTAAAAATAAAATGGTTGCAAGACATAATGGAATGCTTGAAGAACCACTAAACATCATATGATCACTATTTTTTATGCTTTCTCAAGCTGTTAAAACAGGAAAATCTCTCCATACAGTAGTGCCACTCAGTGCAAGCCAGAGTAATCAATTGATGCAAGAATGTTGGTGCATAAAATCTCTATCGAGGGCCTACTCATCCAATATCCCCAGACTAGTGTCTAGCTTGTGGCTTTCATCAGTGAGTGATCCAATATTCCCAGACTAGTTTCTAGCTTATGGATTTCATCAGGGAGTCCTTCTCACTGATGAAAGCCACAAACTAGAAACTAGTCTGAGGATATTGGATGAGATAGAGATTTTATGCACAAACTTTCTTGCATCCATTGATTACTCTGGCTTGCACAGAGTGGCACAGCTGTATGAAGAGTTTTGCCTGTTTTATGCTCGAAGAAGTTATAAAGTATTATTGATAATGTGTTAGTTTGAAAACTACTGAAATATTTTATAATAAGTAGGTCCTAGACAGTGAATGATATATTTTTGTACCAAATTATAAAAATAATTGTGACAGAAAAACTGCAATAATAATTGTGTAATATTACAGTTGTCTATTTTAATTATTAAATTATTCTTAAAAATTTTATTGAATAATTTTTTTTTGTTATGGATGATTAGGTACTTAAGACTTATGTTGGTATCATGGAATAAAAAAACATGATATACATTTTATGGTCAAGATAATACAAAACAAAAATAAGTATTTAATTAAGTCTTGATTTAATATTGCTTTTATTAATTTAGTTAAGAACATTTAATTAGTTATTAGAAAAGGTGCCAATTTAATTCCTGGAATGCACATTTATCAAATATACATGTAGAGTGTTAACTGATGGCTACTGTCAGCTTCAAAGTAATCCCCTTGTGCATCTATACACTGATTAAAATAGCGTTACCATTTCTAAAAGCACACCTGGAACTCATTTTTAGAAATACAGTTGAGTGGCTGTCTCACATTCTATTGGATATCAGTTATAGTAGAAAATCTTTGAGTTTTAGTCCAGTTTTTAATATTGGAAATAAGCAAAAATCACATGAAGTTAATCGATGCTGTTTCTGTTTATCTGTCAAGATCCAAGTCACAAACTTTGCAAAAATTTTGCCCAATTCTTTATTTAAAATTAATCTGTTTCTCAATTAATCTGTCATTCTTCAGCTATTAATCTCACCTTTAATCATCTGTCAGACTGTATTGCTTCTCATACTTTGTTAATATTAACATCAGTCTTTGTTGTTTTTGGCTGTTGTGCTTTTAAGATTATCAATCACATCTTTTGACCCATCTGTGAACATCATATGCCACTCAAACCACCCCTACTTTCTTCATAACATTTTCACAGTAAACCACTTTCAATAGCTGTAACATTTCAGTAGCACATTTTTCATTTTTTACATAAAATTTGATGTTAATATGTTGCTCAAAATTTTGATCACCCATTTTTGCACCAAAGCATATGCCTTGATATTTATTATTTTTTCAATATCTAACTAGCAATGAGCTCTATACGCTTAAACTTTACGCATGTGTTAGCATAAACATGTTCAAAAATAAATATTTATGTGATTTTGATACAATTAAGTCAGTGATGATACTACCTGGCCATTGCAGGAATTAAATTATCATACCTCCTGTATTGTAATATTTGAATGTAGCTGTTGTTCACAATGGTTTATTAAATGCCTTTGTTTCTGATGATATTTACACATTTTTAAATTAACAATGAAAACAATTCCATTTTCATTTAGAACTCAAACTCATATCCTTATGCTTCCCAAGGAAACTCCTTAACAACTAAGCCAATGAAAATATTATGTTTGTAAAATAAAAATTTTTTAATATTGATTCAACCCATACTTACTTAATTAAAATAAAAATATGTATTTATAATGGAAATATACCATTTGTAGAATAAAATTTTGTTAATATTGATTTAATTTGTATTTAATTAATTAAGTTAATTAAAAAGTCAATACATACATATTTTATATAGTAGATTAATTTGTTAGAGGGCATATTTATTATTTTTATGTCTTATTTTTAAATTATAATTTTGTCAAAATTTTTATAGGTTTAACAGTTTTTTAAAATAATATTTAAATATAACTAAAAAATAAAAAATAATACATAAAAAAAAATTTTTTTTAAATAATGCTTTTAGGTAAATGTCCAAGTAAAAATTACAAAATAACAAAGAAATCTGTTTCTTGATTAATTCTCATTCTTGAAAAATACCAGTGATCTTAAGAATCTAGACTTGTTATATAATAATTAGAAATGGCAAAAATATTGTCATTTCATAAAAGCATTTGAGGCTCAAATAAACAATAAAAATCAAGAGTCTCAAATGATTTTATAAATTGACAATATTTCTGAAATTTTCAATTGTTTTATAACAAACCTAAATTTGTAAGATCTCTGATAATTTCCAAAAGTGGCAAATTAATCGAGAAACAAATTACTTTGTTATTTTGTACTTTATAATTGGCTATTTACATAAAATCATTATATAAATAATATTTAATTTGCAAAGCACAGATAGATGAAATTGAAATTAAATTGAAATACTGGAAAATCTCATTGTGCTTGTTGTAACACTTATCTGACAGACAATCAGATGTTATGATAACAATGAGATTTTCCAGTATCTCAATTTCATTTCAATAAAATCATTATGTAAAAGTTTTTTTTACATATTATTTATATTATGTACCTTTGAGTTATATGAAAATAAATATTGTTATTTGCAATAGTAATTCTGAAGCATTTGAAATGCAAATTTGTTTAGGTTGAAAAGCATATAGAATTTGATGGCAAAGCTTTTAATTATAAGTGATAAAAAGTGAAAAAAAAATTTATAATTTTCTTTTCTGTATTTATAATATGTTGATAATCATAAAAATGTATTTGTAACATAATTAATTATATTATCAAACATATTAAATTAATATTACTATGTAGTTACAATTTTATGTTTGTTATTAAAAATTATTTCTTTTTGAGGCAAATGAGTATCATTTTTAACCAGCCATTTGTCAATTTTAGTGTGAGCATACATATGGACAAATAAGATATAGATAGATAAACAGACAAAGATAGATAAATAGATATATAGATAAATGGATAAGTAAACAAATAGAAATATATTTATGTAGATCTCAGCCTCAGTGTGGCCTTTAAGCATTCCATCATCAGATTTTCAATTGGATGGACAGTTGAAGAGTTGGAGTGTAGAGTAGATTGAAGCCTGTCCATTAAAGTAGGAGGATTTGCTATCTTAATATATATCTGAGCACTTGTAGCATATATGTGTAGAGATGGTAATCTGGACCAACTGATGATTGCTGGTTTAGCATGAAATACGTATATTGGTGATTATTTATCTTTTCGACATATGTGTGTTCATGTGTATCAGTGTTATGAGATAGTGTGGAGAGAGGTGGGTCATGTGAAAGTCTGTGCTCATACCCTGTCTATTACATATATAGACACAGGTATATATAAGCCTGTGTATTCCAGCTATTATGTAGATACAGTCAGTTTAGATAGATAGATAAATAAATAGATAGGTAGGTAGGTAGGTAGATAGATAGATAGATAGATAGATAGATAGATAGATAGATAGATAGATAGATAGATAGATAGATAGATAGATAGATGGATGGATGGATGGATGGATGGATGGATGGATGGATGGATGGATGGATGGATGGATAGATAGATAGATAGATAGATAGATAGATAGATAGATAGATAGATAGATAGATAGATAGATAGATAGATAGATAGATAGATAGATAGATAGATAGATAGATAGATAGATAGAGAAACTAATAATTTTACAAATAATTTAAAACTTATATATATATACTTACACCCAGTTATTTCGGGGAAAGCTTAAGATCCAATCTATTCTTACTAAAAGTGAATCCCTTTTTATACTTAATAACAAAAGAGAAAAAAGAGATTAACTATAACATTCTCTCTAAAAATGACAGATGAACCTACAAATTTTAAAATCTCAACTGCATGATATTATATATACTGCAAAATTTATAATTACTTTTAGTAAGATAAAAAAATGACATAAAATGGTCGTTTATAATACATTTACCAGAGCTGAAGAATATATTATATTATAATTTGACCATCATAAATTCCTTCGGGGTTTTCTACTCCTCAGTCAAAAAAAAAATGTTACTTATTTAAAGACAAATGTTGAATAGGTAGCTATATAGAATAAAGGCTGGTTTGCCAGGTAATATGGTAAAAAATTCTGGCTTTAAATAGTGCTAATAAAGATCCATTACTGCTATTTGGTATAGTAGGTTATTGATTAAGGCACTTACATCTTATATTACAATATAAAATTAGCTTACCATTAGTTATTGAAATAAACAGAAGGAGAGTGATAATTCCTACAGCATTCATCTTGGAATATATTATTTCTGTGTATGTGCTTGAACACGAATAAAAAAAAAAACTTTCTTAGAAGAGTAATGAAAAAATAAGGAAATAATTTATTATTCAAACATTCAAACGAAAGTTAATGTTATTTATTGACAGGATGCTTGGTAGTAAAAATGAAATGACTTAAAGGTCCTGTAGCGATAATGATCATTTTTTAATGTGTCTACAAATGCTAAAAGTTAATTCTTTTTATTGTAGAATTATAAAGAAATTACTTTTGAGATTTGTTTCCTGATATTTAAAATTTGGACGTTGTGTGTGTGTGTGTGTGTTTCAAATACTGGTTACTAATAAGACTTTTTTATTGATTATTTCTATTTATGTAAACTCCGTTGATAATAACGCAAGTATTGTATTGTGATAATAATATGAAAAATAGTATTATAATTTTAATTATTTTTCTCATATTTTATAGAGAGATCATTTTTTTACTTGTAACTATTATCATGTCACCTTACCAACAATTCTGATATTCTTTTATGCCAAACAAATCCAGAAATTTTCATTATTTCATATTCTCAAAGTAAATCTCTATAATGATCCTTCCTATCTTTAACTATCTAATCTAAAGTTGATTTAAAGTAATGTTTCTCAGGATTTTCATGATGTGGGGTTGGGTGGGAGGGGTGTTATATGTTCGCAGATGCCTTAATCTCTTAATACATCAGTACTATAGCTCATGAGCATAAAAGATGAGTCTTAATGCATAAAAGATGAGTATTAAGACTTTTTTCTAGATTTACGATTTTAAAGTTATTCAGATATTTACTTAAATAGCTCATCGAGGTCTTCAAATTGGAAAGAAAAGAAAAATAAGTAAACTTTTGTTTAATAATTTCCTGCAATTTAAATAATAATAATAATAATAATCATCATCATCATCTAAACTATGTTGCCTTCATTTATTCTTGCTTTATATTTTAATTGTAAAAAGTCATAACATTTGTTCAATCCTTTGTAGACTCCTATGAGAATCATGGATTCTCAGAGTTCTACAACGACAATTAATGGCAATTATTATTTCTTATTCGGCATCTAGCTCAATTCCATTTAACTTCTTTAATAGAAAATAGCATAGTTAAAGTTCTTTCATATGGAAATAAAATATATATTTAGTTTATAATTATTAAAGAGTATAAGCTTTTTAACTTCATAAAAGTAAACGCAAAAATATATTGTTTAAGTCGCAAACAGATGACCTCTATGAGAGATTCATGAGGCCAGAGTTCTCTATTACCCTAAGTGATCAAAGAAAGAGAACAAAAAAAAATGCTATTAAAAAATAATAATGCTATATTTAATTACAAATGTTAACAATAATTATTAGTAAAATAAGTTTAAAAGATAATAATTTTCAATTATTTATACATTAAATTTTCTCACCCATCCTTTTTTAATTAATACAGCAAAAGAGTGTAGATAAATTAAAATATCTAAAAAAAATTTTAATAAATAACTATAATGTGTATATTTATAATTTTAGATTGAATCAATAAACAAGCATAACTAGGACATGCACCTCTATTCTCCAGTCAAAATAAACTTTTAAAATATATAGTGAATTAATCCAAGAATATGCCAATAAAAATATTATACAGTAATTATTTAATTAATAAATTTACAGTTATGGATGAAATATTGTTGTCAAAAGCAAAAAAAAAAAATTTTATAATCTTTACGATTAAAAATAAGTATTGGACAGATTTTTATAGAATAGCTTACAGCTTTTATATATTAGAAAATTAAATATTTAGTGATGGAATTAATATGAAGAAATTAATGATTTTTACTAACTAATTAAGTTTGTAATAAAGAAAGATTATTTTCTAGATAATTAAAATTGTATCTAAAAAGAGGTTTGTTAAATATTTTATATATAGAATATAGGAAAATAAAATTTAAATAGTATGATTATTTAGAAAATGAAAATATTAAGTTAAATAAATGATAAACTTAGATTTGCTGAAAAAATAAATGAAAAATTATGGTAGCTAAAAAGGTATCATATTCTTAGAAGCAGATAAATTATAAAAGATGTGTTGAATGGTATTGCAAAAAGTTACAGAAGTAGAAATAAAATGATTGATGATTTAAAAAAAATGGATATTTGAAAAATAGACGACTTGCAAAATGTTATTGGGTTTGGTGTTTGTAATCTGTTTTTTGGATGACATCTGATAATGATACATTTTATAAGATAATGTTGATAATTATTTTGTAAATTACTAGTTATTTTAGTCAATGATTTATTAAGACTTGAATGTTTTTTTAATGATAATAAATAGGTTTAATATTTTTCTCTCTGAATTGGAATCAGAAATGCATATACAGAGCTAGTTCAGTTTGTCTGAACTAGAAATAAAACTATGTCATATAAGAAAAAAATCATTTAAGTGACATACAAAATGTTTCTCCATCTTTGAAAAAATTCTCAAGATTAACAGAAATTTATAAAAGATAGAAAACTATTTGCTCAAAGAACTGTATGATGTCCAAAATTTTAATATACCATGATAATACATAACAGCTGTAGCCAATATATGATATGACTGCAATCTTGAGTAGCATTTATATATTAAGATGTGTTTGCATTACGAATGTACTCTATTTAATTCTGAACCTACACATCTAATATAAATGATTAAATAAAGTTATCATTTTAAAGTAATCCGCTAATGATTATTTCTAATATTTATAATTAAATTAATTATTTTTGTATTTTTCATTCTTTCTAGTTTTTTTACTTTAGTCTTTTGTCATATTAGTTTAGTACGGAGAATAATCATTACGAGTTAGTCGTGCTATCAGCTATCTCTTTATATCAACAGTCATAATAGAATGCATGTTTTAGATCAATATTTCCATCTTTTAAAAACATGTACAATAATTCTTCTTTTTTTATCGTTGTTTTCTTTAATTTTATTTTTTATTTTGCTCTTTAATTTTCAGAGCTGAGATGATTTTTTAAAAAAGACCTATCAAAGTCGAATAAGATAAAAAATATATAAAAACCTTTTATCCAAGAAAAAAGCTTCCATAAATTAAAAGAAAAGCAATAATAAAAATTAAATAAATTGTTGTGTTCAAAAGAAGAGCACTACTTATATATACTCAGTGGTTAAGTTTGATCTATATATAAAAATCTCCATGTTTTTATGATCCAATCAAGTTTCGAGCATTGACAGTATTAATCATTCTATGTTGGCCAATGAATGAATGGGTAGTTTTGTTTTAGATAGAGAATAAAACAAAGGAAAAATACTTTAACTTTTTTATCCATCATTTAACAAGTTTGTTAAATAGTTATTTTTCTTCCCCAGTTTCTGTAATATTTAAACAGCATTAAACTGTTGCCCATGCGCTTTGGATAGTTAAAATCCAAAGCGCATGTGCAACAGTTTAATGCTATTTACATATTACAGTTTGTAAAAAAACATCGCGCTATATAAAATAATTGACTTATTTCCACAGTTTCTGTAAGAGCTGTTTGTCCTATTGCGGCCATTTTAAAAGCTGACTTTACCTCTTTTTAACTTTATTAAATTTTCATAATATTGAATAACAAACTATATATATATATATATATATGTAATAATATCAATTTAATCACACTTCCTTATTGACATTTAATTATTCTATAATTACACTATATTGCTTCCTATACAGTATCAATATCTTGGTGCAATAAGTCGGACAACATACATTTTAATGTTGGTTATGTGGGATGATAGAAAGCAGGCAAAGACTTTTTCCAAATTTTTTTTAGAAAGGAACTGCAAAAAAAAAGTTTTAATTGCCAACCTGATCGACTATAAGTTTGTTTTTATAGTTTTTTATCTTATTTACTCTCCAGATAAATACCGATGAAAATTATCGTCTAACTAAAAAATATAAGTTCCTTTTGTTAAGTAACAGTTTGATTGACACACGGCAATAGAATATTATGATTAAACAATACTAATTGTCTATTGTTTGTGATAATTGGCTGTTAATACAATCTTTCTGTCATTTCATAATTTTTAATGGCTGATAAACCATTAAATTATATGCAATAATTGTTTATTGAACTTCATAAAAATAAAATTATTGACCATTACACATGGAAGTATTTTGATTTGGCTCTATTGTTGTAGTACGTTTTTTATTCACCAGTAAAAAAAAAAAAAAAGCAGGCCACTTTCTTTCATTATAAATATATATTTCAAAACCAACTTCTAGGTTACTTGCTGCTAAAAAGTTGTCTTTAAAATATGTATAGTGAGAGATGTAGGTCATTGGTAGATAGTCACGATATAATAGATCTTAACAGAAAAATGCATTATTATGGATCTAAGATCTAATTGGTTATTCATATATATATATATATTAAAGTGATCAACCCTTCACACACTATTTAATATCATATGAACCACTTTCTTTATCAAGTTTACTGCATACGTGCAAAATGATCATTTATGAATAACTAGCTTCATTTTTACAGAAAAGCTAGTTTGGCAAATTATATTATTAATGCTGTATCTCATATAATTTTTATAATATGATTAAGCATCTTTTAAAATATATCTTGAATATATTATGACAATAAAACAGATTATTTTCCATGGGATTTTTATATAAATAGAACACTCAACTTCTTTACTAAAATAACTTTTAAAAATAAAGTAATCATTTATCTCTAAGGCATTATTTTATGACTTATATTCGAGATAAAATTCAAACTCAATCCGGAAATAAACATAGTAGTATTATTTGAACTTATAGCTAATAAATTATTTATAAGAATTATTGTATCTCATTTTAAAATTTATAAAATTAATCATACAATTCAGTAATTGTAAACATTAAATAAACACAGTACTAACATATGTTGTGATATGTTGGACTATTTCCATTATCTATCATTAAATGGTGAATGTCTAGAAAATTTTACACTTTATTTAAACTTTTCAAATACAAACAACTATTATTAATAACACTGACTTATCCTTAAAAGCGCTTGGCATTATATAGTTTATGTAATATTTTTTTAATTAATATCTGTTAAGCAAAAACAGACGTGTTGCTTTAATATTTTTACAATTCACAATTAATTCAAAATTATCATAAAACTTAAAAAAAGAAATTTGTTTATTAGGTAAATTGCATTAAATATTATATGGTGCTGATTTAGTTTGCACTCACAGCCATTTTGAAATTTAAAGATGAGCCAAAACCACCACTGACATATCCAATTGATAAATTACTTAAATATTGAATAAAATTATTTTAAATTCATATTTTAGAAATTATAAGCTAGTGAAAATAATATGCTTTATTTCATATGGGTATATACTATAATCTTTTAGTATTGGAAATTATAAGCTTGGTTTGGTTAGACTTCTGCATGTTTTGGATGATACTTTGTATTGACCAAACCATCCTTCACCCTCCCTGCATATTCCAGTGCTTTGCACTGTCATATTTCAAATATTTTATGAAGATAATTTTTTAAAAAAAAATCCCTAATAAAATAAAGCATATTATTTTTACTAGCTTATAATTTCTAAAATATGAATTTATAGTACTTTTATTAAATATTTATGTCATTTATCACTCAGATGTGTCAGCGGTGGTTTTTAGATTTCAAAATGGTTGTGAGCACATATTAAATCAGGATCCATTATATTCTATAGATTATTCTAATAAACAAAAAATAATTGAATAGCATTAGGACTCACAGTTCATAAAATGTCTAAGATGTTCCAACAAATGATAGGATTGCCAGAATCATCCCAGAAGCTTATATTTCAGAATCTGATGCTCTCCTACTATATTAAACTATACAGGGCATTTTTTAATAGGGCAAAAAGACACAATCAAATAGTAAATTTAGTTATCAAAAAACGTTTTTTTTTTTTGCTTTCAGCTAATTGAAATTAAGTATGCAAACTTCCAACCTACATATTGCATCTTGATTTTTGCTTCATGAAGTCACTTATAAACTGTTCCAAAAAACACTTTTATTAAAAAAAAAACAAATTGTGATAAAATTAATAATATAAATTAGAACATGAATAAACTATAAGTGGTTAATTACCTATTTCTCTCAACGTTATTACAAATCTTTCTAGTTAGCTCATAAGTTATACTTTTGCTCTCAACATATTTCTTGCATTTCTCTGATTATCTATAATGTTTCTACATTTTCTAAAACCACAAAATCTCTAATCTATCATTGGAAATGAAATATTCAGTAATATATTTGAAATAATTTTGCTGTAATGAATAATAAAATTTCTAGTCAATTCAACTTCTTTTATCACTGCTTTAACAAATTTTTAAAATAAAGGTAGTTTTAAAGCTAATACATTATCTTTTTATTTTAACGTTTCTAACATGAATTTAATTAGTATTATTACATATTTTTTCCATATTTATAACTGCAAAGAATTTTAATCTCAATAAGTAGATATATTGGTCCAAGTGTAAATGAGTCATTCCATTGAATAATATATCATTATTCAAAAGTGACAAGAATACTCTTTCAATTTGTTAAAAATAAATGTCAACCATTGATTTAATAGAATTATTATATTATTTGTCAATCAACACATTACTTTCAAAGTGAAGAAAGTGTTTGGATTAATTTTGCAGTTGTATGTAACAATAGTTCTGAAAATTTGTTGGCTGTTTTTAAATCTCATATTGTATATAAAGCTTAATATTAATATTTATCCAAAACAATATTAGATGTATCTTTTAATTAAATTACCAGTATTCCCAATTAACCTCAGAAAAATAGCTTTTAGTTCTCAAGAAATAGTTATTTATCAAAAGTATTTACTAAAGTTATACTAAATAAGCATCAATTTAATTTCATTATATATGACTATAATATTGTGGTCTGTAATCTATTAATGTACATTTTCTTATTTGACTCCGTTATAATTTTAATTCAATGCTTTTACTCTTTGTGATCTCTTATTCAATATCAAATTAGCAAAATAATCCCGAGTTGTATAAAATTGCAGGTTAAATATATATCATCCATTACCTTCTTGGCAGCCATTAACAAATGAATATAACCGTTCTATTTTCAAAAACTTTTTTTAGAAATAAATAGTTATAGATAAATTTTGCATAAATACTAATACTAATTCAATAAACACAAATGCATCTATATGTTTCACATGCTGATCCAAAAGTTTGAAACCTTACATGTTATCTTTTAAGTTATTTTGCAGCTATAGTTTTTACAAAAAGTGTTTCTCATTTTATAATTAATCATATCTCTTCGTTGTAAAATTTTTCTGTCCTCAGTCCATGAAAGCGAAATCGTTAACATTTTTAGAATATCTTAGCGATAATATTATTTATATCAGAAACAGAATTGTTTTCTTAGCGAGCAATATCTATACTCAAAATCAACACAAAAAGAGTATCTTTACAGTGATAGATTTAAATTCGTCATGCAAATTGAAAAGACATACTGCTTGGTCTTCCACTCTTACCAGCGTATTTTAAACATCTTATGGGGCATTCTTCATTATTCCCATCCCCCATTCTTACACTAATAGCAAATCTACAGCTCAATTTTATACAGAAAATATGAGACTAATAACCCTATATATAATTGATTTTATAAAATA
Organism: Epiperipatus broadwayi; assembly: GCA_028023455.1. Classification (NCBI taxonomy): domain Eukaryota; kingdom Metazoa; phylum Onychophora; class Udeonychophora; order Euonychophora; family Peripatidae; genus Epiperipatus; species Epiperipatus broadwayi. The sequence goes on from JAQFVV010006352.1 coordinate 177,290, forward strand.
TTTATACAATTATAATTTTAAAAAATCCTATCTTTTAACTTGTTAAATATAATAGAAGCGTAAAAGAGTCTGTATGCAAATCTAATTTTTAGCTAAGTAATTAATTTTATTTCACAAATATGAATTTGATGCAAGAAATTAAATGAAACATTTAAACTGTTTAATACTACATTTTTGCTATTCACAAAATCAGAATATTTAGTAAATTTAATATTCACACTAAACTATAAATTTTGTCAACAACTCGGTTTATAGCTTTAAGAATCATGAACTGTTTGATTATACAATAATAAAGGTTAGAATGATGTATGAGGGCTAATAGCAGTAAATAAAAGTTTTTCACAAATCCTTAAGCAATTTTAGAATGTATGTGTTATATTATATAGATATTACAGTTTATAAACATTGTGCTATATAAAATAATTGATTTATTTACATACATTTAATCAGGGCCGGCGCTGGGTACTAGGCGCCCGCATGCAAATTTGATTTTGGTGCCCCTGTCAATATGTATGTTTACTAAGGTGACCCGACCGTGTCCCGTGGCGTTTTAAAAAAGTCATGATTTTTAGAAAGAATGCACGATGTAATGCTATTTTTGATATCAAAAATAGCATAAAATTGATTGTTAAATTATATATTATTTCATACAAACGGTTTGTATGAAATAATATATAATTTAACACGGCAAATTTAGATGTTAGAAAAATTTGCAGAAATTTTAAAAATAATGTGTTTGTTAAAAATAGACAGAGTGATTCAAATATATATATATATAATAAATTTAAAAAAAATAATGTTTGAGATTAAAATATTTAAATGTTTAAAATAATTTTCGAAAAACATTTACATATTTTAATCTCAAATATTTTTTTTTTAAAATTTCATATTTATTATTTGCGTCACTGTCTGTTTTTAACAAACCCATTATTTTTAAAATTTTTGCTAATTTTTCTAACCTCTAAATTTATGCAAATATTAGCAAATTTAATAATAAATTTACAATTTATAAATGAAATAATTTTAAAAAAAGATAATATTACAAACATACATATTTAATTTATTATTATTAATGTACGCTATATCTATATAAACGCAGCGTTTATATATGGAGCGTTTAAAACGCTCCATATAAACCAAATTTTTAATCAGCCCCCCCCCCCCGGTCAATGGTGTCCCGTTTTACCAATGTTAAAATCTGGTCACTTTAATGTATATTACCACCTACATGTTATAAATATTAGTGTACAAAATCTTTCTAAGGGAAACAAACAAGGCAATGTAAATAAATAATTTTTAATATTAAAAAAAAAGAAAATACAGTTAAAAAAAGTAAATGCATTACAAAACATGTTATAATTTTATACTCCTTGACTTCATATTAATAAACCTTGATATGATTGTATTTATTTCCAGTTCTGCACAAATATCATTTTCAATAGCAATTAATGCCAAATTAACAAGCCGTTTTTGTGACATAGTTGTTCTCAAGTAAGTTTTAATTAATTTTAACTTAGAAAAAGAGCGTTCACCGCTTGCAACACTAACAGGTAATGTTAATAATATTCTTAAAGCTATTGATAAGTTTGGCATAGATAAATTATTAGAAACTATAAAATTAAGTGTTTCGAAAGGGTTTTGAGAATTTAAAAAATCCTTTTGAAAAATATCTCGAAAAGCACATAATTCGTCGAATAAATCTGTAGCATTAATATCTTTACTGTTATCAAATTTCAAAATATTTTCTAAATCTTTGCATTTTGCTTGTAACTCGCTCTTATTAATTTCTGATATTTTATATAGAAAATTGAAATTATTATAACATGCTTCGAGGAGTTCAAAGCGTTCTGTTAAAGAATTAATCGCTACATCTAAAAGTGTAAAAAACATGTTTATTTTAAATTTTTCTTCAGGTATTTGAGGTGTTTCGTCCTGATGCTCGTAATCAAATTGACGAGTTTTTTTCCGTTGTCGAACTTCTTTGGCAGTTTTAAATTCTTTCTCTCCATCAACCTCTTCGCTAAGTTCATCTGCAATTTTGAGAATGTTTTTGAAATTTGAATCTGATCGATATTCTCGTAAAAATTTATTTAGATTTGCGATCGATTCTAAAGCAAGTGAAGCATTCATATTTACATTTTGGAGCATTTTACTGACAGGATTTATTCTATTTAATATATCATGCCAAATTATTAAAGAACAAATAAATTTGTAATCCTTAAGGTTAGTGCAGAGTGATTGAGCTTCATGTTGAATTTCTCTATTAAAAGATTCGTTGTTCATTATTTCATAGAGTGCATCATAAATTTCACCCAACTGATACCGTAGAGGCCGGATTGCATCAATTCTGCTTTCCCATCGTGTTTCTGATGGTTGTTTTAGAGTTAAAGTTTTAATAAATTTTAAAAGGATTGACCACCGTTTATAAGATGATGAAAAAAATTGTATATTTTTTGAACAATTGCAAAAAAACCAATTGTATCTACATTGACTTTGGCGGCATCGTTTATGATTAAGTTTAAAGAATGAGCAGCACATGGTACGTAAAATGCACGAGGGTTTTTGGTTAAAATCAAATTTTGAAGTCCAGCCTTTTTGCCTTTCATGTTGGCCCCATTATCATACCCTTGACCACGCATGTCTTCAATGGGAATCTTCCATTTTTCCAGTTGTTCAATTATTGTTGTACATAAACCTCGTCCAGTGGAATCTGTTATATCTATGAAACCTAAAAAGTTTTCTCTAATTTTAACCGTTCCATTATTACAAAAAACGAAGCGAATAATTATGGTCATTTGTTCAGTTTTACTTGCATCTGGTGTACAATCTAAAATAATAGAATAATATTTGGATTTCTTTGTCGATAATAAAATTGTTTCCCTAATTGCTGTACTTAAAATTTCCAATAATTCATTTTGGCTATCTTTGCTCAAATAATGTACTCTATTGTTTTGATCTAGGGCCCTCTCAACATGATTTTCCATAACGGGATCAAACTTCGCAAATAATTCAATTAATTTTAAAAAATTTCCGTTATTTTTTTCGTATAATTTATCAGATGATCCGCGAAATGCTAAATTTTGACTACCAAGGAATTTGATAATTTCAATCAGCCGTTCCAAAACACTCCTCCAATGTTTCTTTTCCATTTCATATAAATTTTGAGATTGACAATCAATAGTAATTTTGTTTTTTAATCTTTTCTCAAGTTCATTCCAATTCAATAAACTTTTCATGTGAGCCATACTAGTTTCATGTCTGTGTAAAGTTGTACTTAAATTTCTCCAATTATTGTATCCTTCTATGAGGCTAGATTCAGTAGATCCAAAAACTTTGCAACAAAAGCAAAACACAGAGTTCAAAATTTCGGAATAAATAAGCCATTTTCGAAAAACTACTTCTCCGTTTTCCATTTTTCTATTATAATATACATCAGAAAATTTACGGCCATGTACATCGTTCGGATATATAATATCTTTCTTTTGAACAGGCCCCATTTCTACTAAAATAACACGTAGTTTGTCATCGATTTTATTCCATTCAGCTGGATCTTCTAAATTTGTACACATTTGATATGATATTGGCACAATGACTTTGTTGTCACTTAACTGTTTCTTACTAAAATCTTGTTCAATATTTTCAACAGTTCCCTGTGAACTAGATGATGTGCACGGTTCTGGTTCTTGTTGAGTATAAGCTATTTCAGAAGCAGTTGATATTTTAAGATATTTATTAAGTGATCCACTTTGTTTTTTAATGTTTGCTATTTTTTCAGCTTGGCGTTTACGATTTTGTGCACCGGATAGTTTTTTCTTAGTTTTTGATTCCATATTACTTTTACTCATGAACGCCACTTTAAAATAATTTTCAAATGTAATAAATAAATAAATACGGACTCTAATTTATATATTTACATCATGTATCTTAATACTTAAGATTATATATCGCTAATTTAGATGTCCAACACAAATTACTTCTTGCGCCAAAATACAAAACTCTATACGCGGAGGGGAAGAAGTTGTTTAACTTGTTTACCTAAAAAAGGCAGCTAATAAATTGGAAATATTCAGCCATTGACATTAAAAATGGTCAGGTTTTAAAATAACTCAAGTGTCCAGCTTTTTACGCTTGATTGAACATTTTAGTTTTACCATTGGCAAGATTTTCTTTTGTTATCATATATTTTTCTAATTAACACAGGTGGCCTGCCAGGCCTGATTTGCGATTTCAATAGAAAATTTCCTGGGATTATAATTATTGTTTACAAGTTCTTACTAAGATTTTAAAATTTGCGATAAACATCATAAGCAAACGTATGTAATTAATTTGCAAACCTAATTAGTATGCAGAAAAAATAGACTTTTGACAACGATTAAAATATATAAAATAAAAAGTAAACTGAAAATTATATTAAGTTTACTGGAATTATACCTATAATATATATTACATACACGTTCGAATATTTATATCAAATTATTATTTAAATAAAAAATTAGAAAATGTTTTATTTTGCAATATTATAATCGTTTCTTACGATTTCAAAATTATGTACATGATCTAATATATATATATACGCATATACATACATAAGTTCTAATTTATAATACTTTTAGTGTGTGTTTATTTATATATTTGCTAGCAGAAAGTTACTTATAGTTTACTATAAGCAGTACTATATATATATATAAACATTACAATATGAAATTTGTAATATAATAAACTTTATGTTTAGTTTATTGTTCATGATAAATAATAGATTTGATTGTTTTATATTTTTAATATTAAGCAGAGCTTGTGTGCAGGCCTGCTTGTGTGTGTCATTTAATAAGATATAATATGACTTCATATGATTTTCAATAATCTACTCTCAATAATTTTTGTAAATAAACATTTGAGAATAATATTCTTCAAATGTGAGTATTTTTGTTAGTAGAGTTTTAATTTCTCAGGGATGGCGCCTTCTTTTTCAGATGCTAATCTCTCAGTGATGGCACCTCCTTCTGCCAGCGCCCGCATGCCTAGCATGCATTGCATGCCCGCTTCCGCCGGCCCTGCATTTAATTTCAAATAAGAATGACATATCGTAAATTTTAGTAATTTTCACCAGCGTCATTCATTCAAGCATGTAAAAGTAATTTAAAGTGATTATTTAATATCTTCAGCTTCCACTTTCAGACACTTAAGATTTGCCCATACAAAAGCGTTTGGGTTCGAAAAGGTAGATGGCCACTCTATCTTTTCTCAAAGACTTTATCATGTGTTTGAAGTGTTAGTATTCAGTCATTTATAGTTAAAATTTGCAAAGAGCATGTGCAACAGCTTAATGCTGTTTAACTATTACAGTTTATAAACATCGCACTATATAAAATAATTGATTTATAAAATAGATTTCATAATTATATGAATACATACAGGTTGTTTCTGAATTTTTTTTTTTAATTTTAATATATTCTAGAAAAAAATCTACATATGTTAATATTAATAATTTGCAAGTATAGTAAACAGATTATTATGTAAATTAGCCATTTACATGCAAAAGATCGGACTCATACATAACCCAGTCTAAAACTAGAATTTGGACAAAAGTGGCTAATTAATGTATAAAATGTATGTGTGAAAACTTGGGAGATACTATAGCCGGTTTACTTTTATCAAATTGTCAGTTAAAACAAAATATTGAATTTTCAGAAGCGTAATTATTTCAGAACCCATCTTCATATATATATATATATATGTGTGTGTGTGTGTATATATAAAGCAACAAGCACATGTGTGTAAAAAAAATTATAATTAAAACACATAATGTTGCTTATAATGTCATCCTATGTGAGAGAGAAGTGAAATAAGCAACTAAAGCAGTGTTTTTCAACCTGTGGTCTGTATTGGACCAGTCCATCGAAAAATTTTAGTCGGCTGCTGCAGACTTATAAATTTGTTACTATTTATTACATTTTTTTTTTACAATTTTTTAAATTATGACTAATTTTATTAAATTTATCTTTAATTCGGTTTTAAGGGTTTATTTTGTTTGTTAGTTATTTTATTTATAGAATTCATGGAAAATAAACTAAGAAACAAAGCTCTACAAGAAATACAAAAAAAATTCTATTTCCTAGTATCAGTCATCTCATAGTAAAAACTCTGCTCAATTAACAATTTTGTGCATGTACTCTTTATGCCCTAAGGGTACAGTTGTCAGTCGTATTTACTATTACCTAGTCCAGCATTTCCCAACCTTTTTTGGCTCATGTACCACTTGGTAGTACATCACGCTAAATTGTACCACTTCATAAAAATGATTGTATTTTGTGAAATTTGTTATTGTGTGTTATTTTATTTGCATTATATATATTTTAGGGTGGCCATGTATGCATTCACATCTCATAATGAGACAAATTACATTGAAACACGCCTAAACGTACACCAGATTATAAACTCACTGAAATTATAAACTCACTGTAACATATTTATATGTATGTGTTTGTTCAAGGTTTCATATTTTTTCTAAAATAATTTATTAAAGATTACATTATTACATTAAAGGTTATTTGGTACATATTTTGTTTAAAGTGTTTTCTCATTCCTTCATTTGGTTTTCCTGAATTTGAGTCTGTTTTCTCTTTTTTGGAGCATCTTGCTATTGGTTGGGCCATGGAGAGGATAAATCCAGCATGTCCCAAGTCATGGTAAAAATAACCTCAGGGGTTATCAGGCTATCTCTTGTTCTTGTTTTCTTTATATTGTTCAGCATGAAGTTAATAGGATTAAAATTTTGATGATTAAATACTAGCTTACATCTAGTAATCCACAATAGATGATCAAGAATTAATGAGATTCTAATTTCTGGGTATGATCCTTTTCTGATACATTCTTTCAAATGAAATAATTTAGATTGATTTGCCTTGATCCGACTCATTATTTATCTACTACTTTGTCATATTTCATTTACTAATAAATGGTTTTAATAAAAACACAAAATTATAAAAAAACAATTAGTATATTTTTTTATCATAATCAAATATTTTTATAAAATAAATTTAATGAGTTCTTTGTGCTTGTTTCGAACAACATAATTTTTTGAAATTTGGTTCTACAGCTGCGTTCAATCTGTTTCGATACTTATTTTTAAAAAAATATATGAAGAGAAAGCTCTTCCTACTAATTCCGTAGTAAACGGTAATAATAATTTAAGAGCTTTCTCAGAAAGTTGTTCATATTCTTTAATGTTTAACCAAAAATTAATTAGATTGTGTCGTTTGAATTCTACTTGTAAAGTTCTGTCACATGATAATTCTATTAAATTTTATTTATCCTTTATTGATAATGATGTAGCTTTTTATAAATTTTCTGCATAGAAGGGGTTTGAAATCCAATTATCATTTGTGTTTTCGGGTTTTGGAAAATATTCCATAAAAGACAATTTTAATCCTGTTAAATGTGCTATTATATTTTCTCGTATATCTTGAGACAGACTAACCTTATTTTCAAACAAAAAAATATGTAGAGTTTCGAATACTTCCAGTTGATTGTTTTCGATACTTATATATATTACTGTTTCCAAAAATCTAATTTTTTAATCATACTTTCAATTTTATCATTAACATTAAAGATCGTTATCGACTGTACATATTAACAACTTTACTGTATAATATTATTAATTAAAATAATTTTTATGAATTATAGGAAAAAACGTTTCTATATTTTTATGATTTAATTTTTTTTTTTATGTCCACCATTATTGATTATTTTTCGTGTACCACCTACCAGCAACTCGCGTACCACCAGTGGTACGCGTACCACAGGTTGGGAAACACTGACCTAGTCAGTTGATCATGTATTAATACCAGCCAGCTGATCTTAATGGCACTTGCGTGTGATGATGGAAATTACTATATAATAGGTGTTAAGTGTTTGATATTTATTTTTCTGATAAGTTTTAGCTGTTTAAAAATGAATATCAACAAGAAAACATCAAAAACTATTATCGATTTTTTAAAAAAAAAACTAATTATAAGTAGTTTGAATGCTATATGAAAATATTATCAATTTACAAAATGATTGTACCTCAGACAAAACGAAAATGCTCTGTTGTTCATCAACTCAATTCTGATTATTTAAAATTTGTTTTTATTTCTTGGCTTGAGTCGGAAGAAAATTTACCCAGACTTCAATTCATTATTAGTTGAGAAATTTTATCCAAAGAATGTATGAAGTTGTATGAAGTCATGGAAAATTAATGTGTCATTTACAGACCAAACTTTCAAATCAACAAAATAAGTCATTGAATTTTTTGAAGTAAACGTGCTGAATTGAAAAAACAAAAATTAACTATTAACAAATTTCTTTTAATCGATAAATCTCTTGTAAAAGCTTCATATTCAGTTGATTTAAGAATTGTTATATGCAAAAGGCAGTACTCTTTTGCTAAAAACTTAATTAAACTATATTTAAAAGACGTGTGATCTGTAACCCTAGATAGTATTGTTGAAGTCAAAATGAAAACTTTCTCGCCTTCTAATGATACTATTCAAAGTAGATTTATTGATTTAGTGACTGATGTTGAGGATCATTTAATTCAAAAAAGAAGTAAATCATTGTTCACAATTTAAATAGATGAACTTAAAGGTGTTATAAGTAAAGTCATACTTTTATGTTATATTCATTGTGTTGATTACAAAATCATTGGTGTAAAATAAATATTTTTTGTTGAATTAAACTTTCTAATCACCCAAGTAGTTTAAACTACAATATATTTAAAAGTAATTGATAATTACATCAAAAAGAAGTCGCTTAATTGGAAAAATTGAGTTGACTTATATACAGATGTAGTGGCAATTATGACTGGAAAACATTCAAGAATTGCAAAAAAAGTAGCGGGAGATAAAATGAATTTTACTCATTGTGTTACGCACCATGTTTAGATGCTAAAAAATTATCTCCTGACTTGAAAAATGTTCTTACTCAATCTATAAAAGTAATAAATTATAGTAAATGCACCAGACTAAATTCAAGACTATTTTTAAGTCTATGCAATAAAATTGAATCTGGTTATAAAAATTTAGTACTTCAGGCAGAAGTATGATGTCAAGAAGGAAAATATTAACCAGAGTTTATGAGTTAAGTAAAAAAAGTTGAAATATTTCTAGAAACAAAAAAAATCAGAATTAAAAAATATTTTCCATGTCAATAATTGGATTGCTAAATTGGCTTACTTTTCGAGCATATTTTATTAATAAAATATCTTATGGAGAAATTAACTTTCATATGTGGCTAATAAGTTATGCTTAGAGCATATTTTTCTATAAATCAACTTTTACTGGCCTGCTTAAATCAGGACTTAATCTTATTATGTGCCTGATATTTCAATTGACAATTTTTTGTACAAATTTAGTTTATATATCAAGGGAAGAGAAACTTTCTCATTTTTAAGTAACTGCAAAAATTATATTACTTTGGAATATATGTAAATAAATAATTTGGTGACGTATATAACTGTAATCTTGTGAGGGAATTAACCTCGCACATTTCTAAATTATTTATTTACATATATTCAAACTAATATAATTTAAAATCACAAGTACTTAGAAATAAGAAATTTTCCCTTCCCTGTGATATATAAACTAAATTTGTACAAATAATTTGTCAATTGAAATATCAGGTTTATAATAAAATGAAGTACTAATTTAAGCATGGTCAGAAAGGTTTGGCTTACATAAGGATAAGCTCTAAGCATAAGTGATATACATATGCTTTTAATAATCTTTCTTAAAGCTAAGTATGTGCAAATTTAATATATTAACCTATTAGCACATGCGTGAAGGTTAATTCCCTCCACAAGATTACAATTATATTTATTGCTGAATTATTAATTTTATTCATGATTGAACTAAATTTAAACCTGCAAGCTAATAGTACTAAATTTAATTTATGGAATAAAATTGAGGCATTCAAGAAGTAAAAACTACAGCGTAAGGTAAGCATGTAGAAGAAAAAACTATGACATGTTTCATTCATTTTCAGGATTGATAAATGAAGTTGATAAACATTGAGTGAAATGAAAAATACTGTTTTAAACATTTAACAGGACTTTGTTGTGTATTTGATCAATATTATTTACAGGTATAAGACAAATAGAAAGGCAAGATGTAAATTTTAAACCTATTTATTGAACAAGAAAATAACCTAACTGATTTGGAACAGGAAAAATTAATAGACATAAGTTGCAATGGTACATTAAAGTTTTATTTAAGTTGACAAGTATAACTCAATCTTAGATTAAAATTAATTCAAAAAATCCTTAAGAGTGTTATTGCCAATTCTGATCACTTTTGTGAATTGACATTTTCTTTTCTGCAATGATGCTCATAAAAGTAAAAAAAAATCATTTACTAATTTGTACTTGGGGGAAGAGTCCTCTTAGATCAACTAGACATAGTACTAATAAATCCAGCTCTTCACTTTGCTGTCACCAATATATCTTCAAGACTTGATATGAGCAATTACTGAAAAGAATCAGCAACAATCACATTAGGTTTAGTTTTATAATTATATATGTTTCATTTATTCTTTGTTAGTCTTCAGATTTTGTTCATTAGTAGATTAGTATTTTGTTAGTTAATTTAATTTTGTATCATTCTTTCTTATACACGAGGCATTTTACTGAAATACCCAAATTCATTTCATTTTTTTTTGTTTCAAGTGAATAAGACATATACAGCTCATATTGTAATTTTTTAAGTCTGTATTCACTTTTATTTTTAGATATATTTACCTTCATATATATTATAAATTTCAAATGTCTATTTTATTACAATATTCTGAAATGTATGTTCAAAGACATGTAAAAATATAAATGATCCACCAGATGGCCATTTCATGCTGAATCAGTATTCATCAGTTGGCCCAGATCACAATCTCTTATATATATCTTCATCAATTGTTCAATATATATATATATATTGTACCTATATTGATATAGGCACATATAATTTTATCTAAAATTATATTATTAAAACAATCTTTCGTTAAAGAGAAACATAAAATTAAATGTTGAAGAATTTATTGCAGCTTGTTTTCGAAAAGATAAGAATTAAATAGTTTTTTTTTAGTATTCGTAAAAATATAATTTAAAAAGTTAAAACATGCAAATCTCTTTTCATTCAAGTTTAATTAAAGAAAAATAATGTTAAAACTAAATAGTAAATTGTATTAAAAATATATGTGCGTATATATGTACGATTTGTAAATAAATAAAATGTATGTGAAAGTTAAAGAAGATTATCATTAAAAAACACGACAATGGCTATTATATATTAATTAATATAAAACAATACGTTTTTTCATGGCTATTACTAATTAAGCAATCTTTCAAAACACGTTTATCAAATGATTATCAATTCGACAACAGATCTTTGCCGGAGATATGAGAAAGACAACAAGGCGCAGGTATAAATAGACCTTTTTTTTATCGGACAATTCATTCCACAAATTAATTGAGTTGAGACAATCAGTTCACAAAATTATTGAGAGAGTGCAGTTCGGAAATTAATTGAGTCAGTTAAGAAACAAAATGCAGTGCTGAGAATATTTTGGAACGCACGTTCACCTCCAGCCCAGATGTCCGAGAAAACAGCAGATCTGCCCGTGAAATAATGTCAGCTTAACATCTTAGAAAATCTCCGTCAGTATCTATTTGTCTCCGATAGCAATAATCGTGAAAATCAGGAAACTCAGCAAGGAAACATCCCAGCCGGCTGGTAAGCATTTATAATGGAAATATCCTCACTGAAAGCAGCCTCCAAAGAACAAAATTCTACATCAACATTCAAAATCCTAGGTAAAACATTTGCTTATTTTCGTTATACTGTAATAGCCATTGCATTTCATTAATTCGTGCGAATCCTCCAAGAGTCTAATTATATGACTCGATATCATACTGAAACGGAAATCTCCAATCCCTTTCCGTTTCACCATCAACCTAATGACCTACTCGTCTAAACTAATTTCGAACCTATCTTAAATGTAGAAATATTTTAAATGTAAAAATGTAATATATAAGTCGAGCGGGAAAACTTTGCTACAATGGCCGCTTGAATGGCATCATCCATTTACATACGAAAACACGCTATAATTAGACAGGTGTGATAAAATTATAGCGGAGAAATGCTCATAAATTATTATAAAATGTTTTATTAATTTTCAGTCAATTCTTAATTATATTCGCTATAATATTCGTATGTGGATGGATAATTTATACCTTGGAATAACGGCAAAATGATTCATATATATTTAAGTTTAAATAAAAGTAATGCAAATGTTTTCTTTAATTTATTTAACGGTTTTCTGATTTAATGTTTTACATATATAGTTGAAACAAGTATTTTCTTTAAATATGCTTTTTTTTTTAATAAACAAATATGTTAAAAGTTATTTAGTTTTATAAAATAAGAATTATCTGTTCGCAATTAAAAAAATGAGAATTTTTGTAAACAAGATATCAATTAGTGACACACCCGGGTAAAAAAGTAAAATCTGTTTTCTGATTGATTTTTGTTTGCAACAAAAGACTTTTTCATTAAATCAGAATACCGTTCCTTCTGCTAAGTAATAACACCTGAAAAGGAATTTAATTAATGAAAATGAATCAAATTATATAGTTTATATATTTTGATACATTTTTTAAGGAAATTAAATATAACACCTCGGAGATTTTATCAGTTGTTGTAGAAATTGAATTATATTATTTTGCTTTAATTAAAAGTCAATTGGTCCCGAGGTTTACGAAATTCCAGAAAGGTGTTAAAGTTTAGTAGAAGGATATAAATAGGCCTTATTTTAAGCAGGAAGGGAGAATCCATCTTGCTTTTGAAGAGAGTTAACATCAGAAGTCAAAATTGTTAATTTTACCATGTCTGGCTAAAGTCAGGCAAGAATTGCTGCAATTCCCGTGATGGAACGCCTAGTTCAATCCATCAAATGCCAAAGGAACAACCAAGCTTACACCAACTAAATTTGAAGATGCCATAAGCCGTAAAAATAATTTATTTGCCTTCGTTCCGATTTCAGTCCAGCTAAACAAACAATATTTTAAAAATCATCTCCCAACTAAATTAAAGATGCCATAAGCCGCCCAAGAATTCACCTTCATTCCAGTGTCGAATATCTCCAGCCCATCTACAGGAGAACTGTTTTAATATTTAAAATCGCAGGGCTCTGTAAATTTCAAAAACAGTCATTGTTTCTTCAAAACAGGTTAGCTAACCATATCATTGAACTTTCTCGCTAAACTGTTTCTGAAATAATATTTAAATGAAATACTTTTTGCTAATTTTTCCTTAATTGTAAACTGTCTAAATTGTTTCCTAGAATAATATTTTAATTCTAGAAAATGTAATACTTTTGCAAATTTTTCTTTATTAATTAATATTTTGCTATACAATTTAATCACTGCAATTATATTTTGCTTTTCTTTTGCTTATTTTAATTATTGTTAGTTATGCCTATGTTTCGAAACGGCGTGCATTTAATTATAGAATATGTTTTTAAACATATAAATTTAAATTATTTATATAGCGTCATTTCGTGCGCTGTTTCGAAACCCAAATTCATATTTTTTCACTTAACAAATTAATTAATATAAATATAAAATGTGGCTTTTCAACCTTTATTTATTATGTTACTAAAGATTAAACTAGCCTGGAGTGCAAGCATAAGTATATTTTTTTAGTAAAGTATTCGTAAGTCCCTTATTAAATATACTTTTCCTCCTTTTTAAAAGTTTAGTAGTTATAGATAACTAAAGAGATTGAACGGGATAAAGTAAAGTTTGTATATCTTCCCGTCAGTAGCATATACATATTTCTCATGCTACTGAAGAGTTGGCTCTTTTGATCAAGCTGATAAATTTGTGTTCATTTAATATGTGATATTTCATTTATAATATCCTTCGGCTTGGCGGATGTGGAATTTATTTATTTATATCTTCTCGTTGTGCTGTTTTATATATAAGATGGAGCCACGGCGTTGCCAGCACATCTTCTCTTATGGGTAGTGCAGTAGCGAAGTCTGAGCTATGGGCCAGATTAGCACGTAAGTCCCCTGCTTCCTATGAACCAAATAAAGGTTCCCTTTTGCAGCATGATGACCGGTTCTTGGGTAAACCGTTGTTTGTCACAAAAACCCTAAAACTATTCTTCCATCCGCAGAGCCACTTTATTATTATACTTTACTTGTGCCTAGCGTATTAGTAAAATCGTTATAGCCAACTCTCTCCCTCCCTAATATGCAGTCTTCGGCGTTGATCCGAAACATTCTTAAAGACCCGTTCGATCTAAAGCTATCTGGGATGCTTTAAAAGCCCATAGTTAAAATAAATTTATTATAATTAAGGTGTATTAAGTTTCACTCCAGACTTGGTTTGATTTTACGTAAAAGAGCCACTCGAACTGATTATAAAAGGGCATAACTGGTAAAAGTTAATGTAGTGATTAGTTGTATAGCAGGATATTTGGCTCCATTGAATCATAGCCACAAACCTATTTGCCAACATCAATTATTGTTCAAATAGTCTAGAGAATGTTACTTTATAAATAAAATGCCTGCGTGCATTTGCCAACAACAATTGTCAATAAATATATTTTAATTCATCATATATCAGTTTCTGTCTCATTATTAAATCAATCCAATTCACTAATTGCCCATAAGTATTCATTAGTAAAGCCCCTATTATTTAAATATGTTAGATTTTATCTGTGGTATGTCTAGTATTTAAGTTGTTTATATATATGTTTAAGTCCATGAGTCTTATTGTTTTCTCCGATTTGCTAGTGGGCCGGATGAAGAATTAAATCTCGTGTGCTACCATTGTTATGTTATCCATTGGGTGTTAGATCTGGTGCTTGGAGAGTGGGTTCGAATCCAGGCTGGTCCCTGACCTAAATCTCAGGCTTGACTGGGTTTGAAGTACATTTAGTGAGTTCCAGCTCGTGTTAGATGGATAAGCATGTTTTGACTGGCACAATACATAAATGAACTATTGATGTGTGTGATTAAATTTCAAATGCTATGTAATACTTTAATATTATTATGTGTGTGTGCATGAGTTAATATGTGCGTGATCCTTATATCAATATTATTAGTTAAATTAGATAAATACCAGTGTTTTGTTATGAAAGTAAACAAGAATATTTAAACTAGTTTAGAAATGTTAATTTAAAATATGTGTGTGTTTTATTAGAATGTTTAAATTTAGTAAATAAATGTTAGTTAATAAATTATCTTTAAAATTAAACTTTATTTGTCGGTCAATTCTTTTTATCAATCCTTTTACCAAATTCTTTTTATCAATTCTTTTTAACAAATTCTTTTATTAATTCTTTTAATCACTAATTAAGTATAATATATTGGTGATTACAAACAGCTGAGCTAGTCGTGGATTTAGGCATTGAGTTAGTGGCCATTGCTTAAAGTGCGTTATTTATTCATCCTTGAATAGATAGCTGGTGCTCGTGTTTATACACAAACAAAAAAGTGCTTTGAACTTGGTGTTGAACTCAACAGTCCAGAAGAAGTTATGTCCTGGAAATGTAATGTTAGTTATATACTTTATAGCTATCGTTTGGGCATACATACTCTCCGAGTATGTTCTTCTCTGCCTAAGAGGCCGGAGTTACGAATCCACATATTCGAATACGGTTCAAATGGCGCCCAACATGGGGCTGAACCTAAGAAACAATAGTAAAGAAATACTTTGTTTCTTGTTTGAAAATTTTGTTTTATACAAAAGTTAAATTACGTATGTAAAAGTGTTTTAATTTTAAAAAAGAATTGACCGAAAACTTTTTTTTTTCGAAATGAAAAGAGATTTTGACATTTATGCTATCAAATCAGAGTCAATTGGGTGTTATGGGTGGAGTTAAAGCATTAAGAGCGGGTAGTGAAAAGGACAAAAGGCTGGAGTTAACGTGAGTTTCCATCTTAGTAAGAAAAATAAATAAATAAATCGTATAGTAAATTTAGTCTAACATAAGTGCTAGTTTGAAATAAAATATTGTTTTAAAAATGGAAAAAGAGAAAGAAATGTCTGAGATGCAGATGCTGAAAATGATGATAAATATGATGGAAGAAATGCGTCAAGAATTCAGGCAAAGTCATCAAGAATTCATTGCGGGAATAAGATAAATAAGATGTCAAATTAAAGAAATGAGTGAAATAATAGAGAAAGTAGAGGAGAACCAAGAAGGCAGAGAGTTAGATTTAGTTAAAGAAAGTCAGGAAGTTGAGGTCATGAAAGATATAGAAATTGAGGTAGAACTAGATAGTGTTGAAACAGAGAAGACTGAAATAGAAATTAAAGCAGAACAGGATAGTGCTAAGACAGAGGAAAACATAGATCAAGAAATAGAAGAGAGACATAAGTTCAAAGTAGAAGATAGCGTTGAAAAGTTTTTACAAAAATTTAAAAAGGTTAAAGTAAAAGTTTGTGTTCGTTTTAAATGGAGATGTAAATCAAAGAGAAAGCACAAAGAAAAATATTCACAGTTAGGAAAAATACGGAGGTCTGTGAAGCTTAAAAGTTTTCTAATTTACAAGGCAGAAAATAGAACGGAGAGAGAAAGAGATAAAGCAGCAAACTTTATAGATGTGAGGATATGGAGCATAATTTATGTTAGTGAATTAGTAGAAAGAAAGAAGGAACCACCGGACATATTTGAAAGATAGTAAACGAGCGGAATAGTAAAGGAAATAAACAAAAAGGACCGGAAATGGACAATGAGCAGGAATATGATTATTCTAATGTCAAAAATTTAAGAAGTTTAAATCTGAAACTTCTATTTAAAACTAAAATAATAAAATTAAAAATAACTGAATAATAAATTAAATGTTTGAAAGCAATAATAATAACGGAGGCTTCGCAAAATAAAAGATTTTTTTTCTCCACGCACATATTAATTAAGGAAATGTTCGTAAATAAACAGTTCAAATAGATAAAAATCAATAAAATCAAGTTAAAGTAATGGGTTAAAAGTAATATCGTAATATAAATAAATATGTAAATTGATGTTCATAATAGTTCAGAATAATATAAATAAATATGTTAAAATAATGTTCATGTGTATTTAAAATAATATTGTAGGATTAGTGATAAATAATATAAAGTCAATCTAAGTTATATTAGGAGTGTATAAGGGTTTGAATCTAATGGGAATGAGGGTAGTATAGAAGTGTTTTAGTTAAGGTTAAGTTTAAAGCTGTCGACTGAGTAAATTCTAGTACCTGCAACGGATTGGCCGGGATCATTCTTCTTTTAAAAAAACACACTGGCAACAACCAGAGTAAGTCATGAGTCACGTTTTGGGGGAGAATCCCCATATCTCGTACCTCATTTTCCAAAGCATAAGTCGGAAATGGACAGTTGAAAATTCCTGCCATTGTAGCTGCTTAGTCAAAGTCCGATCAAGAGAATCGGCAATCGTTTTCCAGGGCGTAAGTCGAAAATGGACAGTTGAAATTCCTGCCATTTGCAGCCACCTTTTTTTAGTCAAAGTCCAATCAAGAGAATTGGCAGCCGATGCTTCATTTATAAAAGATCCCTGTGCCACAAATTTAGTTTGTCCTCGTGGTCATTATCCAGGACGAACATCGTAAGCAATGTTACCAGCATAGAAAGAAGAAAAGCATAATTGGAGATTGCCCTTAGCATGGAAAAGGAAAAGATACCAAAAAGCAAACTTAGAAAGAATAATGAATTAATATTGTCAGAGATAAAATGGTCAAAAATGACGTATTTTACTCTCAAAAGGAAGGGCGGTGTAATGTACCTATATTGATATAGGCACATATAATTTTATCTAAAATTATATTATTAAAACAATCTTTCATTTAAGAAAAACATAAAATTAAATGTTGAAGAATTTATTGCAGCTTGTTTTCGAAAAGATAAGAATTAAATAGTTTTTTTTTTAGTATTCGTAAAAATATAATTTAAAAAGTTAAAACATGCAAATCTCTTTTCATTCAAGTTTAATTAAAGAAAAATAATGTTAAAACTTTATAAATAGTAAATTGTATTAAAAATATATGTGCGTATATATGTACGATTTGTAAATAAATAAAATGTATGTGAAAGTTAAAGAAGATTATCATTAAAAAACACGGCAATGGCTATTATATTAATTAATATAAAACAATACGTTTTTGCATGGCTATTACTAATTAAGCAATCTTTCAAAACACGTTTATCAAATGATTATCAATTTGACAACAGATCTTTGCCGGAGATATGAGAAAGACAACAAGGCGCAGGTATAAATAGACCTTTTTTTTTATCGGACAATTCATTCCACAAATTAATTGAGTTGAGACAATCAGTTCACAAAATTATTGAGAGAGTGCAGTTCGGAAATTAATTGAGTCAGTTAAGAAATAAAATGCAGTGCTGAGAATATTTTGGAACGCACGTTCACCTCCAGCCCAGATGTCCGAGAAAACAGCAGATCTGCCCGTGAAATAATGTCAGCTTAACATCTTAGAAAATCTCCGTCAGTATCTATTTGTCTCCGATAGCAATAATCATGAAAATCAGGAAACTCAGCAAGGAAATGTCCCAGCCGACTGGTAAGCATTTATAATGGAAATATCCTCACTGAAAGCAGCCTCCAAAGAACAAAATTCTAAGTCAACATTCAAAATCCTAGGTAAAACATTTGCTTATTTTTGATATACTGTAATAGCCATTGCATTTCATTAATTCATGAGAATCCTCCAAGAGTCTAATTATATGAACTCGATATCGTACATAAATGAACTATTGATGTGTGTGATTAAATTTCAAATGCTATGTAATACTTTAATATTATTATGTGTGTGTGCATGAGTTAATATGTGCGTGATCCTTATATCAATATTATTAGTTAAATTAGATAAATACCAGTGTTTTGTTATGAAAGTAAACAAGAATATTTAAACTAGTTTAGAAATGTTAATTTAAAATATGCATGTGTTTTATTAGAATGTTTAAATTTAGTAAATAAATGTTAGTTAATAAATTATCTTTAAAATTAAACTTTATTTGTCGGTCAATTCTTTTTATCAATCCTTTTACCAAATTCTTTTTATCAATTCTTTTTAACAAATTCTTTTATTAATTCTTTTAATCACTAATTAAGTATAATCTATTAGTGATTACAAACAGCTGAGCTAGTCGTGGATTTAGGCGTTGAGTTAGTGGCCAATGCTTAAAGTGCGTTATTTATTCATCCTTGAATAGATAGCTGGTGCCCGTGTTTATACACAAACAAAAAAGTGCTTTGAACTTGGTGTTGAACTCAACAGTTGAGAAGAAGTTATGTCCTGGAAATGTAACATTAGTTATATACTTTATAGCTATCGTTTAGGCATACATACTCTCCGAGTATGTTCTTCTCTGCCTAAGAGGCCGGTGTTACAAATCCACATATTCGAATACGGTTCAATATATATATATATATTGTAAACATTTCAATTTATCCATGTGACTACATTGTAATAGTGTGTGCATAAAATAAAATAAAAAATCATCATCACATTTTCTTCTTTGTAGGAGGGTGAAGCTGTAGAGTATTGAGTTCAAACCCTATATAACCAATTCCCAAAGACCTCAGAAGGAGAGTGGAAGAAATATTTTTCTTCCACTCAACTAATTTTGTTAGTGAAAAAGGACAATATTTATATCAGTGAATAGTTTGATAGTTGTATTTAAGAATTAAAAATATTAGACATATATAAATAATTATCTGTAGACATAAAATCTATGAGATATTATTTTTCTAAGTCTACTTATTAACTTTCTATGTTTAATGTATATCTAATGAACTATAATATTCTTTCTTAATAATGCTTTGATTTTAATATTTTGTCATTACTACTTTATTTTATAATGTTAATACTAATGATATTAATAACCTATAGCTTTAGAAATGCTTAGATTACTTTTTGATGGGCAAGTTTTATATACTTGAATATATGTGTGTGTGCATGTATGTACAAGCACAAACTTAAAACATTTACAGATATATTAAAGAGTTTTTAAATAATTTGTATTTTCTGTGCGAAAATTTGTTATTTAAGACCAATTTTTTTTGTTTTATGTGAAAGGGGTCAGGAAAGGTTTCAGCTTATGTCCAGCTAATATCTACAGATCATGAGAGAGGGATAAAAGATCAATTTTGGACATAATGTCAGTGTGAGAAATATGGGGGGATGAGAACAATAATTCATTAATAAGCTAATAAAACTTACAGAGACCAGATCATTTGGACAACACCAAATAATAAATTTAAAAAAAAATTGTCAATTCAAAGAAAGGAATGTACCCAGCAGTTTTGATAGAATATGATTTATAAATGATCAGGTGTTTCAGTAACAAAAATATGTTTGATATCATCAGACAAGATAGCACATATATAGTCTGAAAAATAAGACAGTTTAGCAGAATAAATTTTATTGCCTTTTGGAAACCACGCATTAATATTTTTTTAAGGTTTCTACATCATTATAGTGGGCTAAGAAAGATATTTTGTTGACAGCCCCCCCCCATGACTCATCCCAAAACACTCTTATGCACATCCAAAGAATTAGAATCTAAAATGGAAATAACAGATATAATCCTATGGCTGGTCTCCAAGTTTATTGCTTCACCTATGCAATTGCTGAATTAAAATAAAAACACCAAGAAAATGCTGAAATTTGTATTAATCCAGTCATATCCAGAGCAGAAGAATTTATATTAAACCAGTCATACCCAGAGCAGTCTGAAATTTATATTAAACCAGTCATATTCAGAGTAGAAGAAATTAAGAAACCATTCTAGTGCTATAATGGTCCCTAAGGAAACAATTTATTTCACAGCATCATCATCATCATCATCACAGTAAAACAGAAGAATTGCAAGTCCAAGCCAAAAATAGAATTATTTCAGTAAACTGCTGCAATTGATAAATCTATGTGTGTTAAACATTGGTATGTGGCTGAATTTAATTCTCAACTTTAAATAAGCTGACTTCAAAGTGAAATTAATCTGAATCATTGAAACTGTCTCCATATCAGAAAATAAAAGAACTTGGTAATTTTAATTTTAATTTATCAGTGATTATTAACAATTCTTTTTTAAATAAATACATTTATTTCTCTCTTTAAATATTAAAATGAGAATCAATCATTAGAGAAGATTTTTGATAATAATTAATATTGACCCTATTAATATATTATGTATTATTTGATTACTATTACATGTAACCATTTATATGTATTTTTTTATCAAATGTCTTTATTATGTATCAATTTGGATATTATATAAATATGTTTTATTTATGTTATATGTAAAGGATTAAATGCAAATTCTATTGATAATGGGAAGTGACATATATATATATATATACACACCTAGTAATATAAATATGCTTACATGTATATTTGTTGAGTATGAATGTACACATTGATATGAGTAGAAATTTAGCATCATGAGAGATAGATTTTGACTTAGATTAATGGAAATTGAGATATGTAATCTGAAACTGATTTCTTTAGATATTGTTATCTTTATAATTTAACTCACTTTTCTACATGTATTTTTTGATTATATTACTAAGATTATAAAAATAAAAATATATGTTACATGCAATGTTAGAGTATATGCTTGCAAATGTTTCTATAATATAAGATTTCTTTTCACCCATTAGAGATATGAATATACACACATCACACTCTATAATATTAATGATTGAATTTAAGTTTCATTATGGGGAAGGGAGAATATTTTCGGTTATTATCATTATTATTTGAATGTAGTTAATTTTATTTATTAATTATGTAAATTTTCAATTTATATTATTAATGGTTGACCCATAATAAATTTTAATTTGTTTTTATTAAAAGAGGTATATATATATTTCTTAAGAGTTAATCATTATCTTGTGAAGTTAGTTTAGTCATCATCATCCCTGATGAATATCAATATTTTTAAGACCTAGTTTAAATATAACAATATATTGGTAAATAATTAGAGATTGGTAAAAGATAAAATTTGTGTTGTTAGTTCTAAAGCTGTGGTGGAAAGCATCATTGTCATCATCATATTAATTAATGGTCTAAATAAATATAATAAACAGCCATATATAAAGAATGATTCTCACTGTGTTTGTTTATTATTTGTGAGCCATCATAAGAGATAATGACTATCATCAAAGATAATTGAATGTCACTCAAGATTTAATGAATTGCCACGCTAAATCTATAGTATTAAATATGAGCTAGAAACACTTATGAGAATATCAAATATGAATTTATGATGTTAAAATCTTATATGATAATTTATCTGAGAATTTATTTGCACAATTAAAGAATAATAAAGATGTTTTTCTCTTAATACAAATGCATGTGATATGATTATAAAAAAGAAAATCCCACACACTGTCATAAATAATGTACCAATTGAGATTCAAACCCAGTCTAATATAAGTAGGTATCTAATGCAACTTTATCTAGGTTTAGACAGCCTGGTGGTGCCAAGATATATGATATACATATAAGAAAAACACTGAATAAAAAGGTATATTGGATTATTTTTCTTTCCACAAATGTGGAGGTCTGTCTGTTTAATTAGTTACAAATGGGAGTTCTATTTTCATTTAGTTACAATATGTAGTAATTTACTATAATTTAATTGACAAAATTCAAATTTTCTGTACTATACCAACAAATTTATAGAAATATATCAATGACTATTATTAATCATTCATTAAACTAGAAATCATCTCTAGATCAAATAAATGCTTTAATTCTCAATATGATCTTATGGAGGTTTTACCGCCTTGTCCATATTGACAATTTTTGATAATTTTCACTAAACCTCTCTTATGCAGGAATCAGATTTTATCCCATTTTGTTAAGGGGTATATCCCATCCATTATACTGTACTGCATTTCCAACAGTTAATTATATTTATCTCAATGCATTGCATCTTTCACATTAGCTCAACTTTATCACACCAACCATCATCCCAAATATCCAACTAATCTTTCTCACATAATTGGTGCATTTTGTTGAATGCCCAGTTCATTTGTTTTTCATGTGGATAAGATATATATACATTATATTGTAATTTTTTAAAATACATATTCACTTTTTTTTAGATGTACTTAACTTCATATATATTATATATTTTAAATGTCTATTTTTATCTTAATATTTTGAAGCATTACCCAAGACATATGAAAAATTTATAAATGATTCCCAAGATGCACATTTTGTGCTGAATCAGCATTAATCATTTGGCTCAGATAATAATTTCTTACATATATTTTCATCATTTGTTCAGTATATAGATAGATAGCAATTTACTATAGTTTAATTGACAGGGTTTAAATTTTCTGGCCTATAATAATTATATTTTACTATAAAAACACATGCTCTTTCTTCCATTTTTTGTTCAGTAATTCATTTGGTCATAAAAAAATTAAACAATTTATTGGTCTGCAACATATAGTTAGTTGGGAAGCACTAAGAGGACTAATAATAGATTGCATTTATTTATTTTTATTTGTTCATATTTTGTTTCTAAACTCATGTTAATTTATTTAAAGTAATTGGTGCACTCCTGACTGATATCTAATTAATATTTTTGGAACTTGGCAGAATGAACACAGTCAACATTTCATCATACCTGTACAAAGAAAACTAATAGTATTTTTATGAAAATAATAGCAATTGTATATAATACCATTACCTCCAAACCAGAAATAATGGAATCTTTCTGTGATAATATATAAGTATTTGTCTTAAAGAATGCCACTTCATAAGACAAATTATGTAAAACATGTGGAAAACTACATGCTTATAAAAAAAATAGATGAGGAATGATAGACAGTGCCTACACTCTTATAATTTATAAAACTAGATGTTATAGAACTGGCAAATAAATTGTAAAACCCTAAAATATCTGAGAAACTTTTATACTATGAATTGACTGAAAAATTAAATAGATATTTCACTCTGAAAATAACAAAATGGGTAACCGATTAATGTTTTGAAACATTAACAATTACCTCATAAAAATATGTAGCTTATGTTATAACTTTGAGAATTTAGTGAAGGATTGTGATGTCATTCCATGTTGTTAGAGCAATTTCTTCTATGGTATGTTTAATTCAACTTTCAGAAAAAAATATTGTTAAATAAATATGACATCAACTACAACTATGCTACAAAGGAATATGTCAAGCAAGAAACCATGCTTCACAATGCTGCACAATTCTATAATTATCACAACAGCTTGATAAAATCTCAGAAATATAAATACACCTGACCCCAGTAGAATGAAATACATTATAACATGCTACTGTTGTGGTAAAATAATCATTTAAATAAAAACACTGCAAACATAAAATTAAAACAAACACTAGTTGTAAGAAAAGAAGACATATAGCATGTGTCTCTCACAGTAAAAAAAAACATATTAAAAGTAAGCAAATACCAGACTGCAAATCTGATTAAGGGAGAGTGAGTAATAATTATAATGTTAAGAAGTTTAACAACACAAACAGCAATCACATACTCTTGGATGTGGATATCTGTAATCAAATATTAACAATGGAGGTTGATAATAGTGTAAGCCTACCATTAGTATTATATAAAAGTTGGTTGAAAATCAGTAGAGGATATTTTAAGAAAATAACACTTGTAAAAATAGATATTATTACAACAAATATTAACAGCAATAAAAATGATATACAAGGAAAAATAAGAGTATTTGTAAAACTAAATTTGAGGGCCAAATGTCTCTTATTGTATATCATTAACCAAGATTTTAGTCTGCTATTTGAATGGAACTAGTTTCACCCTTCAGGAATCTGTTTAAATATCATCAAGAGAGTTCAATTGGAAACTAAAGTGCTGAAGAAATATCCTGAGCTGTTTAAGTCTGAACCAGTAAAGTTGAAAACATTATTTATCAATATTGAATTGATAAATAAAATAAAATCCATTATCTGTAAACCATATAAAGTTCAATTTGCCTTGAAAGTAAAAGTAGAACAAACTATCAATGAGATAATACAATAAATACTAATGCCAGTAGAAGATTACTCCTGAACTATGACTGTAGTTACTATTATGAAACGATGAAAATGTTAGACTGTGAAGACTATCATATTACATTCAATAAATTTATTAATAAAGGTGCGTATCCAGTTAATAGCATAAGTGAAATATTGGCTTCATTGCAAAAAATTTTGCACCTCATTAAAATAAACCTCAAACATTCAAACAAATTACCATGATAGAAATAATAGCATTAACCACACACATAAAGGATTGCCATGTGGAATTATGGTAGCACCAAATATTTTCCTGGCAAAATAGTCTTTTTTCATGGCATGGACATGATCATACTTTGGTCAATGAAGAATCAGAGCTGAATTATAAAAGTGAGTGAACACAGTTTATTCATAAATGGATAAAGAGCCAATATAAATATATCAGTTATATGTGCCGTATAAATGAACTAGTTTTTTAGACACATATATATATATATATATATATATATATATATATATATATATATATATATATATATATATATATATATATATATATATATATATATATATATATATATATCCAGATAAAAGATGTAAAGCTTTTACTAATATTTTTAGGACTAACTTTTATGAGACCTTTCTTAAAGAAATGTCTCATTTTCTATCACAGTTATATCAATTGTTAAAAAAGAAACATTGGTAATAGTCTAAGAAACAAGATATAGCTTTCAAAATACCAAGAATCCCTTAATTTCTAATCAATTCCTGATACAATACTATAGTGATTTGGATATTATTATATATATGGATGTGTTAGAATATGGTGTTGGAGCCATAATTTCCCATTCATTATACAGAGACAAATGCCCAACATTTTCAGCAGTTGAAAAAAACTACAGCAAAGTTAATAAAAAAACATTAGGAATTATTTTTGCCATAATCAGTATATTTATGGATTAAAATTTCAAATCTGTATAGATCAATATCTAAGAATATTTGATACTAAAATAAAGTCCCTAAAAACAGAATTTAATTCACACTGACCTTGATAAATATATTATCATGATACAATTATAAATCAGGATACAATTATAAACTAATATATAAGCCAGGAAAGCAAATTAGAATGTGGGCAATTTCTCACATCTGCCTGATGCCAAAAAAGACAATATGGTATTAGTGTGATAAATTATATAAACACTATAAACTCTACTTCCCTTAATAGTTCAATAATTCATAAGTGAACTAAACAAAAACAAAGTTATATCCAGTTACTGAAATGAATAAAATATGGCTGGCCAGAAAAATGCACAATTGAAGTTGTAAAGTCTATTTGGAATATATGGGATAGCATATCATCTTGCAATATTTGAGTAATGATGATTGATAATATATATGTCCAACCAGAAGCCTGAAATCACATACTTAATTTACTTAATCAAGGTCATTCTGGAGTTGTGCATATAAAAGCTTTAGCTAGATCATTTGTCTGATGTCCAAATCTGAATTGTGAAAATAAATGATAAACAAATGCATAGTTGTAAGTCAACTATTAACTGTCATCTAAAAAACTTGAAGCTAGATCTATGCAGCACTGGAAACATTTACATTTAGATCATGATGGATCAATGCATGGATATATAATTTTGATAGTTGTTGATTTGTTTTTTTGTTGGACCAAATATAAGATAGTAACAATATAGTGCAGAATGTAAAATTAAAGCATAGAGAAATCTTTGCTATATATGATTATTAAAAGGGTATTGTAACCAATAATGGGACCAGTCTTGTTTCTCAGCAATTTAGGAATTAAATAAATGATAAAAAATATGGCATATTCTTACTCCATATTATCATCCCAAAATTAATGCTATAGTTAAGAAAGATATTTAAAGCTTATATTGAACAAAATTTATTATAAGGATATACTGGAAGCTTTAGTTGATATGTTTTATCAACATTTGACTCTGTGTACAGCAACTAATAAAACACCAGCTGAGTTATTAATATGCTTATATATTTACATTCACTTTACTAAGTTGTTTCAACTACAACAAAAAAATTTAAAGACACTTTTGATTGTGAACAATTTAATATTGGAGAGAGTGTCTTGATGCATTATATTTTAAAAAAGAGATGGATGACAGGAGTGGTATTGTAAACTTTCTCAATGCAACTATAACTGGTAAGCTAAAAAATAAAAAAGAAATAAGAAAATCATGTAAATCATTTGTATTCTTGATCAAATGACTTTAATTGATGTTGATGTTTTAAAGTAAATTAGAAAGGATGAAAAAAAAACTCAGATATGGAGAAAGTTGAGCAAAACATACTTTGTTAACTAAACAAAAAATTGATAAAGATCAAATAGAAATAAATGATTGCAGTAAGGATCAAATAATTGGCCAGAGGAAGTTTGCCTTATCATTAGATTACTACAACAAGAAGAAAAAACTATCACAACTACACAAGAGGGAGAAAAAATTTCCAAGAAAGGCATGCATACATAGAAAATCTACTAAACTAATGGACTATATATGTGATTGAAAGCATTGTTTCTAGAGTAGGGGAAGTCTGTTCATATTATATATATATAGACTAAATAAAATGGATTTTATAATTAAGTAAATATATACAGGTTGTTTCTGAATTAATTATGTTAATTTTAATATATTCTAGTAAATATATATACGCTAATATTAAATTTCAAAGTATTAACCCTTTTCATGAAATTATGTAATTCTAAAGCATTCATTGGCTTTGAGTTCAAATGAAAAGGTATAAATTAAATATAAATTAATTGCACTGAACCAGCTTTCAGCAAAACATTATCAGAATCATAGTTCTGAATAAGGTTATGCAGTACAAGTAGCCTTATATAACTGATATAATATAGTTGTAAATGAGGACAATATGCAAATAAGGCAATTAGATATTTCATTTTTCAGATAATGGAACACATGAATCCTTTTTGTTGATAAAAGGCAAATCATTTGCAATTGCCCAAGCCTATTTATATTTTCTTCTCCTATCATTACTTCTCTTTCCAAGCAAATTATTCTAATATTTGATGGGGGAAAACATGAAAAATGGCTTTCATAATCAAAAAAGATCAATTTGTATTCAGCCTTTTGTTTAGCTCTAATGTACAAATATGTGACTTGAGCAATTCTTGTCGATCTATATGCATGAGATGCCTTGTAATACACAGAGCTGCAGAAAGAGTTAGCACTTGCAATTTTATATACCATCAAAGGGCATGCTCCATGGGTATCATGTCTTTAGCTTTGTTCAATAAATTATTAAGAGAAGGCAGTGATCTAAAGCTAACTCTGTATGTGTTAGTGTAAATATTCTTGTGGTTATTTGCAATATGTGAGACATAAGAAAGGCTTATTCACACTTTAGACATATTATTAATGTTTTTAACTTCATTTACATTGGAGTAAAATTTCCCAACTGTTTTAATAAGCATATTAGGATTATAACCAAATCCTATTAGATCTTTAACATATGCATCTAGGTTGTTGTTTTTATCTGTCATATTTTCATAAATTTTCGTTTCTATATAAAAATCATTTAAAGCCTGCCAGCTTGTATTCATTTGGGACATTTGACATAGGATAAATTGCACTCTTATTTGTAAAGGTTTTAGTTTCATTTTAAAGTCCATCTCATTTTTATTTTTCTGAATATACATGTTAAAAAAATTAATTACATGATTGATGTCTTCTACTTTAATAGTCCATTCCAGAAGTGATGTATTTTCAAGATTAAGCCATATATTGTTGATCTGATCCTTTACTACACATATAAACATGTCATCTACATTATCTACATATCACATGTAAATATTGTTAGATAAAGGGGCTAAATATTTAGGCAAGATATTATTTTCAACCTTAGACAGAACAATACTATAAACATTGTCACTTAGTGGTAATTCCATTGGCCAATCACTCTCCATTTTATAAAATTCATTCCGATCTGCTGCCACAATTTCTCTATCAATCCATTTTAAAACTTCTATTATAAAATCTTTTTTGTATGGATTGTAATTAATTGGCTACAAAATGTCTTGAATGATGTTAATAGATAGATAAATCACAACACGCTGAACCGTAATGAGGCTAGCTTGTGATTCTTATTAATTTTAATTTTTTTAATTTTATCCATGCACTCAAAAGCTGATTTGATAGTATTTATGCCAAATTCAATGTCTTCCGTCAAACAATCACAAAATATACCTATTGAAATTAATCATAAACCTATATTAATAATTTGCAAGTGTAGTAAACGAACTATTATGCAAATTATCCGTTTATATGCAAAAGATTAGACTCATAAAAAAAAAACAGTCGAAAACTAGGATTTATAGAGAGATGACTAAATTAGTGTGTGAAAAATGTATCTACTAAGTAAGAACAAAGAAAACTTGGAGAAAGTATGATTCTTTACTTTTAGTAACAGATTGTTGGCTAAAAAAAAAATATTGAAAGTGTAAATGTCGGAAAGCATTACACATATGTGTAACAATAACAGGCAACATGTGCGAAAGACTGTAATTAAATATATAATGTTGCTTATAATATTATCTATCTGTGAAAAGCAAAATCCGCAATTAGCGTAGTAATAACAGACTATATTTATTTCTTATAAAATTCCAAAGTCTTTGTTATTTATTACTAAATAAATTATCTTGTTACTAAATTTGTGTTAATTAATTTAAAGTTATAGATGTTCTGCCCGACTGGCATCTAATTAATATCTTCAGAACATAGCAAATTCATTAAAGACAGAGCAATTAGAACAAATTGTTAAAATAAAATAGATTCTTGGGCACCTTACCATCAAAAATAAACTTTCAAAGTACAATGTCTTGCTTTATATTTGAAATAATTGACTGTTATCACGTAAACAAAAAAAATGACGGGTTATCCAAGCCAAAGAGTTTTTTTTCTTCTTTTATATTTACTGTTTTTTATAATATAATAAATCAATATTTGTAAATCTAAATATTTTATTTTGCTTTTATAATCATTCATATTTATATGTATAGCCTGTACATTTTTTTCAACTGAAGCTTTTGATTTTTTGAACTGGGAAGGGTTTTCATCGTATATTAAACTAAGTACTGTAAAATAAATCTTAAGCTATGAATCTTAAGTAAATAAATATTAGAGCATAATAATTTGCTAGAAATAAATGAGGTTATTATTGCTTTTTATTTCATTTTTAATTATTATTGATTATTAGTCTGTAATTTAGTTTAAGTGGTCAATTAATATATTCACTTTAATAAATCAACAACAAATAATAGAATAACAATTGGTTCTCTGGTAATTACTGTATTATTAATGACTTTAGTAAAAGGAAATATTTAGCATTCTCTGCATGAAAAAACAACAAAATGAGATTTAAAGGCAGAAATTTTATAACGAACAAGAAAACTTAATGGACTAAAACATTAAAATAAAATAATCAGTTTGATGAAATTAAAGCAGCCTTTTGCAATCTTAAATTAAAATAGTCAGATTCTGTCCAGATATCTGTAGAAATTTTCAGTCATGAAGGTGATATGTTTACTTCAAAACTATCAAAAAATTTTAGAAGTAAAATTACTCTTTCTTGATTTTAAAAGAAATTTTAATATTGAATTTTTAAAGTAAGGCAAATAAAAAAATATTGCAATAATTATCATGGATTACATTGTTAATCATGTCCTGCACATTTTGGTACAGTGGAAGAGATATGAATGGCTATTAATGTTTCAGTGTGATTAAGCTATTCCCCATATAAGTAAATAATATGTGTTTGTCTGAAAGTTCATGATGTCGGTATTTTAGTTATAATGAAAATAGTCTAACATAATTGCATCATAAATATAGCTTATATTGCCAATTAAATACGAAAAACTTTCCATACACAAAGGTACTATTTATTTATCTCACTTATTGATTTATTCAAAGCATTTGGCTCACTTAATAAGATTATGTCAATATTAAAGTTATCTGATATTTTACTGAAATTTATTTATATAACATTGCTTATAAATGACAATATAAAATGAATTGCTATTACTAATGGCATAAAATGGAAAATATTTAATATGAAAACTGATGTTAAATAGAGAATGATATATCTCATTTTTTACATTTTTCCATCATAAATTTTCATTTCTTCTTAACTTTTCTTGGGATTAGAAACGGCAATATTTTAATAAAACCTAATTGTTGTAATTTTAAAAATTATTAAAATATATAAATGTACTTATATATACTTTTAAAAAAACAATCTTTAATAGCCCACTTAGAGATATCTTCAAGAATCCAGTAAAAGAACAGACAGCGTTGTTAGCCGAGAGGTCATCGCAACCGCCTTGCAAGCAAGTAGTTGGTTGCAGACGGTTGTGGGTTCGCGTCCCGGCCGATGCTATGACATATGAAAAAAAGAACAGGCAGCATTTACTGGATGAATTAATTGGTCAGTGATGAGGGTTTATGCGGTTTATTATTCTTGCTTAATTTTCTACTCATTTATCAAAATCTAGAATGGACTATCTGGAAAAATTATAAGTGTTCAAACCAAGATCGTAGCGATTACAGAAAGATGCACCACGATTGTATTATGAAACCATAATGCACATATTTATATATAACTATACTCACATATACGTATGTACACATATATAAATGTGTAAATATAAACACTTAAATATATGCAGACATTAACATTTTATCTACGACATATTTTAATTTTCATTTCAAAATTTTTATTTAAATGTAAATATTATTTTTGAATACGAAAATAAAATTACTCCCAACAAGTTTTACCTCATTAATTACAGGAAATAAATCAAGATGACTTTTAAAAAAAAATCAGTGATTAAAAATAAAATGTTAAATTTGTGGTGGAATTATTAATTTATAAGCAGTTTACTTACTATGATTATTATTTTGATTTATGTAAAAACTTGAATTACCTTACTCTTTATTTATCGTTTTTAATATATATGTACATTCTAAAAATTAATATTCATACAGTGCTTAAAGAATACTAGGTGTGTATAAAAGTATTGTAATGGAATGGGTGAGAAGTATACTTTGGAGTGACGGTAATCATCATCTGCTAAAAGCATCACTGTTTTACTATGTACAGAAAATGAGCAGATCAACATCTAAATCCAATATAAATAATATCTAAGTAATAAATCTAGCATCATAACAATAATCATCAAGATTCATAAGTCATCTTTTGTGATCATCTAGCCAGTGTCAAACATAGGGCACATTATAAAAGGAATTATCATATTTCATTTATATTCACATATTTAAATGCTAAAATTACAATTATAGATAATTATATATCTAAAATGCTGGGATCAATATATCATTGCTGAACCACCATTAATGCTCTGGACCATCACGTATATTAACTATCAATAAACTAATTATCAAATCTTTAAAATGGATTGACTTTAAAATATTTTTTTTTATTTTAGCACCATTTAAATAATTTTAAAAAGAATTATTATATATATACAAATACACATATGAATTGCAAATACTGTTATTTTGAACTAGTTTGGGTTTGCGAGGATGCTTGTGAGCAAGAGAAAATACTCATATATAAAACATAATCTATTCTAGCATTAAGTTATTTCAGTAAAGTTATTTAAATGATACAAATAAATGAATTTAACTCTAAGAATCTAAAACAAAAATTATGTGATTTAATACTATACTTTATTGCTTTGACATTTAAATTAGATTAGAAAATAAAGGGAGATTAATCTTATAAAATTTATTGTGTCAATATTAAAAATTATAAATTCAATAAATTAAGTAAACTTAATCCATAATAATTTTATTGTGTGTGGTCTCAGATAAACCTATTAACTATTATTACTAAACTAGAACTTATCCATAACTCACAAATTTTAAACCCAGCTAAGATTTAATAGATCTGCGTTTTAATGAAACTTAACCACATGGAAAAATTAATTCAGTTTCATTTTTCATATATTTAGCATAAATCGTTTTTAAATCATACATGTTCTACGTTGATTACTTAAACCTATCTTGAATCTTGTTCGAATATCTCAATAGATACATGTTTATAATATGACTTTTTTTTTTTCAATGCAATTTTTAAATATTATTATTAGTATTATTTTTGTTCTAGGAACATTTTGTTTATTTATTTATTCGAAATAACTGAGCAACCATGGAAATATAAATTTATCACCATACATTGAAAACTGCTTCCTATTAGAATCATGATTTAGTTTAAGACAATCATCTGAGCAAGTTAGTTTAATCTGAAATTTGACTTCATTTAGCCATAACTGCGTGATTAACTAAGCTGCAAACTGGCTACCTGAAAAAAAAATTAACCATGCTTAAAATGCTTCAGAAGAGTAAAATAAAACGTTAAGTCATAGGAAAGGTGGGTGGTCTAATCATTACACTAAATGCCGAGTCAGATTTTTATACGTAGTTTAATTTTTAAAAGAATTAGTTTGTTTAAAAATAAAAAAGCCTGTGGAAGCCGAAATATTGAATGTCTTAAAAAAAAATTAATTTTTTTAAACTTTCAATTATATTCAACTATTAGCAATAGCACACAGTTCACTATACTACAACATTCTGAGTGTTATTATTCTCCCCTCTTCTTCAGGTGTTTCTGATCCGACCAATGACAGTACTAGCATGGGAATCGAACCTGTGTTGCTGACCTGACCAGTGGCAGTACTAGCGTGGGAACTGAACTTGAACCTGCAGTACTTTAAAATTCAATATTCAAAAATCTAAAAGTCCAGGTTTGATTGTCATGTTAGTACTATCACTGGTCAGGCCAGCAACACCTGAGGAAGAGAGAAGAATAATGACATTTGAAATGTTGTGTATATATATTAACCTGTGTGCTATTATTACTAACAGTTGAATGTAATTGAAAGTTTAAATAAAGTTAAATTTTTCTAAAGACATTCAATATTCAATATTAGATGATGGAAATAGTACAACATGCAAATACAACTAAAATGCTATTATTACAAACCTTTAGCCAAACACATTGTAAAGCAAGCGTTGGTGGCCTAGCGGTTAGCTTACTGCCTTCCAAACAGCTGGCCTGGGTTCGCATCCCGGTCAACGCATTTGATATATGAGGGGGGGAAATGTGGTAGGTATCTTTCACATGTTATTTGAAAATTCTAAACTGCGTCCGCATTGGCTACTTAAACAGTTAGGTTTCACTTTTGTTTTAACTAAATAACCATAAATTTTGTTTCAGAAAAAAATACATAAAAATAATATTTTATTTTAAATCGCTTTCATTTATTATTTTTATTATTTTCAGCGTTGTTATTTTTTTAAAATGCAGGCGATATTTTGGGTTATTGAATTACAATTTTAATTTTCCAAGTTCAGTTTTTGACTCAGTTCTCTTTTATATATTGTAGTATCTCCTATTAAACGTTTGTAATTATGTTAGTACTTTTTTTAATCAAATAGGTTTTATAAGCAATTGTTTATATACTAATGCTATTCAATCCAAATTACATGGTCTTCCAATAAAACATCACTAATACCAACAATTCTATAATACAATTATATCAAAAATTTCCCAGCATTTTTTTAATTAATAAAAGTTCGATTCAATGAAAATTAGTTTGAAATACAGTTATAGTTTTACAATCTTAAAAACAAACTTAAAATTAATATTAAAGAAATTATATTAATTTTCTTACTCAAATATATTGAACATGAAAGATAGCTAGACAAACTTAATTTATCTAATGGACCCTGCTTCTCAGAAATAATTAATTATATCAAGCCTTTTCCTACTAGATATCTTTAATTTCTAATATATGACTAGATTGCAGCTACGCTAGCAAATAATTGACTTTTTATGCTAAATAGTCTTCTCAATTTAATAATAATAAATTTTAAAAATGATATTTAAATTATTTAGACTAAAAATTATGATATTTAACAAAAAATAAAGATAGCATGGCCATCTCATATTGCAATCACATTTTCATTTTTGTAATTAGCGATAGCAATACTAGACTGAATAGCTTGAATTAATAAAACTTTTACTCTCTAACTATGAAGAGCTATAAATCTACTTGTCAAGGCTAACAAGATTGGCTAAAGACAACATACGAGAATTTAATATATAGATAACACTTAAGATTACTTCAGCTAGATATCTGAAATAATCAGTTTCTAAATCCAAAACTATACATATTTGCTATATCTTTGATTTAATACTGAACATCATTACAGTATTACTTTTATATAACTATATCATAATATCATCTCACTGTAATAATAACACATAAATGATATTGTCTATCCACAAAACAAATTTTTATAAATAAAGTAAATTACTTAGATTATATGTAATTGAAACTTCCATTGAATTATATCATGCTTGCAACCCAATCATAACCTTCCATCAGCAGGACAAAGTGTCTGTTTCTAATGTATCTGTGGTCTGAGAGGCTGGTCTGACTTCTGGACTAATGCATGGTTGTGGTTGGATTTCAAACATGATATAACTTGGTGTAAGCTTCGGTTAAAACATGTTTTTGTAAATTATCTTGTATTTAGAATAAGGATTTATAAGTTGTTCATAACAAGGATAGCACTTATAATTATGATAGATTTGACTGTTTTTATTTATAATATTAATTTGAAATTTTTAGATGATTTACACACCAACCATTTTGTATTTTTTTTATTATTATTTGCATACGTATAAAAATACTTTGATACTCTGTTATTATTAATAATAATATAAAATGGAGTTTAAATATATTGAATGAAATTCATTAAATTGAGCATACTTTCTAAGCTTGTGTGTTGTAATGATGATTATTCTGCAGATATGAATGAAATATTGTGGAACTATTCATCGCATGTTGTATTTTTATATTGGACCATTTCCATCATCAAATATGTGTATTGATATGCTATTACTAACAGTTGAATGTATTTGGAATATTTAAATCAAGTTAAATTTTTCTAAAAACATTCAAAACATATATTAGATGATGGAAATAGTCCAATATAAAAATACAACTAGAACACCATTATCACAAACTTTCAGGGATGGATGTGTAATGGTATTGGAGTGAAGAGATACTATGAAGAGATGGGAAATTATCATCATCCCCAAATAGTTACAATCAAATATCATAATTTATCTCAATTAACACTGTCATTGAATATAATCAACAAATATAAAATAATAAATATAAAAACGAGCATGAGAGAATCAACATTTAATAAAAATAAGTAGTTATAATAATGATAAATTACATCAGCAGTATTAAATAAGAATAATCAACAGTCATTTTTTGTGACTGGATTTTAAAAATGTACATTATCAA
The DNA here is from genome assembly GCA_028023455.1 of Epiperipatus broadwayi. Lineage (NCBI taxonomy): Eukaryota > Metazoa > Onychophora > Udeonychophora > Euonychophora > Peripatidae > Epiperipatus > Epiperipatus broadwayi. The sequence goes on from JAQFVV010006352.1 coordinate 213,764, forward strand.
ATGTAAACTAATTATCTAACCCTTGCCAAACTTAAGGAAAATTATAAAATAATTATTTGAACGCACATACTTAAGTATTAAAGTATCTATCATAAAAGAATGCCGGATCCTGATACATTCTGATCATCATCAGTGCTCTGACTTATACCATGAATGTACAGGCCAATTGTAAAATAATATCTAATCTGTATAAAAAAAATAAAGTGCAGTGAATAAACTTTAAAGGTGATTTTGATTTTTATGCTATCTACAGAATCATCTGGATGTCCAAACATATATACCCACATACATATAAATTAAACATTATTGCTTTAGGTCCATGAGTGCACAAGCCAATTATAAAACAATTTCTAATCTGTACAAAAAATGTAATGAATGAACCTTAATGATCATCTTGATCTTCAGGCCATCCAGAAAACCATCTGCATGTACAAATACAAACATATACCCCACATACATGTAAATTAATCATTATTGCTCTAGAGTTAATCAAAACCACAAGAATTCTAGGAACACTATAAACAAAAAAAAATATAAGACTATATGTTTAATCCATATTTATTTAAATAGACTTACTGGAATAATTTACAAATCCTTTAAAATACTATGTTATAATGAAATCAAGTCACACATACCATAAATTTATAGAACAGATAGTTTGAAAATAAAGATATAAACACAATTATTTTTTAAACAATTATTTAATAAAATTAACTAATAAACTAGTAAACTCAGAAGAGATATGATAGTATTATAATTTCATATAGCAAAACTAATTGATTCTTGTTACTAAATTAACATTTACTTTCTTTTTTTTTAATAATTAAATCTGAAAACAACATCTCACAAATAAGAGATAAAAAAATTTAAGACTAATTGAAACTTCTTCCTTTTTTTTTATAAAAATGAGAATGATCCATATCTTTTTTTTACAAAGTTTAGAGAAAAAAACTTTAAAAAATGTTTCAACAAAAAACTTTAAATCAAAATATTCATTACTATCAATTATCATTAACATTATAAAAATTATTTGCAAAGATAGATGCATACACTAAAATACTTTGTTTTACCATCATTTTAATTCTTTAGTCCTTCCTTTGTAGTTATAACTTTCAATTTTGTTCAGGTTAGTTTTCCTTCTTGTGAGCTTCAAATGTTGAGTTTAAACAATCCTTTTTTGCTAAAAGTTCTTCCATTAAAATTTATTTTGTATGTTCAAATTTCCATTATGATAATAATTTCTTCATTAACACAGATTTATAGGGTAAGTAAATATAGTCAAATTTATCCATTTTATAATATAACAATTTGCAGATTGTATTAGCACAGGCTGAAACAGTCATGTTTTTCAATAAAACACAGACTTGTTGAAAATTTCTCTCAAGGGTATTCTCTTTTTTAATCTTTTTTTCTAGAAAACAATCTACATGATTAGTTTTTGCAATGCATAGCTTTTAAATAAAATTTAACATATAATTTTCTTCAAATCCATTTCAAAAAAGCTTTTTTTAAAACTATTAATGAGGTTAGTCTTACTTCAAATTAACTTCTCACTAATCTTTCATAGCTGGACTGCTACTGCTCTTTTTTCAAAACCTGAATTAAAAATGATTTGCTGACTAGACAAAATAGTGTAGTCTAATGCTCTAATCTGACACCTATCTTATTTTTGGAACAATTTTGTATTCACCTTATCACATTTAATCTCAGCCATGACAGCCTTAAACTCTAACCAATTGAAACTATATTTACTATAAGGTTATTTTCTTTTGTTCTTTTAATTTAAAAAATTTTAATCATTGGAATTCTTTTGAAGTTATTTTTCTTTTTTTAAATTACCAAACAAATTAGTATAATTATTTAATTACACTGTCAATTCAATTATATTACTTTTTAGAGAGATAAAGGAAAAAGAAAACAGCATTCTTTAACAAATGTTAAAACCATATCTTTCTTTTCTTTTAAAAACTAATAATCATTACTTAAAATTTTACTTATGTATTTCTGTTATTACTTTTTAATTAAAACATAGAAGAAAAATTAAATTATTGAAGAGAAAAAAAATATTATTTATTTTATTATATTTTTATACTTTTTCTCTTTTTTTTTTTACAATTATCACTAACAAACTATAAATATTCATATACCTATTATTTAAAAAATGTTTTGAATTTTTATATTATCATTTAAGGAATGAAAATGTTTAAATAAGTTAAGACTTGTTTTATAAAGAAAATATATACAGAAATGATTCTTCTCATTTCTCCATTCTAAAACTATCTATTTTGATAAGCTTGTAATATCTGCTAGGCTAGACTTGTCACTGTCTACAATATTACAATACATACACATACATTCACACAGCACTAACATATTTTATTTAAAAAAAATTAAATGGTATATAGATCAATATTTAAAATTAAGTAGATATGTAAAAGTTTGGAGAAGGCAGATAATGATTGATTCAGATCATTGACGTATGAATAGTAATTTAACACAATAGAAATTAATTCTGATAGGAAAAATGATAAGTAAAACACAAGTTGATTTTACAAACAAATAATAAAAAGTAAAATAAAAGATAAAACAGAGACATGATAAAAAGCATATTAGTAAGCAACTTGTTAACTGTTTTTATTGAACAGCTATCTGCATTAATAGATAAGAAAATGATTGATAGTCAATACATGAAAAAAATAATGAAAAACTCCAAATTTCATAATCCACAGATGATAGAGTAAGTATAAGGAAAGAAATTGAAAGACATTACCACTGAAAATGAAGCACTTATTGAACCTCATGGTAAAATCTTCAACAAAATTTGAAAAAATGTAAAAATAATAAGAAAGAAATGAAAAAGGAAATGAAAATATATATATACATTTTTTGAAAGATGCAATAGAGAAGACTATGGAAATGGATACAAAAATCAACAAATATCAAGAAACTTATTAGAAATTATAAGAGATAGTCAATAGTGTTAACATAAAAATAAGAAAAATAGCTACACATAGAGAAGATAAACAAGAAAAACCTTAATAATACCATGCCAAATAGAAGAATTCAAGAGGAATAAGGAGAAATAAAAAATATTTTACTTCATGCAAGAAAGAATTGAGAAAAACTATGGGTTATTAGTCAGTTGCAATAAGCTGAGGAAAAAGCTTATAGGGGATTTAAAAATATATGTGAGGTGTTGTCTATTAATATTTTCAATGAATAATAACATGTAATTGTTGGCATCCATTACTTGTAATTCCACAGAATTATAGAAAATATTATTAAACAGTAATGGCTAATTTTTGGAGTGAAGAGAAATGAAATAGAATAAATTATTAAGTCTTTTGAGGAAACTTTAGACACAGAAATAATAAAAATTACATCTAAGTTTTCACAAGACAGGTATCAAGACTAAGAATTTCCACTTCTTTTTTTGAAGACTTTATAATAAGATTGATATGATACAATAAGCCAAAAATAGAAAGTGGAATGTAATAAGTGTTGTCAATACAACATATGAGTGGGTGATTGAACAGCTGATATGTGTGATTCAGAAGAATGAATACAGCAATAGATAAGCATATGAAAGTCCAACTCACTTATATATCTGTCCAATGACAAAAGGACCCCAAGAGAGGTAACATGATAAAAATACCAACACCATTGAAAATGATGGTAACACCCAAATAAAAGTTAGTTGAAAAATAATTCATCCTTATGACTGTCAAAAAAAGGCTAAAACTCATAAATATATATAGTTTAAAATATTTCAAATCTAATTTATGGTGATGAGAAAAAATGTCTTCTTATAAAACACAAGTTATATAAGATAGAAGTAATGATTGAAGGAATCCTCAATAAAGTCATGGTAGATTATGAAAATCAAATTTCTTATGACTGCAGAACAATTATTTATTCAGTGCTTAAATATAATAATCAGTAGTTAATACTACCAATTAAAGTCATTCACATAATATTGAAAAGCTAAATTAAAAATAAAGAAAATTTGGACAAAGTTTTAAATAGAGTATACAATAATAAAATATGTCAAGCATTGATGGTTCAGCACAGCTGCCTTATAAGCAGTTGTCCCGGGTTAGTGGGTTCACTTCCCAGCTGATGCTATGACACATGAAAAAAAATAGAATATGTACTTTTGATCATACCAAAATTATTTCATTAAATGGTTTTAGGGTTGGAATTTATGCAAAGTTGCAATTACAATGAAGTCAACATAAATTAAAAATATGATGAAGAAGTTATGTTTATAGAAGAGCATGTTAATTCTACAGAAATTTTGGATAGATAAAAGAATCTCTGAATGTTAATTCCAGAAATATGGCCAATATATTAATATTTTTATCATACAGGAATATCTTTACCAGGCTAGGAATTATAAAGGGATTTGTAAATCATATCCATATAAATGATAAAACATATCTAGTATCTTATCAATTTAAAAAAAAAGGCTTGAATAATAGCATTAAAAGTTATGAACTGGAAGAATATGTATTCTCTTCCTTATAATATTCCATTAATGGCAGCCAAGAAAAAGGATAGAATCTGTTATGATACGTTTAGATGCTAGCCATCTGATTATTGTAATTATATTTGGCTGAAATATTTTAAATGTGAATAAACTCTTAAGAAATTTAAAGATACAAAAGTCTTATGACATTGATTAAACATCTACCTTCTGGAAAATTGCCTTATAACTAACAAATCAAAATTTGTATTGAATTCAAATACTAAGAGTATTCATATTGTGTTAAGATCATGCCTTTAAGTCTAATTAATAGTGGTAGTGTGTTATAGTGGTTCAAAAATACAATGACTTCTTATCTTATTACTCTCTAGGTTGATAATGTTCTGATAATCTTCAAAAAATATTAATAAATATATGGAACATTAAAGAGTATGGAAAAATGAATATTCAAAATATTAATTTTATCGTTGAAGAAATTGTATCTCTTGAACATATAGTCAGAATTCATGGATTTAAACCTTGATTTCTTTATTCAACCAATGAAAAACAATTTCATTCTTTTGTAGACTGATTGCAATTTCTATCACAAGTTATACATTGATTTTATTAATGATATCAAAAATACAAGTGTAATAAAGAAAGACTAAATAAAAATAAATTTGCAAAGAATTTCATCATAATTTCTCCTGACTTTAATAATACTTTCTTTATCCAGATTATCAGAGAATTTGTTCTGAACATAATAATGTTTTAATTGTCCGATAGAAAAATACCTAAGAATATTATATTTTATAAGCAAGTTTCTGATTATAGCCACTGAAAATGAAGTTCTTGTAAGTGTATGGATTTCCAGAAGTTTCTATCATTTTCTATTTAGTTTGACAACAATCATAGTTTATGAGTACATGTGTAAGTCTTGATCTAAGTCTTAAATTGTTGAAATCCTAGTAAATAAACCAGGTTAATGAGAAATAATTGGCTGAACAGGAATATAACTATTCAATGTAATATTAACTAAGACAATACAGTCAATTACTAAAGACTTTAATAGGTTTATAAATGTTGATAGCTTAAGAGTTAATTGTAATATTGTATGCAGGAAAAGAACATATGATTGCTAACATTTTAAGTAATTATTCTCTGTAATCTACTTACAAGCACCTTAAATAAATAACATTAACATTACAGCTGTAAATTTGGCTGTCGATGATGTTGCTCAAAAGGATCTAAGTAGAATAAGTCAGCTCCAAAAGTAAAAAAGCAGTGTAAATATGTATTCTTGTGTATAAAGCAAGAATTATCTCAAATTCATTTAAAACTTCAATCAAACCCTTAAAAATAGCTCTGGATACAAAATAAATCAATAAGTTAAAAAAATATATGGAGATTATTAATATGAATCAATTTGTGGCAACATTTTTATATGTGCATAGCTATATAGAAAAGTGAAAAACATGACATATCAATTATTTTACTGGTCTATATTGTGTGTCAGCAATATGAAATTTGCCTCATAATCAAATCTCTAAATAAATCATATGTGGAATAGATGGGGTTTAATGAGATAATTGCCATAAAATTTATGGCGTATTTGTTTCATTTAATAAAAGTAAATTGGTCATATATAACATATTCATAAAGCCAATGCAAAAAGCATTACTCAAAAAGTTCTGGGCTTCCACCCGATCGAAAATGTTGGCAAATCCAAGATTATTGAATCAGATCATGGAACACTATTTTTATCTGATGAATGGAAGAAATAGATTATAAAGCAAAGAATTAGACATGTGTTGGCTTACATTTGAAACTCACATTGATTTCTTGTGCGAAGATGATACATAAACTAAATTGATCGGTTAGTTTATATCAGTGCCTGTTATCAAGTATTGACAAAACAATTGGAACACTATTAAATTCACTATATTTTGTTCTTATTAAATGTATTCAGGGAAACATAGTCATATATTAATTAAAGAATCATTGCATTTGATGTCAGACAAAAAGGCTATATTTACGCTTAAATTTACAGCAAAAGTGTATATTAAATAGAATCAAAAAAAATAACATATTCAACAATGAGAATAATTTATTTAGCAAAGAAATGTATCAACCAAGAAACAAATATTCCGAAAGGCAAATCCCTAATAAATTAAACATCTAATAAATGCGGGCACAAAATGTAAATTAAATAAAAGAAAGCAAAAGACAGACCATGGCACAGTGCAGTGTCTTATGGAAATAAAAAATTATAAGAAATCAAAACAGGTTTAAGACCAAATGCAACTCCATTAAAAATGGAATTCTAAAAATTTAAAACCATTCATGGCAGTAAGTGAAAACATTGTATATTTTAAATGTAAGCAACCTATAATAAATAAAATATAACTTTGAACCAATATGCAATCCATTTGAAAGAATAATTAAAAAATATATGTTAAGTATTTAATTGGAAATAGTCATTCATAAATTTATATACGATTTTATTATTAAAATATAAACAATTGACTTATATTATTTATTATAGCCAGAAATTAATAATTCATAATCTACAAAGCAAAAAATTCATCCTGAAATCTAAATAATTGAATTGCTCCAATTTTCAAAGAGTATCATTTTAGTCTTTATCAGAAAGTTATTTAAATAAATATGTAAATAATTAATAATAATTTCTTGAAGTTGTAAAACAACTTTTTTTAAATTTCATTTCTTTATTCTTTAAATTAATAATTTATCTCATTCATGATTGATTATTATTGAGAGAAAAAGAAGTAATAAAGAAATTGTCTTTTTTTTTTTTAGTTTGCTATTAATATTAGTCTTAACACATTGTCAATTTATTTATATTATTAACAAATAACACATACCGAGTTAATTATAAATATTAGGAAAATATGTATATGTAAGCATGTAAGTCAAGGTTGTATTTGTATACATAAATAAACAATATGTGTAATTAGAGAATTTGTGTTACGATAAAACACATTAATTAAATGCGGAGACCGTTAAATATGAAATAATATTAAATGTTTTTAAAATATTGCTGGGCTTAAGAGAAAAAAATTAATAAAAAGTCACAATTGTAAAATACCCCCCCACACACACACACAGTAATCTATATCAATACAAAATCTACAGATTTAAAAAAGGTTATTTAATATAAAATATTACAAATTAATTCAGAGAAAGTAAAAAAATAAATTAAAAAACAATTTAAAAAATGATATTGTAGCATTCCATGAAACATGATAAAATACCTTGTAAAAAAGATAGTAAGGAGAATGAATAATCATTTCTGTAGTATAATATCGACTACATCACTCTAATGCAAAATAGGAACTAGTTTCTACCCAATTTTAGCATCTTGTGGAGAGATGTATTCAAAACATATAACCAAAGATATGTGAAAAAAGATGTATGATCACTAAAATGCATATTTCATGCTGCGCCAGCACTTATCAGTTGGCCCAGATGACAATCTCTTTTCACATACCATTGTCAGATAAACTGTAGTAATTGGCTGTATATATATATATATTGCGCCCTTTTCTATAGATCAGAAATAGCTCATCACAGTCAATTACTAAAAATTTTAAATTTTAGAATATGTTCTCTTGATGTGTTGATTATATTTATCTTAAAGTACAATTTAAAGCTAAATGAAAATACATAATGCTTAAAAATTATAATGAATCACTTAAGAACAGTTAAATAAAGCTAAAAATATTATTACATATGGTTACAAAAGCTGGCCATAATAAATAACACAGCTATAAATATTTAAAAGTATGTTTAAAAGTTAAATTTTAATAGTTTAAAACTTGTAGTTAAATAAATGTATTTATTTTTATAAATTATATTTAATAATCATAATTAATATCGTATATTTTAAAAAGTAAGTTTTATGGTAGTGAAAGTTGTATTTAATTCTATATTTTCTAAATTATTCTTCCAAATTTTATATAATTGTATTATTTTATTTAATACAATAAGTGTAGCAATTTATTATTATTCCCAGACAGAAAAATCGGATAATGTCTGTATTGGTTATATTAGTCATGTGATTTGTATAATAATATAGTTATACACACTTGCTTGCTAGTATTTAGATTAGTCAAGTTCAAAGTATTTTAAAATTGCATTATAGAATTGAATATAATTATTACCTATCATAAAGCAAATATTAGATATTAAGTTAACTATCGTATAAATGTTTTAAATAAAATAATAAAGACGAATACAGTTAATAAAAAAAGTTAAATATTTTGTTAAAATAAAAATAGATAAATTAAATATTAAGAGTGGGATAATTTATTAAATATTATTTTTATAAATCATTTAAATATTTAAGTAATTTAGTAAAGTAATAATTGATTTAAAAGTTATATTTTAAATAATATTTTTTAAAGTGGTAATACGCCATATTTTTATATTTTTTGAAATTTAATTGTGTAAGTTTCTAACATTATGCAAATTTGGTATCAAACCAAAAGTAAGAATCAACCAATAGAATGATGTATTTTCTAGAATATAAATACGGATTGCATGGGGGTATCAGGGTGTGATTAAAAAATGTATTAAAGGTAGAGATCATATCAGAAGCTATCAAGGTGATAGTACTTTTTAAAATTTTATTATTTAGTCAATTTTTTAGTCCTCTCATATAATTTTATTTGCAAAAGCTAATAGATTATTATTATTTTAAAAGTATTTGCAAAAAAGAGAGTGTACAATAAAAATATTAATAATAACTTCATTTAATATGCATTGTTAATTTTTAAAAGTTCATTATCAGTACTATTCGTCAAAATCTAAATTATAACTTCTCAATAATAAAATGGATATACCAATAAGTAAAATGTATTCAACTTATAGTGTATTAAAAATGAGTATAATATTTATTAATGTAGTTTCAATAACATTGAACAAGAGGACTAATCAAATGAATAAATTAATTTTATGGACATTGCATCAGAAACTCATTAGAAAAACTGTTTGCCGATTGAAAGTAAAGACGCATTATTTTATATAGCAAGAGAGTCTTATCTAATATTAATAAACAATAGGACAAGTATACTTTATAATAAAATTATGGAAATATCATGTTATAAAAGTAAATTTTATAACCTTTTTAAAGGAAACATTAAAAAATATTTACAAAAAATTATTTTTAAGAAAAGACTCACAGAAAATATTTTTAGAAAAAGCGTATGTTAAGAAAACCTGCAGCATATAGATGGTTAATATGCGTATATAAAATTGTTTTAAAAGCTAATAATTTAAGACAAGAAAAACCTCTGAATAGGTAATAAATAACAATAAATTTACTTGAAGAAGAAACCTATAAAAAAAATGAACATGTTAATAAATAAAATGTGGAATTATAAAAATGTTTTATAGTGCGCAAATAATTTATCCGGATAGTTCAAGCTAAGCCGATATGGAATACTATAGTATAGAAACTTCACAGGATTATTTTTAGTATTATAATTTTAATAATCATCATTCTGGACTATAGAAGTCATTAACTATTATTCTGTAACTTTTCCAGGATGGATTTCTTATTATTCTATTTAATTTTCCAAGATTTTAAGATATTGTCATAATATTTTTTTTTATTATTCTTTTTAAAACCTGAGATTTTGTACTGGAAGTTTAGATGACACTTCTGCAGGAAATGCATTGTCTTGTTCATCATTGTAGCAATGGAGGAGTTTGTAGAATTTCTTTGAAGAGGACTTTTTTTTTAAAAAAAAAAAAAACTTTTGAGAAAGAAAATGGAAATATTGGGATTTATAAAGAACATTCTTTTCAGTTGAAGTTATGTAAATATGATTTGATTTTATTATTATTTATTTTAAATGTAAATTTTCTAGTTTATAAGTGTAGGAACATGAACATTAATTTATTGATAATATTAAAATCCTATAATATAATAATTTAATAGTTTAAATAAGAACATTTAAGTAAAGTATAAATGTATTTTCATGTATTGCAATGTATCTAATTGATGGAAAACCGAAGACTGCATAGGTGATAACAAGCTAATATCACTTGGTAATAGTTAATGAATATTGATATTTTTATGATGTATATTTTGATTTCTTTTTTAGATTGCCTATGAATTATAATGAATGAAAGTATAAATGTTTAATTATATGTAAACTCATTTTATAAAAACACTTTTAAAAATTATGAGATTAGGATTTATTTTGAGAATATGCATACTATAATTTTATACTAGTAATATAACCCAACATGATAATAAATATTTATGTGATTCTTTTAAAAAACTTTCATATTATTGGATGTTCAGTATTTATATGGTTAATTTGTAAAGGTTTAGAATATAGAATAAGAAAGTAAGCAGACTTTTCTTGTGGATCAGTGAGATTGCTCTAATTATAAATGAATTTTATTTATTGTTTTGAATATGCAAGATAGTTATTTTGTCGATGTAAAACTGATAAATCTTTAGGAAATAATGATAAGATAGTGGCTTGGTAGTACTATGGTAAACATGAACCCAAGATGATGTTATAATAGGATGTGATGAGGGAATATAAATAATATTTTGTAATCTTGATATATGCTATACAGTTAACAAAGCCCTGTAATTGTATATTTATTTTGGACAGTGTGTATTTTTTCTTGAAGTATTGATGTTCAATAAAGCTGAAGGAATAGCTTTAACATCATTGATGTATTGGAGGACATTAGACAGGAAAGGTCATGCCTCTATTTCTTATATATACACTGTGCCATGATATTTTTTGATATATGCTATGAGTTATACTCTAGTTTTGCTTCCCTTCCTACTCATCTATTCGCTATCTAGATTTCCAATGTAACTACATCGTTCAGTATGATATATTTGAAAAGAAATAATAGATAATTTAGAGTTTAAGATATGCTATCGTTTGAATGAGATAAGTTCATTTACTTAGAAGAAGTAGAATTTGTATAAATTAGAATTGAAAATCCAATGCATCCTAAAAGAGAAAAGAATCATAAAATATGTTTTTTTGGATTTTTTTGGAAATAAAATAAAATTTCAAGAATAAAGTATATAAAACAAAGTTGTTCTTTAAAATGTTAAATAACTTTTAAATGCTTTATTTTGTTTTTAAAATAAGTATTGCATATTTTTAAAAATATAATGTTATAAAGTAAAATGATATAAATATTAAGCATAGGTATAATTTTGAAATTATTAAATAATAGGGAATATACCGGTAATTATAACTATATGGTATTAAAGTAATGCTAAATGGGAATATGTTATATTTAATAAACATAGTGTAGTAAACAATGATATCCACAAAATCTGGTAATAAATTATTAGATAGATATTTTATGTAACATCTTTGACATTGCAAGATGAAAATTGTTTAATTTTAAGAAAATCCATACTCACGATAATGTTATTTTTATGTTTTTCCGTAGTATGTTTCTATGGATGTTTCTTAGAAAGAAAGGTATAATTAAATAATATTTAAGGATAGAATATATTTTTAATAAAAAATAAATAAATGTAATTTATCATAAGTTTAATTAGAAAGAGATAAATAAAATGGTATTATTTTATTATTATTGTCTTAAATCAGAATGAAGACATAAAATAATTTTAAATTGTTTTTTTAATAACTAAGTAATAAAAAATTTAAAACGGGGTAAAGTGAGGATATCCAATGTAAATATTGTAAATAAATTGTTTATTTTATTTTATGGTTAATAAATAAACTTTGTTAATTTTGTTTTCAAAAATTTGTGTGTCTAGATTGTTTATTTCTCCCACTACACTGCATGAGACCACACAATGTATCCAGAATAATAGAAACAAACATATAATTTTGCATAGAGATAAATAAAGAATTATTTTAAGAATTTGAACATTTTATTGGTATTCATTTAATTAAGTAATCATAATTTTACATTATCTTATGGTCATAAAATAGTTATCATAATGGTACATCGAATTATATGCTATCCTTGCCACACACCTTTGTTTATCAGATTATCAAATGCTATCATGTATTTATTATATTATTACATGAAGATAAAAGATTATATTATATTATTTTATTATTTTATTATGGTAATAAAAATATAGTGAAAAGAAAAGATATACAGAATTAGTTCATACAATGAAGAATATTATTATTATTTGTTATTATTAGTTTAAGTGTAGTAGATTATGACATAAAAATCCCTTCTCATATTTTACTACCATAATTTTTAATTAACTTAGAATAAATTTATGAACCTGAGATTTTATTGAGCTAAATTATTATAAATAGAAGATTAAGATTTAATTATTAGTTTAATCTTAAGTAGTAGGATTTATTAAAGTCATAATAACACTATAAGTTTATTATTTGAGATAGTAATAGGGGGGATAGTGTTCTTATGCCATTGAGGTAGTATCCTATGGGATATTGGCTCAATGTAATCTTTCTTGTCACCTGTATTTTCACTTCCAAGTCTCATGAAGTATTAAATATTTATTTATTTATTTTATAAACTGAACCTTAGTCTTATTTTTGAATTTGAGCTAGTAGAATTTTTTAATTTTAATGCATGATATTTCATTTATTAATTATTTGCATTTAAACCAAATGTAATCTGTAACTGAGCTAACCCATTTTTGTTTAATATGATATTGCTAGGAAGTGAATATGCAAATGGATAGGTTAGAATATATATATATATATATATATATACTGAGATATATATATATATATATATATATATATGTTGAGAAATGCTAAATATATGTCTAAGAGACTGTGATCTGATGATTGCTGGTTCCACACAAAATGTGCACCTTGGGGATCATAAATCTTTTTCACATGGCTTTGGTCACATGTTGGTGATTCTTTCCCTCCACAAGATATTAAAAGAGGAAAGAAATTAATCACTATCCTGCATGAGAGAGGTGTAGTGAAAATTACACTAAAGAAATATTATTGATTAAGTGGATAATTTCTAGTCTAATAAAAGACTAATAAAAATCATTAATAAGAAGAATGAGTTTTTTAATTAAGTAAATAATAACAGATTAATAAAAAATATTTCTTTAGAAGCTCAGGAGTGTATTAATGATAGTTTCATAATTGTTAGGCAGAATAATGATAGAATTAAAAATCATCTGTGCAGAAATGAAAAAAAACTAAGTTTAATAGCTATATAATAATAATATAAGATTGAAATGTCATGGTAAAACTGTGAATTAAAAAATTAATGATATGGTAAAATATCGATGAAACACTGGATTATTATAATGAATATGTAATTTAAAAATTACAACAAAAAAAGTACATAGAGAAATCTCCAATTGATAAAACAAAATGTTTATATATATACATTATGTTAAGATTAAATTTTAATAATAAAAAAAAACTAAAATCAGCTATGATAAATGCTATAATATATAAAAAGATTGTGTTGTAAAAGCAAAGCATTAATAATGAAATGAGCAATTATTAAAATTATGCCAAATAATACTTTTTCACAGATCATGTCATCGAGCATGCTGATCAGTATAACATCAATTTTTTTGTATCATTTACAGATTTAAATTACATGATTTATCCACAGATATCTATGGACAGCCATTTCAGTTGCTAATATTTGAACCAAGTTCCAAAATCTTTGGGTTCTTCAATCATGATTGAAATTGCTTTTTAATTTTTTACAAGATACGGTTCCAACCAAAATGACTGATTTAAGCTAAATCTTGAGCCTACATGTGCTATACCTTTTTCAACACTGCTCATATTTTTTTATCTCTATGCTTATTAATGTTTTATAAGCATACAATCAAGTTCAAGCAATTGATTAAAAACATAAAATATTTTAGTTGTATAATGCATCTATAATTATTCAAATACTAAGAACTATGTGGCTTGCATATATGTAATATTTGACAGTAAAAAATATAATGTACTCAAAAGAAATAACAAACAATGTATCAACTCTTACTTATGCTTTCTCAAATTTTTATCCAAGAACGTTATGACCAAAACTTGGCAATCTATAATCTACCTCAGTTGTGCTCTCTCATAGCCAGAATCTTTATTTTTATTAACACCATCAGATTTCATTCTCAAAAATAAATATCTGGACTCTTTATCAGTTTAGTCTTCATGATTATGCAATATTACAGTCTGATGCTCTTCAAATTTGGATCATTCTTTATTGGAGTTAAACAAATTATTATATTACCTATATCATTATGGTTGTAATTCTTCATATTTTTGCCTATGTAACATAAACTTATTCTTTTGTGTGTTAATATCTGTACATAGTCTGTTGTCAATAAGGATCTTTTAATAAAAAACAATGAATTTATTTGTAATAGTAGCTGATTTATTCTTTTCTTAGTTTCTTTTTTTCAATAAATATGAAAGTTAAAATTTACTAGAACTAGAAAACATGCAGCAATCTCGATAGTAGTTATATTCTCAAAATACGGTTCAATGCAAATTCTTGGTACAATTATAATATTTTTTTAATGTTAAGTGTTTAATCAAAGTTTAATAAAATAAAATTATCAAGAAAATCTTTATGATGTCAAACTGCAGAACTAAATACTTTATTAAAATCCTTTGCTTTTCACTGCTAACTATAAGCAATTCATGGTATAAAAATGATTGACTTTAAAGAACACAAATTCTCCAAAAGAATATTTTGCTTAGGTTTCCAAATAGAAAGCTTCAAGAACCTTTTTCAATATAACTTTTAGTCAGTTGCTTTCTTCTAAAAATTCTTCAGTCCAGTGAATGCAGGAATGAGATGAATTTTCTAATTTAATTATAATCAAAGATTTAAAAAATACACTATAAATTATATATAAACCACATCTTTTATCATACAACTTCTATTTCTCAGTTAAAAAGTTGTATTGTAGTACAGTGGAAGAATACCACACTACACGGCATAAGGTTTTTGGATGAAGCTCAACTCCTCCCTCAGCTGTGACTCATGAATTTGTGAACAAGTAACCATTTAATTCCTACCTTTGCATTTTCAACTGCACATGCTTCAAGTTTATTGCCTTAGGAAGTGTCAGTTGTAGAAGAAAAAATAATTAGTAGGAAGGGCTTTGATCATTATTTTAATTAAGAAATCCAGATATTTGGATTCCAGATGTCAATATCTGAATTTTTTTTATAATGCATATAATGCTACATAACAAGAAAGATTGACTATTATTTGATATACTATTTTTCTCTTCAATTTCATATGTCTACCAATAGTTAATTTTATTTAGAAATAGATTATGTGAGAGAGTTTAGTTTTTATTCATACTAAGAAAGATGCACATGCATGTTTCACAATACTGCTATGCTTTTCTTATTCTTATTTCATGGATGAAAATATTTCAATATAAAATCAGCTGTTTGTGTGGACAAAATATATAAACTTTAGAAAAGTCATTCTTAGAATATGATGAAATATTGTATATTTTATTTTAGATAGATCATAAATTGTAACCAAAATATAATTAATGCTTTTTGTTGCACTCACATTTCCTGACCTACAACGTGGCCATTTATTATATTTTATAAATTACTGATGCAATAACTCTTTATTTAGTTTTTGGGGTTAATACAATGATTAATAATGGTATAGTAGAAACAATAATACACTTTAATAAGGAGTCATCAATGTAAATTTGAGTGATCAATGAGTTATAAGTCATAGTACTAATAACGCACTCCACTAATTTCTAATAATTTGCTTTCATCAATAAAGGGTATTGAGCATATTGTGCTTTAATTAAGATATAATTTAATTCAAACATTAAACTTTGCACTTACTAGTGAATAAATTTGTTATTAAATATGATTTCTTTCTTTGTACTGCTGAATAATATGAAGTTTTATTATTCGATAAGGAACTCCAAATTTATTAAAACTAAACTTTGTTAAAGAATTACCAGCAACGATGATCATTACTATTTGGTCTTCAAGAAAGAAACATAAACCATAAATAACTTTTTTGCTTTTCCTAGATATAAAATTTGTTTATTTGTTCTTTTTATTTGCAATTTACTCAAGATTTTTGTTTTTATTAAAAGTTAATCGTTTTTTAAGAGATTGATGATTTTTAAATTTAAAATCTCTGTTGTTAAATTATAAATTAATGACAAATCTGTTAGAGAAACCATGTTGATAAGTTGAAAATGATGAGAATTCTGAAAATATTTAACGTTTAGCATTAAATAAATTCACAGCATTATAATTTAAATTTGATTGATCAGAATAAGGAATTCGAATTAAAAAATGAATCGCGGATAGGAAATTTCTTTGGGTGGAAAAGCAACAATTGTCATATATTATCTTAAACTCTGATTATATCAAATATATATTATAAAAATATGCTACTTTTCTTTAAGATTTTGCAGGATATTTTATTGTTATTATTTTTTTTAACCAATTAATGATTCTTTTATTATTGAAGATAACATAAATCCATTTAAAACAAACTTAAAATCAATTTTATAAAAGCTAATTATTTTCAAACTTAAAATATGTTTATCCTCAATAAAATACTGCAAATCTGATAATACTTTCCCCTTTTTTTTATTATATATATAGATTTTTAATTGTTTTCATAATATCAATATCCGAATCGGTAAAAAAAAAAAAAAAACAAATAAATAATTTTTTTCGTGAACAATAGTGCAAATTTCCAATAATAGAGGTCCGTAGTAGCTGGTGAGAATATTTAAGGAGAAATCGCAGTGCATCACATCACATATCAGATTTATACACCGTAATACAATGCTATAAATATTTTTTTTTTAAATATAATTTTATTTTTTATAATTTATCTAGACTGTATTTAGACTTTATATTGTTATTTGTTTGTTTGTTTGTTGTTGTTTTTGCAGATTTAATTATAGGTAACACAGTTTAGTGAATATCTAGCTAACATAATATTCTTGGTTTGAGAAAGTTGGGAGTCAATTTAACTTATTTTTAAATATAATCTAAAAATACTTTGATATAAAATAATAAATGTATTTGTGGAAGAAGCGTATGGTATTGTTGCTCTAATTGTAAATTTTAGGAAAAGATTTTCAATAAACTTGAAGAATATGTAAGAGGCAAAGAAAACCATTGAGTAAACTCATTAATGTCTTCTTGGGTTTATTTTTAAATATTTGGATTAATTTACGTAATAAAAATGGTTATTTTTTTTCCTTTTAATAGAATTTGAATTTAGTTTGAGATACTAAACATAATGTAAGCGGATCGCCATTTACAGGATAAATTGAAATCGGGAAAGTTTTACTTTATGAGAAATGTGCGTGACAAAGATTACAATTTAATATGGGAATAAAAATTACTAAAATAAATGCTAAACGGTTTAAATGAGCAAAGGTGTGACAAAGAAGTAAAAATGATTAAACGATTACAATAATATAAAGTCAACTGGAGGCAAATGAAAAAAGTGTAGATAGACGTGGGGGGTTATAACTTTTAAATATTACAATAGATGTAATAAAAAATGTGCAATATGGTGAAAACAAAGACTAATAAATTAGAGGAAGACTTAACAAAAACTGAAGTACAATTAAAATTACTAGATGTAAAATTTAATAAAGTATCGCAATGATAGATATTAAAACGAAGTTTATGCTTAAATACAGACAGAATTAAATAAATATTTCAGTAGATGCTAAAAATATATGTGCTGCAATATTAATAAAGGACTCTTTGATTATAGGATTCAGACTCTTCTTTTTCTTTTTCAAAAAAAAAATAGGCGCAGAAAGTTGTTTTGTAAATTATTAAAAATAAACTTTAAAAAAAGGGAATGTTTAAAACGAACTTTAAAAGCAGCTGAACAGTGGAGAATTATGAAGCAAAAAAAAGTGTAGATTGAAATGTTTTAGAAATATGAATTTTGAGGATAATAAAAAATTATGTAGAAGTATAAAATTAATAATATAAGAATATGAAAAAAATAAATTAAAAGAATTTATAATGAAATACCAAACACTCTTAAACCTGGAACCTAATTGTTCAAATCCCCTATATTTAAAAGAATTTATGTAAAAATAGATGAAAAAGTCTACTTAAGGATAGAAAACATCTTGAAACGGTAATGAAAGCCTATTTGATGTATTAAATAATATTTTGATTTATAGTGAGTTGTCTATTTCAATTTTGATTTAAATTGTTTCTGTCAGGTAGCTGTGGGCATGTAATATATATAAAAATAATCAATTTAAAAACAAAATTGAAATAGACAACTCACTATAAATCAAAATATTATTTAATACATCAATTAGGTTTTCATTTCTTAATGGAACCGTTTCAAGATTATTATTTTTTTACGTAATCACATGATAGCAACGCCTCCAACATTATTTACATTACAATAAATATAATTATTAAAATACGTACATTAAATATAATTAGTAAAATACAATATACATAACAATGATTAAACTTATTACGGTCAGCACCCTTTTTTTTTTCATAATATATATTTACAAATAGCCAAAAAAGAAAAGAAAAAACAATAATAATCCCTTCCTTGTATTTTTAAAAATTATAACTAATAAAGTTTCCAATAATCTAACAATACCCATTTCCGCCCTAATTGTACTGGACCTTTAACCCTGTTTACACAATTTTTTTAGATTGTTTGAAAATATATATATATTATGAAAAAAAAAAAAAAAAGGGGGGGGGGGACTGTAATAAGTTTAATCATTTTTATGTACATATATGTACTTTACTAATTATATTTAATGTTTCCATTTTAATAATTATATTTATTGCAATGTAATGTAAATAAGGCCCGTTAGGAAGAGTCACTGTAGGGCCATGTGATTGTGTAAAAAAAGAAACATCTTGAAAAGGTTCCATTAAGGAAGGAATGATATATTAAATAATATTTTTATTTATAGTGAGTTATCTATTTCAGTTTTATTTTAAATTGATTCTTTTTAATTTTATATATAGAATGCAACATTATGAACAAATTTTAGCTTTGAAATTTGATCATTTAAAGTATGTATATATTATGGCATATTGGTTTATTAAAATTTATTATGCAGCAGTACAATTGAGATGCTAATATATATATATATTACTAAAAGAGAAACAGAAATGGCAAGTTATACAAAGAATAATCAAATAGTATTGCTTCATAGTAGAATTTAATTGCCTTTAGATGAGTAGCAGTTACCTAAAATATAAATTATTTGATTACAATTTTCTAAAATGCATTGCAATAATTATTTTAAATAACTCTACATAGTGAAACATTAATTTGTTGCTAGTTTTTTGAATTTCCATTAGTTGTATTTTCAGAAGTGAATCAGGTATTAAAAATAATAATCCACTCTTTTTACTTTATGTCGCAGTCATCTTAATTAATGAACAATAAACAATGATATTAAAAATTTCCAGAGAAGTCTTTTTTTTTTTTCATTTTTTGTTTTTTGAGTTGAGTACTCTAAAATTTTGACTTTTGCTATTTAATCCTCTTATAGCTAAGGTTGAAATTCTATAATGAAAGATGCTAAAAAATAAAAATAAAACACATTATACGTATGATGAAAATTTCAAATTTTATTTTAATACTTTAAAAAAAAGGGGGTTGATACTCAAATATGAAAAAATAAATAAAATAAACTTGCTGCTGCTTTCTGCATTAATCTGAAATAAATAAATATAAGATTATTAAAACATTTTATGTTTATATATATAATAATTTAACAATTGTAATTATTAATTTTTGCAATATTCAATATTATACCAAATTAAATGCAACTAACGAAATTGAAATTATTGTTGCATTTTTTTAAATTTAAACTTTAATTCAAAAATATAAATTCTCTTTAAAAAAGTTTTTTCTTAATGTTTTTTCTCCTTGCTATTCTGTATGAAACACACTGAAATCAAAGTTTAATAATTTCTGTAATAAATAACCTATTAAAAATCAGATAACAAACAAATATTAGCCTCACTAGTTTTATGTCAGATACACCTCTAAATAAATCACAAAGTTTAGTAGTTAAAAAAAAACATAAAGCAGTCTCTAAAATTATTTAAAATTTACAATCCTAATAGTGAAATATAATACAACCCAGATCAATATATCCATATTTATATTTTTTTTTGAAAATAAAAAATTATAAAAACCCATTTTTCTGTTTTGGTGATGAGGAAGAGACAAAGAAGAGAAAATTCAGATTCTGTTTTCAATGTGAATTTAATATGAAAATAGTTATTGTTTGTGTATTAGTAAAAATCATATAGCGTTTTTTTACCATGCTTACAGGACAACAAAGAATTGTCTGAATATGTGAGCCTGATAGATGGCTTAAAAGCATTTGATTCTAGAGTTCCTGTTTGTATACATTTTACAAACAAATTAGCATTTAAAAATTGATGACAGTGCCAAAATTAATTTACATTGTTGTTCATTATATGTTGCTAATAAACTACAATATGATCTCTTAAATCATAAAGATTATTTCTGTATAAAAAAATAGGTTAAAAGAAATGATATTCTACTTATCTTTGAGATTGTTTTTTATTTATAAATCACTGAAATCTGTTGATTATATTACTACATAGTTAGATATTGCTTTTTGAACATTAGTTCTGTGCACAAAAGGCAACATTATAAACAAATTGTTACAACTTAGGTTCATGTGACATTCACACTAGAAATAGAGATTAATGAAAGATATACTTCCCCCCTCCAAAAAAAAACTGAAATGACTTTTTGTCATTCTTTATTTTCAGAAAAAATACACTACAAATAGATATTTAAAATTTATGTCTCATCACTAGTCATTTCAGATTTTTTCTATAGCAAAAACTCTTTATTAAGAAAAAGCAATTAGTTTTGCAGATAAATCTTGCCTAGAAGAAGATATAATTATATAAAACCACTAAATATTAGAGGATCAATGTTTTCACAATCCTGAATGGCCAAGGATAAATTATCAAAGGAGAACATGCTGCGGATCATTAATAAAATTCCATGCCACAACCCAACTTATACTGCCACATATTACAGGAAATCAAGATCTAATATTACCACAAGACTAGCACAACACAAATATCTATTCTGGCTTGCTAAAAATAATTCCAAATGTAGATATATCTTCTGTGATAAACAGTGTTTTGGATATATATTTGAATACAACTGTTAATCTTGTGTGTATGGAGTGGGATAACAGTAAAAGAAAAGTTAAGGGGTTGTGGTTCACACCTAATCATAAGATTGTAATTAATAAAAAAACTGCAATTATTAAATTAATAGAATATGTAAATTTCTAATTTGAATACAGTGCCTACATAATCACTTCATTGTTTAAATACAACAGCAGGCTTAATCAATGTATGAGAGCTCTGATTCAGGTGGATATTATTGAAAGTGCAATCGCTGTGTCTAACCTGTAAAATATAAAACCATTTTGTGTCACAGACATGAAAAACATTTGCAATCAAATTATATAAGCAGTACCTTCATAACTAATGATCACAATAAAAGAATAGAATAAGTAACACCTTAGCACAAAGCCAAAACGATATTAAAAAGCTATAGAAGAAAAAATGATAGAAATTAGTGCTTGCATTCCTTATACGAGAAGAATCACACAAACAGTTTTGAAGACATTCTGAAGTGTTATAACATAAAGAACCACATATATTAGACATCAAAATATTAGTAATATTCTATTCAAATGTAAAAATTCTTCTTGAAGCCTTAGGAAGTTTAAAATCTTCTGAAAAATTTATGAAGACACTTATGTGAGTGTGAGTAATCATTATATAGATGCTTTGAGAGATAATCATCTAACATAGTAAAGCATGCCAACTTTATTAACACTCTCTAACCATATCTGATACTGATTTCAATATATATATATATATATATATATATATATGTGTGTGTGTGTGTGCACTTGTGTGTGTTGTGTGTGTGGCAGGATGTGTGTTCTGCATATTTGTCTAGTTGAAAATATCCACAATTGCAAAGTAAATAATGTTGAAATCTCATAGAAACTTTTATGTATAATTATCAATTAAAAATTGAGTTTTTTTTTGTTGAAATTATTAAGGGTAAACAATGTTAACTTGCAAAATTTAAATTTTTCTCACTGTAGATGTAAATAAATCTTTAATACAAATAATTCAATTTAGTGTTCCCATGGCAGAATCTGTAAATATTTATTTTTTATTAATCTTGTGAATGTTTAAAATCTTCCAACTATGTAATATAAAAATGTATATGGTGTGTTATATTATTATTTGTTAAAATCTCTCCAATTGCCATGCAAACAAAATCAAAATCTCGCAGTGTCATATATCTAACTGTCAATAAATCAAAATTAGTCTTACTTTGTCTATAAGAAACAAGTTTAGAGAGCATCAACTATGAAAATGAAATTTTATCATTGTATATTTATAATATTGCATATTTAGAAAACCTTGAGCATTCATATGATTTTTAAAATCAATGTTTAGAATGTTGCCATATGAATATTAAGTTAAAGCTTAATTTATATATACAAAAAAAAAAATCATTCTCACAGTGGCATTGTCTGTGCTTATTTGCTTTATAAATTCTTACTGTTTTCAAAAAAAGTGGGAGCCATTTAACCTATTTAGTTGAAAACTCCTGTCTATTTTGAATAGGATCTAGCAAAGATATTGCTAAATATTTCTCCATATTTAAACATTTTATTTTTAAAATTATACATTTTTTCTCTATAATGTATTGATAATCTTAACATTATTTATTTTAAGTGTAAGCTTTCAAGTGATATGCATTTTACACTTAATACTTGACATTTTAAAAATATGAAAATAAATTTTTAAGTAAAGTTCTTACCTTCAACAATGGAATCTGATATCATTGGATAAATTTTTCTATTCAAAGAGTCACTAGAATGAAATATTAGATAATTATTGGACAAATTTTCCTATTCAATTCATTAATAGAAAAAAATATTAGATATTTTAATTTTATGCTACTAAGACTAAAATATATTTAGAGTTAGTCATGATCTAAAAAAGAAAAAAAAAATTAAAAATATTATTTATTGTTAATAAAAAAGTTTAAATAATTATTTTACAATTTCACAAAAATGATTCTAGGTTTGGCAACTAAAAACTGCTTCTGCCATATTGTAATAAACATTTTAAGAATTGTCTTTTAAAAATAAATATTTTTAAGAACAATCTTCTATTAGTGACATAGTTTTGGTTTGAAAATAAATCTTTTACAATAATATTGCCTCATAGCATTTAATTTGTAACAAAATTGAAAATTACAATTTTTTTAGATTCAGTTAATCCCCCTCAGGCTAAAACACTCAAACAATCAGAAATCCTGATTTTATTGGCTTCTAAGCCATCTTCCTCATACCTTTGTTATATGAATAGAATATTGTCAATCATGTAAAATGTACATTTAATGCTGACATCTTCAGATTTTTTAACTAATACATTAAAATTGTGACTACAGGAAAAAGAGTAGCTTCAAACCACTCCAATCTATAATGTAAATTTATAGATGGACTTAACACAACCTAGAGAAGATAGTGATTATAGTGCCATCATAATGCCTAGTAATTAAAATTTACATAAGACCATGGCACTTCCTTCTATCATTAATTTAATGACAGAGTAGACAATGTGAGTTTTTACATTTAAAGTTTGTGTGACAGTTGAAGAGATTTTTATTTTTAACAAACTATAGTAAAGGAGTTTTTATAAGTAATGGGAAAATTTTGCTTAGTCTCAGAAAGATTATCAATTAGTAGTAATTAATGATTACTTGGCAAC
This sequence comes from Epiperipatus broadwayi, assembly GCA_028023455.1. Taxonomy (NCBI): domain Eukaryota; kingdom Metazoa; phylum Onychophora; class Udeonychophora; order Euonychophora; family Peripatidae; genus Epiperipatus; species Epiperipatus broadwayi. The sequence continues at coordinate 238,082 of JAQFVV010006352.1, forward strand.
ATCAAAAAATATCTCTTTTTATGTGGATATAATCTATTAATTTTCATTCTTTATTAAAACTAATCATCTATAAAAAATATAAATTTATAATATACAACTCTCTAGAGAAGATTAATTATTATGTGGAAGATCTAAAGCAAGATGTTATTCTTCTCTATTCTGATACCTATAAAATAATGGTTTAAATCCTTATAAGAACTTGGGTTTGACATGAAAGAAAACCCCTTTTACTTCAATAAATCCCAACAAATTAGATATTATAGATTAATAAAGAAAACCTGTTTAGTCTCAGAAAGACTGTCAATTAGTAGAAATTAATAGTTTTCTGGAAACATAAAAAAGATAAAGTTATCTCTGTTTACATGTTCATAATCTCTGACTTTTCATTCTTTATTGAAATTAAACATCAATAAGAAGTATATATTTAATATGTATGTAATGTAATGGTAAATATGCAAGAGTACAAAGATTTAAACCAAGAACCAAAGATATACAATGATATATTAAGTGTGTACCATAAAACTTGGATTTAGATAAATATTAAATATGGTGAAAATTGTATGGTTAATAAAATTTGAATAAAATAATTCAATTCAAAGATATATAAAAATGTGATAATGATGATTTATAACATAAGTACAAGTCCTCCCAAAAGTATTTTATTTGTTTTTCAGTTTCAATAAAATGAAAAATAAAACTCTCAATGACCAAACCTTCTAAATAGAAAGTTTAATTTTAGCAAACTCATCAACTTCTCATCATCATCATGTACAAGTCATTACTGGCATCTTTGCATGTTTCTCAGTAGCTTGCATAATTTTTCAGAGTTGTGCATATTATTAGCATATTGGGTAATAAAAGCCAATGTTTGAATTCAGTTAAAAAGCAAACACAAACTAAAGGATTAATAAAAAATAATTTAATTTATTAATGTTGAATATAATTAGAGGGGATTTGAACCCAGACTTCCAAGCTCCCTTTAGTTATCCATTCCATCTTATACATAGAATATATAAAACTGTTGTGTATATAATTTCAAATATTAATACATATACAAAATATTAAATATAAAAGATAGTTTTAAGTTTAAGTTTAAGGCCTCATAATGTCTATAATGGTAATGTCTTACAACATGAAATAATTAAATAATTCCAAACCATAGTTATCTGCAGTTGTCATCCTTTAATGTATTTATGGTTGTCTTTATTAGTTCCTCTAAAAATGGTAGTTTTTCTTCTTTGTTACTAATGACATTTGTTACATAGCAAATAATATCAGTTGGTCTTGGATAGTTCCTACAGCACTGTCCATTTCTTCATTACATCATTATTATGAAAAACTTCAGGGCTAGTTTCTGGATTCAGCTGCATTTTCTGGCTATTTTAGCTGGTGTGGTTTGTTGTTGCCTAGCCACACATAGCGGATAGTTTTCTTCTAGATAAAGTCATCATATTGACTGTTATAATTGGAGTACTGAAAAATACTTTAAAAACAGTCAGAAAATATGTATCTGAGTTACAAGAGAAAACAATTTTAACCAGTGGTTTCTCTCTACTGCATTGGATCACTGCAATATTACTGTTTATGTTGCCTTCAAATTAAATAAAGTAGACTAAACTGCCTGAACTGGAATGAAATGGAATCTCTTAGTTGCTTATTTCAGACTTATTTATACCAATTTGATGTTATTCACCAACATGTTTTCCAAACAACAGAATACATCATCAGCTATTGTCAAGGTTTGACCTCTATTTCATTTACAATGTGTTTTTTTTTTTTTGGAAAACATTTTCATTTCTTTCACTACATGTTATGAAAATAAATTTACAGATATTATAACATAATTTGACACATAAACAAATGAAAAAAAATTGGTTTTTGTTATCTCTCCTTTCTTTATTTACATTAGTTAGCATAGGAGGATAGAGAAAAATGTTGCTGACATTTAAAATTTAAATAATAACTTTTAAAATATTATTAATTTCAAAATGTTAATATCATTTCTAGACCTGCTATCAAATTTACTCTAGTAACTAACAAGTTGTTTAACCAAAATCTATTCAAAAAAAAGTAAATGAGAAAAGGTACAAAATACCCCTGATTTTCTACAACCATGTAATTCAAAATGCTTTTATGTATCAAAAGCATTTTTCTTTCTTTATTCACAGTGTAATTTATTATTCCACTGTTTCTCATTTATTACAAAATAATTGTGTAAAACATTTAACAATATGACTAAATGTATAATCTAATTTTTAACCCTTTAAATCAGTGTATCCAAGGGACATATATATGCACACACACATGGCAGTTTAAATATTTATTACTCATTTTTGATGATGAATAATTTTTATGCTTAACATAACTAATTTGAGTTGCTATCAATTTGTTATAGTTACAATATATATATATGAAAATATTTAGTGTATGGAGTTACCCATTTATAATTATTAATTAGAAAGCTCTTTACTTAAAACAGTAGCCAATCAAGGTTAGCTGTGCCAGGTTAAGAGTGAAAGCAAAACTCAGGTTATTGCATTCAAAAGGAATGAAATATTTTCATGAATATTTAGATTGATAGAGAATAAAAAATAAAAAGCTAATAACCATGTAAATAGAGACAATCTTATTTTGTTGATGTTTCCAGGAAACTATCAATTAATAAGTAAATTCCTGATACTAAACCAGTTTTTTCTCTAACAACTCATACAATACTTTCTTTTTTAGTTTTTTTTAGATCTAATGTCCCAACTCCTCACTGAAGAGACCCATAGGTCGAAACCGGTCTGGGGATGGGGACCATTCAAAATAAAAATGATTTGAATGCCTTCTCTTGTAGTAGCATTTATCATAAATAAAAAAAAGCTTGTTTAGAGCTATTAGCACGCTCTTAATTTTACATATTTGTAAGTGCAAGCTATATATAAATCATGTGACATCTGACTTGTTACTATTACTATTAGGGACTTTTAGTAAAATAAAAAGAATTCTCTTTTACTTCAATACCAAGTTTTTATAAGTATTTAAACACAGAAAATTATTTTTATAAATGTCAGAATGCAGAAGACTGATAACTTCCTTGACATACTGCAAATAATCATTAAACTTCTACAGAAAATTGTATTTGTTGAATTAAAAATATTTTTATGGATTTTTATATTAATAAAAAATACAAATAAAAAGATAATATCCATGTAAATAGAGACAACTTTATCTTTTTGATATTGCTAGATAACCATCAATTAATAATTAACAGTCTGAGACAAAAACGTTTTTTTTTCTATTAACCTATACATTTAGCATAAAATATATATGTTAAATAAACAAAAGCAAACTTCTTTTTTTGGTTCACAGAGATTATCTGCTTCCATTTAATTCATATATATATATATATATATATATATATATATATATATACTTTATAACCCTGCAGTTTAGATGTAATTATGTGTGCAGTCATGTGTATTGGTTTTGTGAGATAGATTAAACAGCTGAAGGGAGCTTGAAAGTCTGAAAATCCCCTACAATTATATATGTGTATGTGTGTGTGTTCATATAAGTGGGTGGATAGGATGTGTAAAAGAGAGAAAATGAAAGAATATAGTTAAATTAATAATCTTTAATAATCAACGTCAGGAAAAAGGTTTCTGCAAGAGTCTTTACACCAGAACAGAGCAAGAGACAATATTATTTAGTAGATTAGTTAATTGTTAACCAGTAAAATTTTAAATTTTTTTTTCTTGTTTTTCAGTGATTAATATGGATAATTATCATAAGCTTTTACATTAAAATAGCTCAAGCATTATTTAATAAGCCAGCTATTTTCTGGTTAATATTAGTTTTATACTCATTTAATGATTAACATATGGATATCTTTATGAATATAGGCTAGTAACTTAAAAGAAAATCTAAGTTTCTAAGTCATACATTTAGCAGATGGATATTCTAGTTCATATGTCATAAAGCTTATATATATATTATCATCTCCATTATTTTCAATCACTATTAGTACTCTGCAGAAGTTAAATTCAGTTTCTCAAATCCAATTTCTCCACATTACATCAGTAAACTTCCTTATTTTATCCATTCATCTTACTGTAGACTTTTTTAGGTCTTTCACATTTTTTGGAATCCAATTAAAATTTTCATTGTCAGTCTGTTAACATCTCTTCATAAATATATCCATCCCAGTTTCATGTCAGTTTTTTAATTCTTCCAGTGATGTCAGTAATATCTATTTGTTTTCTCATTTATCTTTGCATTTTGCTTCTTATACTTTCTTATTACTGTCAAGTCACATCCCTTTATACTTTATTGAATGATCTAAAGTCCCTATATTGTTTTTTGTTAAGTATCAAAGTCCCACATCCATAAGTAAAAACTTGCATAACACATTTATTAATAACTTTTTTTAACATATAGGCATATTTCCTTTTTAGTATTAAATTTATTATTTCTACTAAAAGCACTTCATTCAAATTTAATTCTATGATTATTTTCATCAATTTTTGTTTCCATTTGTATTGATAATCTGACCATGATGTTTATAGTGCTAACTTTTCTACTTCCATTTTTTTATGAGAAAATTTCTTGAACACTACTTCAGTCTTTTTTTAGCATTTATCTTTGATCCTACTTTTTCTTATAATCCCTTGCAACCTGCCCTGAAGTTCTGCAGCATTATTTGTAAAAAAAAATTCTGTAAAATCTAGATGACTTAAATAATCTCCATGTAGTTTTACTCTTTTACTTTTCCATTTTAATCCCCAAAATATTTTTTATAAAAAGTTTTAGACATATGAAATTACTCTCTCATGCACTTTTATCAATTTAATCTTTTTAGTGTTACCATGGCATCTAATCACTAGTTATATTTTGATAAATATTCTTCAAAACATGACAATGTCCTCCATTTATATCTTAATAATCCAAAGCTTGAATTATTATGAAAAGACTTCTGAAATCAAATCTTTTTATAACCCATAAATCCAAAGCACAATGACAATCCCTAGTTATGGTCTTTTTTATAAATTTTCTCAATATTTGTATATAATTCCCTATTTTAAAACAGCTTTTAAATCCAATTTCTCAATGTGTCATTTTTAATCAATTTTTTACTATGCTTAGTATATTGATGTAATGTATTTCATTATTTCATAACTTTTACAGTTTTACTATATATAAGTGTGTGTGTATGCTTATGTCAAATTAAATATTATGGATATAGTATCATATATACAGTGGAAATGAAGGGATTATATTAATGTAAACAACCAGAAATAACTTTATGTTTGATGTTGTCAGTAAGCTATCAATTACTAATTGACAGTCCTGAGACTAAACAAGTTTGTTCTATTAACCTATAATAGCTATTTTGTCCTGATTTTAAATAGAAGTAAAGGGGGATCCTCTTTTAACCCATGTTTTTCTAAGGATTTAAACATAGACACCTATTATGCATATATATTCAGAGTAGAAAATTGTTTTTTGAAAAATCAAGTGTTATATTTTATATAATCAATCTGTCAAATTCAATCTATTTCATTAAAAAATTATCATCTATGTGTGCGAATATATATATATATATATATATGTATTATATTATTGTATTGTTTTGAATAGTAATATATATATATATATATATATAAATTACATAATAATAGACCAAACCTAACACACCAGAAATCAGTTAATCTGTTATAAAGGTAACCTCAGTAGCTTGGGCTATTATTTAATTTCACTTTATATAAAATCAAGTTTCTTATCCAAATGTATATAAATATTCCAATCAGTATTCCAATATATTTGCTATGATCTGAATTGCAAATGCAAGATGTTATCCTATAAAAAATTTTGGTAGTTGAGAAATTCTCAAACAAGCATGAAATTTATTTTAAATAAGTTAATAATATTTTTTTAGCAGAAGTATTTCAGGATAATCTAAGATAATCAAATAAAAACAATAATATAATAAATAAATAAGCATATATTATTAGATGTTTATAAATTGGTTATTGAAATTTAAGATATTGAATTAAAAAGATAAACATAATATGAACACTCACTGCTCATAAAGTGACATCTTTTTATTAATGATTAAAACTGCATTACATTGTATGGCAGTTTTATTTTGCTTTTTTTATAATTTTAGGAATATTCATCTGACCAATCTAGATTGTCCTGAAATATCTTTTGTTTAGCTAATATTAACTAAATACCTTTTTAACTATTAAGACTAGATGGCTAACTATGTTGGAAAATTGGCTTCTTATATTTTTTTCTTTCAGTATAAAACTCTTAAAAATTAAATTTTTATGAAAGCTTCTATAAAATTTCAGGATAGTTTGAGTTAAAATTATATCAAACATTATAAAACTATTTCTTACTGCTGGATTCACAGATGAAGCCAAGAGATTTCCCACATTTAGAATTATTCCAACTACCCCAAGGATATTTTTCTTTATAGCCAGAGATGTAAACGCAGTCTTGCTCAAAGTATCCAGAACTTGGTTGCCCTGGAGCCCAACCTTTAAATACTGGCTATATATATATATAAATATATATTATTATTAAAAATTATCATACAAACATAGTATAATAAATATACATATAATAAAAATAAAATAATTAATTCAGTAGCAGTCTAGCTTACATTAAATATAATTTTAAAAATTGATTTGTAATTTGTTTTTGCTTAAAAGTCGAAAGGTTGAGATAATTCAATTATTATCATTTTATTGTAAGATGAAGGTATCTCCAAGTTTGGTCAAGTTTTCTGATTCATACTTTCTCTTCTTCACTTTATTCCATAAATTTTCTTATTTCACTCGCTTATCTGAAATGAAGTCTATTTTTAGGTCATTTAAAAACTTTTAGGATTCAGTTTAAAACTTCACTTATCCATTTACTTTTATCTCATCAAGGATATACACAGCCAAATTATATTTTTAGCTCTTAATTTTTTTATATATGTCAAAGCGCCAGCGGAAAGCGAACCCCGGAACAACTGCTTAAAAAGCAGCTATGCTAGCAATTAGGCCATCAACGCTTGATTTTTTTCAATAACAGTAATATTTGCTTATTCTTTTACTCGTGTATTTTAGTTTTGGACCTCTCCTTGTTAATCCCAATAAATAAGCATTTTTACTTAGTCCTATTATCTACATTCTCTACACTACTGCTATTCTATTAAATATCCAATAACTACTGGAAAAAGCGTATATTCAAAATCTTTTTTTCATCACATAGGCATATTTACATTTTCTATTAAATTCTTTCCATTAAAAGCATTTCTTCCAAGTTTAATTCTAAAATTAATTTTATCCACTACGTTTACATAATTATTAATAATCTGACCAAGATTATATATAAGTTTTTTATATATTTTTTATAATTTGGTGTTATCAATCTTTAGTTTCTCCTCTTTTTTGGAAAAACAATTGAACAATGGATTCGATTTTTTTTAACTATTATCTTTTGTTCTACTTTTAATTTTTCATTTCACAATTCTGATAAACATTATCTAAACTTCTAAAGCATATTTGTGAAAACAATTTTATCTACAAAATCTAAATCATCTTAAAAATTCCTATTTGTTTTAACTTTATTAATTTTCTATTTTAATTCATAAAATATTTTTAGAAAAGCTAGAGTAAAAATATCTGAAGATATGAATTATCATATATCCTTATCAATGTTAATTTTCTTAGTGACGCTACTTAGCTTAATAAGTTTTCTTGCATATTCTTGAAAATTTTGCCAGCCAATAATGTAATCCAATGTTATAAAATTAAATGTTTTTCATAAATTTACATATACAAGGGATATGGATGTGATATATTGTTTAAGACTGCTTTTAAATTCAGTTTGATCATTTGATAGGTTTGAGCAACATTTTTTTGTAGAACAGTTGTAATAAATCTTATTTAGAATTATGATAGGTTTCTAGTTTCTAGTATTCTTTTCCGCCATTTTTTAAATATTGATATCACTACTTAATTCTGCCAATCACCTGCTGCAATTTTATCATTGTTGCAATTTTTATTTATCTCATTCAGAATTGACAGGTATTTGTTTTGTTATTGTTTTTCTTTACTTATGAACATAAAATTATTTTGTAGCTGTATCTCCTCTTGTCATTTTAAGGTACTATTAGATAACCATATTAGATAATAAAAAATTAGTGATTATGTTACTATTTTAAATTTAGATATTGCATGTTGTTAACAATTATAAATATATTAATATATATATACATTAACATACCAGCCAACAATCATATATAATGTAATGCTATGAGAAAATTCAGGATCCTACCTGGGGTGATGGTCACCAGTACATGAACATCAATTGCCCTAAATTGGTTAGTTATTTGTAACTCTACAGAAAACTGGGGTTTAAACCATGAGGGATCTAAAGAATTGAATTTTTATTCTCAAGTTAAAAAAAATTATTCTCAAAAATGATAAGAATAACATATCACTCTGAGATATCAGCATAGCTAACTATAATTTCACTAGCACTCCCCAGAAGTAATAATGATTGAATTACGTATCAAAATAAATTAACAGTTAATGTTGTGACTGGATTTGAAATGACTCTCCTGTAGACCAGGTTAACTATTGAGCCTTTGCTAGTTTGCGCAATTATTTAAACCATAGTTTGGATGCACAAACTTAAGTGCTAATCCATAAGAATACAACCAAATAAAATAATGCTGGGATATTAAAACATGCTAATCATCATCAATACTTTGGCTACTTATTACCATTTATGTACTGGTGAGCTATAAACTTAATTTCTAATAGAGATCAAGCTAAATAAAATGTAGTGCATAGACTTTGAAGAATATCCTCTTTGTTCCAACCCAGGAATCATCATCAGCTGGATTTCCACACACTAAATATAAACCTACTATTCTATATAGCTGTTATTCATAAATCTAGATCAGGAAGCAAGAACTGTAATTTATTGCTGTGAGAAATAGGGAAATAAATAAATACATTAGCTTATTATAAATAATCTTAAGCAATTCATGGGCTTTTCCTACTTACAAATAACTAGTTTTTTGTGATCACCAAGAAAAAAACTAAATCCTAGAATATAAATTGTCATGATATAAGGTCATACACATACTGCACTTCATGAAACAGGAATTGGATAGAATAAAATAATTAAGACTAGAAAGAATATGTTTTAAAAAACATTTAATATCTAATTAATAACAACAAAAACAAAGATGACATGATAGTATGACATTTGAAACAATCATTTAAATTTATATATAATATTATATTTAATGTTTTTACGGTTGTATGATGTAGATAAATTAATAGTTTTTGGGCTGAACCATGTATTATTTTCCATTATCTATTGATATTTCGATGGACTAGCATCCGTCATTATCAAGGTTAACTTTTGAAATGAAAAAAGCCCATTATATACTGATATTTCAATGGACTAGCACCCACCATTATCAAGGTTAACTTTTGAAATGACAAAAGTTAACCTTGATAATGATGGGTGCTAGTCCATCGAAATATCGGTATTAATGGAAAATAATATATGGTTCAGCCCAAAAACTATTAATATAATATATATATATATGGTTTAATAAAATTATATTAACCTATCAATTAATTTTAAATTTATTAGGTTCATTCTTTAAAAATAACAATTGTTAAACATTTTCAAAAATCAAAGAAAGCAATCTTTGATTCTACCCAGAGGGCATGTTGACAGGAAAAACATTACATTTATGAAACAAAAACAGATTTCCTATTAATAAACATATAGTGTGCACACATAAAAAATAATACCTATAGCCATGGCTTTCTTTTTATCGAGGCATTTCCAGTTGGAATTTCAGTTTTTTCTAATGGAGTTTCTTCTTGAAGGCTTCCAAACATGGGCCTTGTTAAATTTGTTCTTTTCTGGGTCTGTAGTAATTCCAGGTAAATGAAAATAGGATTTTTTGTCTATTTGGTTCTCTTCTTAAATTTTCAGGTAAGACAGATATAAGCAGAGACTTGTCATGCTCTTGATTAAAGATAAGGTTGCAGACTGCTTAAATGGTTTTACCTTCCCTATATTTTATTCCAGTGATGGTAGGTTACATGAAGGAAAATGATGCCTAGCTTTTAACTAAACTTACCACATGGTTTTTATTGTACAAACCATTTTTATTGCTAAATTCATAGTATGCTAAAAGCTGAATTAAAAAAGTTGTTATATTCAATAGCTTAGTTGAGATTCCTGCTGTATTATGCTACAGCTTGGTAAATGCTTCTGCTTCTTTCTTTTCAGCAGCTGGATTAAAACTTCACTGCTTTCTCTTCAACAGCTAAGTTAGGAATATCTTTCTTCTATCTTTTTCAGCAGCAGAATTAAGATTTGACTGCTCTCTTCAACAGTTAAGTTAGCAATAATTCTCTCCAGACTCACACCCCCACATATAATTTTTCTAAAACAATCTTGCTCATAAGCCAATTACAATCTGTCTTTTACATGATAATTTTTCATGACAACCAATTAAATAAAATTTTACAAAAAGAATTGTTCAGCCAATTCTCTCCTTAATCATAGAAATGAAAAACAAGTTAAGAACTTAAATTTAACAACATAAAATTCTTGACATTTCTTTATAATTAAAAACCAAATCTTCAAAAAAATCTGTTAAATGTACTGATTTGATTTTTCATTTTCATTAAATAGAGATAAAGAAAGGAATAAAATGCACACAGTTATTAAAATCTTATTTTGTTCTTTCCTCTCTTTTATTTTATTTATTATTATTTTTTAAAATACTCTTAAATATATTTCATGTTTGAGAATTTTCATACTGTCACATGGTGATTTTACAATGGTCCAAGAAAATTTAAACATTTTACCCCATTAATGAAATAAGTTTTTATTCCTAAACCTGATGAACATTCTGCCAATTATCTAATTATTTTTTTTCTAGTGCAGCTATGTAACCAATTACAGTATATTTTCAAACTTTTCAAAAGTCATTAATAAGACTTTCAATACTTTTGTACTAAACTCATAGCTCATATGATTATGATATAGAAGTATTGAAAGCCCACATAGAGACTTCTAAAAAGTTTTTGTCTGTGTTAAACATTTTGTAAGCTTATTTATATATTAGTTTAGTCAGACAAAATCACTAATGTATGTGTGTATATATATATGTATTTTTCACAATAGCCAAAGCTTAATTAAAACAATAGAATATGAATAATCTATTGCCAAGATAATCTTAATAGATAAAAGAATAGACTTTACCTTTTATATTATTTAACATTTTTAAGTAAATAACGAACAAAAGCACATGACTGATACAGATTGAAAATGTCTTCCAATAATCATTTTTAACAGTTTTCACACAACAAACTGTAAAATATCAATAACTAATTGGCTTCTATAATAAATCATTTCACTTTAATCAAAGTTTGATTAAATAAATCAATAGAGTATTACATGTGGAAACATTTAGCTATTTGCATTTATAGTTTATGTCTAAAGTATTGAGTAATAGTTTATTTAAAAGATTGTAAAAATAATTATTTATTAGTCTATCTTCAAACAAATTATTTTTGCCTGTTGAAAAAGATTTATTTAAAATTGTCTGTTAAGGTGGAATTTATCTTATACCTATATAGATTTCCTTGACATGCTGTATTGGTTTATTTAAACATTGACTATTATGGTATGATTCAATTATTTCAACCAATACTTATTTATGTTTTGCTATATCTAAAGCAGTGATTTTCAATGAAGATGCTGGAGCACAATGGCATGCTGTAAGAGAATATTAGGTGTGCTGTGAAAAATTTTCAAGATCAGTAATTAAATAATATTGAAAACACATTTAGAGCACAATAAATATATCAAAATTAATACTCTTGTACAGTGATTTTACAAGTACACCACTATTATAATAAATAAACCTATGTATAATATAGTAAAAAATATATAAGCATAAGCAAAAATATATATATGATTAACACTGGTTAATTTTTAAAGTGGGTAGGGTATAGCCTTGAAAAATGAGATCATGTGACATGTTCATAGATGTATCTATGAACACCAATATGCATCAAAATCATTCAGTGTAAATTAACTGAAGGTTGCATCAACAAATTTTGGCTCAGCAATTTCTTATAGGGCCTGAAGGGAGGGTGTTATATCATACTGAACATGTTATACAGTTCTATCTAGATGTTAAATATTGAAGTAATTGAATTCAATTACCTTGCAAATCTTTGTTTTGAAATTTTTTCAAGTGTGTTTAATTAACACCTGTATTTCTTTTTAACATGTTGGTCTACTAATTTTTTTTATTTTTTATTTGTCATTTAGCATTCAATTAAAATGGATAAACTTTTAATTAAGAAACAAAAATTAGAAGATAATATTAATATATCAGACACTATTTTATCCTAATATGTCAGCAGTCAAATTAAAAATGATTATTCATCAATATAATGGATATTATTTGTTCGTTTCATATGTAGTAAAAAAAATTCATCATGTACCACAAGCATAATTGAAATATGAGCAATGGTTTCCAACAAATTAAAGAAACATTTACAATCCAGATATTCCCATTACTTGTATGACATAACAGAATTTAGCCATACATTGTTACTGCATTTATATAATGCAGAAGATGAAAATTTATGGCACTATTTATGTAATGTTAAAAAGATTTTTATACTCTTAACTAAATATTAGGAATTAAAACCTGGAAAATAAAAAAGTATTCGATAGACTTGGAAATTTTATTTCATTTGAAATAACTCTAATAATTCCTAAATAAAATGATTTGATAAAGACAGCACATGATTGCATATACTCACACACATAATGTTGAAGTTGCAACTTAAAAATGATATTAACAAATACTCTTTTAATCATAGAATTAACTTTAAGAATGTACTAGGCTTAAATTTTCTGGATTCTATTTACTAACAACTTGTTATTTATTGGCAGTGTGTCAGCTTTAAATAATATTAAAAAAAGTATTAAAGAAACCCAATTAAAATGTGGGTTCACTAGAATACAAACAGCCAATACAGAACAATGTAATACATGATGTGTTTTATAAAGTGCAGCTATCATATGTAATTAAAGAGAAATGATTTCCATCTTTATTTGCTATACTGATCTTATTATGGCTCAACAATGTCATGTTGAATATTGATAATTCTTTCAAACCCAAACACCAGTTAGAGACTTTTGAAAGGAAAAGAGTGGCTGTCTATATTAGGCTAAATAATTAAAATGTAGGTTTAATAATAAGATAGTCCCTCTTATTCTTTCAAAAGTCTCTCTCTCTTGTGTTTGGGTTTGAGAATATCCTCAATATTCAACATAACATTGTTCCGGTGTTATAAGATCAATACAGTGCATACATTAAAGCTGGAAATCCTTTCTTTTTAATTAAATACAAAACAAGAAAAAAACTACTTACTAATTTTTCATAAACTGAAATATATAGTAATGTTTAAGTTGCACCTATTTTAATCAATTCTTTTTTTATATCTGCCAAATACTAACTTCAGCTCTTCTTATATATAATCAGGTTTGAATATATTTTCTAATAATTTTTGGCAATTCATTTTACTTTCCAAGAGTTACCTCCAATGTTTTAAAACCAAAATGGTTTTAGAATTCAATTACTATCATATCTTACCTTGGCTTCAAATAATGGACTAGTCAAGATTTCTTTCTTATCATGATTGGATTGAGCACTCATTGCCTCTAAACAATATATATATATATATATATATATATATATATATGTTTAGAGTATATATATATATATATATATATATATATATATATATATATATATATATATATATATACATAAAGATAACACATAACCTATAGTAAGAACAGGCCAATAGGCAATGATGCTGTCTAAATCCAAATGTTTTATTACAGTAAGGAATTTGGTAATAAATAGCCAGCCTTTTTGAAAAGAGAGAGAATGTCTGTCAAGCCTGAAAGATAGTATATGCTCTCCAGAGAACAACTGTTAAACCTGAATAACAGTAGCTTAGTTTTCCTATATAGTAAAAGGAAACTCCTGCTAACCTACACAGAAGTGATCATTTATTAGACTATAGCTATTTAAGTTAATGGTTAAGGCAGAGAAACAAGTCCACATTTAGGACTGGAAGCTGAAAAACCAAAGCTGACTTGAAGCAAGCTGTAAAGACAGCCGGAAGAGTTACTGTATCTACTCATGAGGCAGGCTGTTAAATACAGCTGAAATTGGATAGAGAAATCTTTAAGGGCACATATAGTCCCTTCTTTAGCAGTTCATATTAAAACCAATAGCTGTACACTGCTAGACAGTAACAGTGGAGTATTTCCATAATTATTTAAATCTGTAAATATTGTAAATATATTAGAAATTCGGTGTGTTTATATCTATATCCTACTAATAAATATATTATTAAAACATATGTATATTCGTTTGTGTTTATATATATATATATATATATATATATGTGTGTGTGTGTGTGTGTGTGTTTGTGTGTGTATACATATATAATCGTGACTAAACACAACAATTACAATTCAATTCTCACAGTTTCATTATCAACAAAATGGCTGAATTACAAAAAGATCTAACGAATGAAAGTTATAAGCTATAACATTCATCGTTTCAGATGACAAATCCTGGTCTTATTGGCTTCTCTGAATGTTATGTAAGGAATGAGCCATTTATTAAACTTTTAACAGTTAGCTGATCAACTAGGAATAATACGAGAAATACTTTACAACTTGTATCACTAAATTACTGAAACACAGTAAACATAGCTGTATTTTTATATTGGACTATTTCCATCATCTAATATGTGTGTTGAATGTCTTTAGAAAAGTTTAATTTTTAGTTAAATATTCCAAATGCATTCAACTGTTAGTAATATCACAGCAAACAGGTTAGTATATGCACCAACTGTTAGTAATATCACAGCAAACAAATGTTAATAATATCACAGCAAACAGGTTAGTATATGCACTAACTGTTAGTAATATCACAGCAAACAGGTTAGTATATGCACAACGTTTCGAGAGGTATTTTTCTCCCCTCTTCTTCAGGTGTTGCTGGCCTGACCAGTGACAGTACTAGCATGGGATTTGAACCTGGGTCCTTAGATTCTTGATTATTGAAATTTAAGGTAACGCTCTAACCAACTGAGCCATCCTGCCAAAGGCAACAGTATGTAGTAATTTCATATACTTATCTATGAGGTTCCTCCTGATTTCTCCACTTTTTTCTCAGAGCAAAGTTGATTAGTGATTTCCATACATTATGTATAGTCACACTAGGTTGGCTTATGGATTTTTTTGCCATTGTCATGTGAGCAGCTTCTTTAAAGAAGAAAATTTAAAGAAGCTGCTCACATGACAATGGCAAAAAATCCCATAAGCCAACCTAGTGTGACTATACATAATGTATGGAAATCACTAATCAACTTTGCTCTGAGGAAAAAGTGGAGAAATCAGGAGGAACCTCATAGATAAGTATATGAAATTACTACATACTGTTGCCTTTGGCAGGATGGCTCAGTTGGTTAGAGCGTTACCTTAAATTTCAATAATCAAGAATCTAAGGACCCAGGTTCGAATCCCATGCTAGTACTGTCACTGGTCAGGCCAGAAACACCTGAAGAAGAGGGGAGAAAAATCCCTCTCGAAACGTTGTGCGTATACTAACCTGTTTGCTGTGATATTATTAACATTTGTTTGCTGTGATATTACTAACAGTTGGTGCATATACTAACCTGTTTGCTGTGATATTACTAACAGTTGAATGCATTTGGAATATTTAACTAAAAATTAAACTTTTCTAAAGACATTCAACACACATATTAGATGATGGAAATAGTCCAATATAAAAATACAGCTAGAACACCATCATCACAAACCTTCAGAAAAACACTAAGTATTCGGTATGGACCCGATACTATATTAAACTTTAGACATTATGAAAAACTATGTCTAAAGCTGGCCAAAGTAGAAAATCATTTAACTTTCCTATGTAAATGTAAATCGGAAGGGATAATTCCTAAAGGTTTGCAACTAAAACCTCCAATTCACTCTCAGAGAGCTGAGAAAATTACTCAGAGAGCAAGTGAAGCTCTGTTAAGAGAAAGAATAAATGCTCAAAGGTTTTCTAAGTATCAAACAATGCATTCAATTAATACTGTAGAATGTCTTCTAAAAAATAAACTTATTGACGATGACTACATGAGAGTTTTTCAAGCAGTAAGAAAATCATATTCTATATTACATGGAAAAATAAAAGAATGTCAAAAGAAGAAACTTGTTAACCTACATGGGCATATCAAAAATCATAATGTACCAAGCAATGTAACAGCTTCATCTGTTAAAAACCTAAGTTCTAAACATCTAACAGATACTGAAATTTCTGTTCTTGAAAGAGGATTAAACTTTGCTGTAACACCATCTAATATCCCCTTATTAGATATAATGGCAGCCACTGAGGAAGTCACTCAAAAATTGCCTTTAGAAGAAGCAGCAGAATTGCGCTGGAGAATAAAAAGAACACTTGACAAGCAACAAAAATTGCAGTCAAACATATCCTATGGGGAGAGAAAAGCAATTAAATCTCTCAAAGCAGATAAATCTATAATTATTCTCCCTGCTGACAAAGGCAATGCAACAGTTGTAATGGATACAACTGATTATGACAACAAAATACAAGAACTCCTCACAGCTGGCCAATATAGAAAAGTGGCAAAAGATCCGATACCAAGTACGGAAACAAAGTTACAAGCATTACTCAGAAAGCATCGCAAGTACTTCACTGATTCAGAAAAGAGTAAAATAACATCATATTTCAGCAAAATTCCTCATCTTTATGGTCTACCTAAAATCCATAAGGATCATGTTCCATTACGACCTATTGTTAGTTCTAGAGATTCACCTTGCCAGAATTTGGCAAGATTTCTTCTCAAAGTTCTAAGTCCTTTGGCATGCAAGACCCAATCATTTGTTAGGGATTCTAGACACTTTGTAGAATTAATCAAGAACATGAAAATTGAAAGAACTGACTTACTGGTAAGCTTTGATGTGGAAAGTTTATTCACAAATGTACCATGTGAAGAAGCATTGTCTATTGTAAGAAAAAGGTTAAATGATGATAATAGTTTACAAACCAGAACAGCTCTTCCTATTGATAGCTTTCTGTATAAAAACAACCTATTTTCAATATAACACAGAGTTCTTCCAACAAAATCAAGGAATGGCTATGGGCTCACCATTGTCTCCCCTGATTAGCAATATTTACATGGAAGAACTTGAAAGCACAGCCATAAAAACTACTCCTTATCCACCTAAAGTTTGGCTTCACTATGTGGATGATACATTTGTTGTATGGCCACATGGTGAAGCATTGCTACAAACTTTCTGGACACACATCAACAACATATCCCCTTCAATTAAATTTACAATAGAACCAGAACAAGAACAAAAATTGGCATTCTTAGATGTTCTTGTGACAAGACTCCTTCATGGCAAAATTAAAACTACAGTTTACCGAAAACCTACACATACAGGAAAATACCTAGCCTATACATCTAATCACACCAGAAACACAAAACATGGAGTTATACTATCACTATGGAACAGAGCAAAAGAAGTTTGTTCAGAAACTGGTGATTTGGAAAAAGAAAAGATCTATATAGAACAAACTCTTAAGAAAAATGGTTATCCATCAGCTGTTATTAAGAAAACATTAAACAGACAACAAAAAGAACCATCAAGAGAAAAGACAATTATTGGTACTGTAGTGTATCCATACATTCCAAAAATAGCAGACAAATTAAGGAAAATCTGCAATCAGTATAACATCAGAACAGCTTTTCAGAGCCATACCACACTACAAGGAATTCTAACATCTACAAAGCCTAAACTTGAAATGCTGCAAAGAAAAAACTGCATCTATGAAATACCATGTGAATGTGGAAGAACATATATTGGTGAGACCAGCCGTCCCATTCAAAAGCGCTTGCAAGAACATAAACTGATGATTAGAAGAGAGAAAACAGATGTGTCTAAGGTAGCAGACCATGTATGGACCAATGAACATACGTTCAATTGGGAAAATACAATAATATTGGATAAAGAAGAAAAGGTACAAAGAAGAAAATTTAAAGGAGCTGCTTACATGACAATGGCAAAAAATCCCATAAGCCAACCTAGTGTGACTATACATAATGTATGGAAATCACTAATCAACTTTGCTCTGAGGAAAAAGTGGAGAAATCAGGAGGAACCTCATAGATAAGTATATGAAATTACTACATACTGTTGCCTTTGGCAGGATGGCTCAGTTGGTTAGAGCGTTACCTTAAATTTCAATAATCAAGAATCTAAGGACCCAGGTTCGAATCCCATGCTAGTACTGTCACTGGTCAGGCCAGCAACACCTGAAGAAGAGGGGAGAAAAATACCTCTCGAAACGTTGTGCGTATACTAACCTGTTTGCTGTGATATTACTAACAGTTAGTGCATATACTAACCTGTTTGCTGTGATATTATTAACATTTGTTTGCTATGATATTACTAACAGTTGGTGCATATACTAACCTGTTTGCTGTGATATTACTAACAGTTGAATGCATTTGGAATATTTAACTAAAAATTAAACTTTTCAAAAGACATTCAACACACATATTAGATGATGGAAATAGTCCAATATAAAAATACAGCTAGAACACCATCATCACAACCCTTCAGAAAAACACAGTAAACATAGATTTGTTACTTGAATGTACTTTGACTATCATATTGCTCATCTTCCTTTACTTTGATGATGTTGATCTTCTACTTGTTTTGATTTTATTAGGTTTTTTTATTTTTCCCTAAATCTTATTTATATTAAAAAACTTTTTACAATAGGTAATAATTACTTATATGACTATCACCATGACCAACATATATGCTTATCAATATTTCAAAAGCTCTCTCTTCTCTCACCAGCTACTGCTTTTGTGTATTTTTTTTTACAAAATCTGATAATTATCACATATATTTACATTCCATCTATATTTTTTATTTTAATGTATAAGTTTAATGATCATCCCCGATATCAATTAGGATCGATTGATTATCTATTTTCAGATTTGCAATATTTTTTACACCTACATAACAAAAAAAAAAAGTTTACTTTTCACTTTGTTAAATTTCAGTCATAATTAATTTAGAATAATTTGTCAGGCCATACTTTTTAAGCTGGATTCAACTTTTATATACATATATACAAATTATGCCTTTAATACTTACAATTTTGAATTCACCTTTTTTGTTTCTACAAAAAGATGTATAACTTACATTTACAGCCTGATTCAATTCTAAAAATGGTAATAAACAAAGACTATTTGTTAATACAAATTCTAACTAGATGTAAATTTTATTTTATTTTCACGCATAGATATTCAATGAATTTAATTTAATGACAAACTGTATTATATTTCATTCAAACATGAAAAGGCTTGCTACATCCAATTACTAATATCTCACAGCAATCACATCCTTCTTTTCCAATTTAAATTATAGGGTGTAGTTCCATTTAAGTAGAAGATGGTCTTCCAAGCTAATTACAGTTATATGCAAATTATCTACATTTGTTTGTAATTGTGGTATTTATCTGAGCTTCTATGCCAATAATTCATCAGTCATGTTAACCAATTAAATTTTATTTAATGACACTTTTAAGATTGAAAGTTGCAAGTATAATTTTAACATTCCCATCTTCTAATATTCAAACTTGGTTTAGTTTGGAGGGATGGAAATATTTTATAAATCCAAGATATGTATTTGTGATATGGATCATTCCTATTATAATAATGATTTCCAGTCTACTAAATATGTTGCTATCATTATTTTTTCAATCCTCAAACCTTTTCATATCATTACACATGCAAATAAACTTGAATAGAAAATTATATATTGGAATCAAAATTGCTCTTTATACTGTTAAAAAGGAAAATGTTAAACAAAAACAGATTCTGGTGTATCAAAACAAGTAGACAATCAATAGCAGCATGTTAAGTGAATATCAGTCAATTTCTATATCATCCTAAGTGATTAAAACAATAAAGTCAAAAAAAGAGTCCAAATGGATATAGGGTACAACAAAAATAAATTGTTTTATTACAAATAATCATTCTGTAAAGTAGCAGTGATTTTATTTATATTTTTTAAATGTTGCCTTTTGTAGTATATTGATCATTTTATTGCTGGCAGTAATTACTGAATATTTACAGTTAATCTTTCTATTTGAAGATCAATTTAGCATAATCACAAACTATCATATATAGAGAGAAAATGTTTTTATTCTCATTTAGTTTTAGAATAACTTAATTGTGAAATAAGAATTTAACTATGTTAAAATAGGTTACAATTATTAAACAATTTGCATACATGAAATGATAATGTGACAGATTTAAAACATTTTATAATAAACTCAATGTTATTTTTTGTTAGGTTGGTGAGAAAAAAAGAATATTTTTTTATTGTATGTTTTCACTTTTGTTTTCCTAATTGATGGTAGATTTACATTAGGTTCTTTTTAAAAAACAGATTTCAGTAACAGTTCACCTGTGGAGAGATGAATATTCAGAAGCTAAGCCTAAAAGTCTTTGTTAAACTGATATCACTCTGTTATTTCAAAAAAACATTATGATAATATGAAATTTCCAAAAACCATATGTTAAGCTTTTTCTAAATACTGAAAATTCTTAACCCAACTATGTAATGAATTTTATTATAAGGAATGTAATTGAAGGCCAATATCTCTAATAGGAGACATAAGCTAACCTTGTACATTGATTCCTCCAAAATCATGACTGTCTCAACTTGTGTTAACATGAAATGAAAATAAATATTAAACTAATACCTGTATTAATCTGATCTGAAAATAATTATTAAACTGAAGCTTGGAGCAACAAAAAGAAAAAGATAACCTGAAAGAAAATAATTGTTAATCAAAACTTGTATTAACTTGAAATGAAAATTCTTACTAAACTGAATCTTGGAGCTACAAAACAAAAAAGTTAATGAAAATACTTTTAATAAAAATAATTATTAAACTGAATTATTAAACTGAAAACATGGAGCTACCAAACAAAAAAAGAAAATAATAAATAGAAAAAAATAACTATTGAGAAATCTATCCAAACAATTAACTTAATTACTATTTGAAAATCTGAAAGACAAAATGTTCATCTAGCCACTACAATAGAATGACTATTGTAAGAGAATAAATCACTTAAATTAAAAGTTAATTGATTAAGATGAGTCAACAAAGAGTAATATTATGAGTATTTGATGAAATCATATGTATTATATGAAAATTTGAGTTAACTTTGAGTTTGTCACATTATATTTTTTACTGAATTTTTATTCTTTTATTTATTAGTTAACTTTATTAAATAAGTGTTTTTAAAAAATAAGTTTCTGAAATAATTTGTTCATTGATGTATTTATTGTTCCAGCTGATTGTTCCATAAATTAGCAGTGAGATGTGATTGACTTTATCATAGAATTGTGCTTTAAGAGATTTGTAAGCTACCCTGATGAAATTATTTAATACTAGAATACATTAAGTTTTATCTGTATGAATTTTTTTGTTTGCAGTCACTAGAATCTTTGGTATCCAAAGCTTGTTTAAATATCACATGATCTCCATTTTATATACTTACACAAAGTAATAACACAGATGCAAAACTCTCCATGCAGTAGCACCACTCAGTTCAAATATCCAGATTACTCTGGCTTGCATTGAGTGGTGCTACTGTTTGGAGACTTTTGCCTCTGTATTATCTTGTTTGAACAATAGTGATATTTATGATAAGTTTTTATGTGGACATTGAGATGATTATCTATAGAATTATTTGGATATTACAAAGTTAAAGATTACCTTTAAAGAATATGCACTTTAATTTATAAATTTGATAATTAGATTTTGATGGCCAGTACATTCATGGTGCCTGATGGCTGAAGCATATATGGTAATCAGTAATGATATAGTGTTCACATAATTGCTGATATTTTTATTAATATAGATATTTTAGCACCTAAATAAGTATATGCAGATGAAGTTTTAATGATTGCTTTTATAATATGTCCTGCATTTGATAGTGGCTAGATGATGATTAGTGTAAAAAGTATAATGTATCATTTTTAAATCCATTCACAAGGATTGATTATTAAATAATGATAATTATAACTGAAGTTATATATTATTACTCATTCATAACATTTGATATTATTTGTAATGGGCTCCAATGATGATTTTTGCTTACGTTTATGGATTGTAATGATTGGGATGATACATGCATATTGTCTATATAAACTTAATGTAATTATAGGAGACTTGAACTCAGACTTTCAAGCTCCCTCCATCTATCCACTCCATCTTATATAACTGACTTAAATGACAACATAAATGTGAAAAATATAAATGATTTCCAATATTTTAATATAAATGAGCACTGATTGTATATATGTGTGGAATATTGTGATGGACCAACTGATGAGTTGAGTGCTGGTTCCACACAAAATACATCTATTGAAGATCATTTATCTATTTCACGTGTATGTGGTCATGTGTGTCAGTTGTATAATATGGATTGGATAGATATAAGAAGCTTGAAAGTCTATGTTCAAGTCTTTTATATATAACATCATCACCAACCTCAAACATTCATATATATATATAACATCATCATCAAACATTCATATATATATATATCTTATCCTATGGAAATAGAATTCTATGTTTAAGTCAATTTGAAGGTGAAAGTACATAAATATTTTAATGTTTTTTTTAATGTATGCTAATAATTTAAATATTTAATTAATACTAGTAATAACGTTGAACTATAAGTTTGTAGAATTTCTTCTGAATAATTATATAAAATTACCATTGATTTGTCATGCCATACAAATTTTCCTTTTTCATTTTTATCATTTAAACCAATCCACATACTTTTGATAAGTTTTCCTGTAAAATAATGAATATATATAAATTATGCTATTAATGATTTATTTCTAGATTACATATGTATATACTTTATATGGATCATATATATAATAAATTAAATAACACCATTTAATATTCAATCAGTGGGATAAAATTTTAATTTAAATGCACTATGATATTTAATGCAATGATTTCCAGTATCAGAGCTGTGACGCAATGAACATAAATAATAACATCTTCATTTAAAATAAGCATAATATCAAAGAATATAAAATTAAAATAAGCAGAAATACTCATGTACTCTCATTCAAATCAACTTATAATCTAATTCTCAAAGACAAAATTAATTGCTAATTATTAACAAACAACAAACTATTAAATGTATATAAGATAAATTTAACTTCACCAAATAAAATAAAGTATAAATCAGATAAATAAACTTCTAATTTAATTATGCTGCATTATTTAAAGAAACATTTGCTATTGCGTTCAAATGGCCGGTTTCATGGGTGGCAGATAGTACAATGACTTTTAGTATACAAAGATCAATTGTGAATAACAAATAAACACTGTCTAAACGAGAGCTTATGTTGTTTTGTAGAATAGAGTGTGGGTTTATCAAAGGTGATGTACAATTTCAAGTCCAAATTGATTTTTCTCTGTCTTTTTTTCTTCTTCAGTCATTTAAATTAGTAGCTTCTCAAACTATTGGTCATCTGTTAACAGTGACAATGGGAATTACATCAACAGCTTTTGTGACTCCAATTCCCTTTTATTTTTTTAGCTCAAGTCCTTGAAAATTATAAAAGCAATGATAGAAGAGATTTAGTAGACTGGTAGTCTTTAGTTGTAATCTTTATTTGAAGGCGTACAATCACTAATAAATTATTTTGTAACTGCATGTTAAGCAGACAGACGTTTTAGCTAACAAAAGTTATATGTTTAAGCAGCCCTATTTGAGGATTTTTCTGCCTACCAAAAAAAAACTGGAAGAATCATAGAAAATTTGACTAAAAATGCTCTCTCTCACCCAGTCTAGCTAGCTTAAAAGATAATTCATTGCAATGATAGAAATAAAAATAATATCAGTAGCATTGATAAAATAAGTTGCAAATATTATTCTATTGTTAAGAATTATAATTTTATTTTTTCTTAATATAGATACATGGGATGTGCAAACTTTATTTACTACAAACTCTTTGAAACCTGAATGTTAGACTGTATTGATGGACAAGGAACTATCAAAATTTAAGATCAATGTATCTTTTAATAAAATTTGTTTTTCAAAGTAAAGAAGTTTAATAAAACAAGTGGATGACAAGTTTTTTTTAGGAGGGACCGATAATTCAGTGAAAAGAGAATGTATGGTATTGAAGTTGTAAAAAATCTAATTTAGTATATTCTTTTCTTAGAATTTCCTGCTAAATAAATGAGTAGGCTAATGTTAAAACTTGCTTTGTACTACTATGGAAGTTGTACTCAATTATTACCACTTATACTCTAGCCTTAGATTCAGAGAATTTTGTAAATGAAAGTTTTTATTTCTGGATAGTATTATTACAGCAATATTTTTAAAAAATCAAAAGCTTTTTTATCAGAATTTAATGTATGTTCATGGTATAAAAACTAGACTTTAATAATAACGACATTGGTACTGTAAATTAAAATGATTTATAGTTAGCTATCACAAACATTTTATATAGACAGAAAGAAGTGTGGACAGAATAATGACATTTAATTGATTACATTAAAGTTCAGAGACAGAATACAACAAAATGTTCACATTACATGAGCACACACAGGCACTAATATTGGTTAGACCATAGATTAATACACTCCAAGATTAAAGTATCAGATGCAATCATATTCACAAGAAAATTGATGTTCATTTTTTAGAAATATAAACTTCAACAGTTATTAAATACCACTAAAATTATTAATTTGAATATTTATATAACTGAAGCAGGAAATTCTTGTAAGTCATGTGTTATTGATACAAGTAAATATATTCTGGAGTTTAATAAAAGATAGAATTTATGATTAGTATTAGTAATCTAATTAAAAGAAGAAAAAGGGATTTTCTTCTGCATAAAACAACAAATTAAATGTGCACTTTAAAATATAAAGATCTGAAGATAGAAGTTCAACATTTGATAAGAAGTCTTAAAAATGATTGGTGGATTAAAACTGCAAAAAAAGATATAGACTTTCATTGATTCTGATCATATTAGATTTTTTTGATACACTAAATGCAATATGCAGAATTAAGAAACAGCATCCACCCTATTAAATGCAGACATATCATTTATTTTCTTATATGATGGCAATGGTATTTTAAATATATGGAAAGGGTATTTTGATTATCTTTTGAATAATGATACAAGAATTAAGAATGATGATTTTTATTGATGAAATAGGAAGTATTCATTTAGATTCAAACAAAGATATCCAGTTTAGTCAAGAATCTATAAGAGAAGTTTTAAAATATGGTGGTGGTAGTTTCAAAAATATTGGAATTTTTTGGGAATATATAAAAAATAGATAAAATTATAATTATGACAGAATATCACTATTTTATACTAAAGCAAAGGTACTTTCAGGGATTTAATTGAATAAATAGATTGCTAAGAATTATAGATAAATAGTTATTAGAGGTTTAATGTAGTTTTAAGAAATCAACATGTTATTTATTGCCAGATAAAAGCAAGAAAAGTATCAGAAATGAAATAAAATTTATATATATATATTACTTTTATTGATTAAATCAAGGCATTTGATTCAGTTAATCATACAAATTTATGACATTTATAAAATTAGATGGTTATTGTCCATCAACATATAATTATTACAGATGAAAAATGTAAAGCACTTGAAATGGAAAGTTGTATTAAGCAATGATAGATACTTGCTCTGACATTGCTTTCAATTTTAATGACAGTTGCCTCTGAAACTCTTTATAAGGGGCCTAATGAAGCAAGGATCAAGCTGAGATATAAGTTTGATGGTCAAATTTTTTAATTTTAATCAATTAAAAAGTAAAAAGAACATTTATTTCTTGGGTTCTAAATTTACAGTATAAATATGTTTGTGATATTTTTGCTAGTTTGAATTAATGTCAGACTTTGGTTTAAAAAACTAATATAACATTCAATGATAAAGAAACATCATCAGTAACTTTTAACTTAACAAGGATTTGTATTTTCTCTAATACTATTTTCAATTTTAATGACAGTTATCTCTTAAATGTTTTACAGGTGACTTAATAAAACAGGGATGATACAGATTTGATAGTGGAATTTTTTAACGTGAATTGAATAAAAATATAAGCAAGAACTTCTACTAATTTGGTTCTAGATTTATAGTAAACAGATGATTGTGATATTTTTGACAGTTCAAAGGATAATTTACAGAGTGTACTTAATGTTATAAATTCAACATTTAATGACTTTGGTTTAATAATTAAGATTCAAGAAACTCAAGTTTTTTTTTATCCACCAGTGATAGAAGAAAAATCTTCAACAACTTTTAAGTTGAGAATATAAATCAAAAGTGAACATTGAATGGTGTGGCATAAAACAGACTTTAATGTGGTGTTCTTGATTTTAACAAGTTAAAACATAGGGAATTTCACCACACAAGCTACATATAGATTTATTAATTTATTGTATGGATGTATGGTGTAGACACTATCAACACAATACAAAAGCATTAGAAAAGTTTCACTTAAAGAAAAATACAATAGACATGGTACAAAACCAACTAATATATTCTTCATGTTGTTAGATATAATAATATAATTTTCATTACACCTTTGTTGCTGACAGCTTAAAGAATCTTACATTTTATTAAAATTATTTGGCTTCTACAAACTGTTTTTTAAGCTTCATGTGGATTTGAACTCCTAGAATCAAAGACATGGCTTACAGGTGTGTTAGTCACTATTATATGAATCCATTCATATTCTTTTTCTTAACAAGAACAATGAATCTCACAGAATTAGAATGTTGAATAAACTCTTTTTAATCATTATTAATAATCTATGGGGGGGGGGGGATTAATGAATTTAAAAAGATTTAAAAACTGATACATAGCCTAAGCCTATCTGGAAAGGAAAAGTCATTTCTACATAAAGAAAGAAATATAATGTACAATGTGATTTTATACTTTAATTATTTATTTTTAAGACAAGTTTGCATTTGTTATTTGCTACAATTTTATTCGTAGACTTTTTAATTTTTATATTACATGATATAAAGTTAATTGCCATACATGTCAGCTTTAATAATAGTAAATGCTTGCTCAAAACATTTTGTGCGTGTGTATGTGTAGGTAAACAGATTTTTACTATTGGAAGTTTTTAAAAATATTTTGGTATAAAAAAAATTCTAATTGAATTTTTTAGACATTAATGAATATTTTTAGTTTCATGTAGTAATTTTATATAAACAATCTATTTAACGTAAAACCGGGTCTGCCAAATATTTTTAGTTTAGTTCTTCACAATTATAATGTTTAAATATTTTTATCAACTACATATGATATTCCTTAAGATAAAGTTTTACTAAACTTTGAGAAGTTGATGATTTTAGCATTAATGAATAAATAACTCAAATTTTTAATCGATTTTTTTTTTACTATGCAGTTGCAAACATTAGCAAAAAAAAAAACTTTCATTGAACTAATAAAAAAAACGATTTTTTTTTTTTATGATTTTTTCAGAACTGCAGAATTCATAACAGCGACATCGCTATTACTTTTATGATCTGGAATTCGCACTTTTTAATATTTCACAATGGTTGGAGGATTTCTATTGTTATTGTGTTTGACACATGTTTAATCACTAACATTAATTAAATTTAAAACTCGTTTTTGCAAAACCTGCAACAAAAAAAAAGTTTTAATAAAACTAAATTAATTGTTAACAATATAAAACAAGCTTTATATCTTATGAATTTCTTAAAAGTAAAATTATATATATTTGTGTGTGTACTAGTTATACATATGTGTATGTGGGCACATGCGCACATAATCATTTTCAACACTTATTAATCCATTGCAGGAGGACAGTCTTTTCTCTTCTGTATATTACTTTAACAAACGTTCTTTTATTCCAATCATCAGTCCATTTTTATTATACATGTATTCCTACTAAACTACTTTCTTCAGATGTACCACGTTTCAGAAGATCAGGCAGAATATTATTTAAATATTCAGCGACAGCTGCTTTACAAGCAGTTGTCCCAAGTTAGTGAGTTCGCTTCCCGGCTGATGCTATTACACATGAGAAAAAAAAAAATTTAGAAAGTCTATGTGTAATTAAAAAATACTTTCAAACTAAGATATTTCTGCTGATTTTATTCAGAATTGTGATATCAAACATATGCATACTGAATAAAGATAATTTCTTACTTATTTATATTTCCACATAAATGGAGAAATGTAATAATTTTTATGGAATGCGTTGTGTATGTATGTGTAGTTAACAAGCAATGTTTGCATGTTACATTATTATAATCATCCAAAAATTCTGATCTGCATAAAATTAGTGCAGTGGTGGAGTGCCAGACTAAGGGTATAAAATGCTTGGATGAATTCCATTCCAGTCCTCAATCTTTTTATCAACTCCCAAATATTAAAGCCATTCACTATTTTATTTTATTTTATAACCAAAAATACTGATTTGTAACACATTTGAAACATTTATATTAATAACCATTTAAAAAATCACAGTTTCTTCTCTCAAATTATATATTTTAAGTATAAATGCTTTCTTCATATGTATTTGATATCACAACTGTCCTGGATAATAGCATAAAAATATTACTTTACATATAAATTCTTGCAAACTTTGAAGTTATATTTTTAAATATTTAAATAATATTTAGGCTAATTATTCTCGCAAGTTTATCATGTGGTTAATAGATAAAGAGTAACTTGATTTTTAGTTTGATAATAATTTATGATCAGTAGTTGAAATTCAAATATATAATATTACTGACATCAAATGTTAGTTTGTTTTCAGCAGCATTTTCTTGTGAAACAAACATGTCTGAATAAAGCGGAAGAAGTTGATTTGTTTACTTGTGCCACTTTATGCAGAATTATATTTGTTCACAAGGGAGAACTGCTGAAAATAAGTTATCATTTGGTGTCAATAATATATATATATAGTGACATAAATATTTTCATGTATTATTATTATAATAAAAAATTAGGAAATGAGATTATATTCATGTAAACAAAGATTACTCATAGCTTTTGATGATGTCAAGAAATTATCATTACTACTAATTGACAAACAACAAAAACACCAACAAAAAAGCTATTATATGTTAATGAAAAACTTATTTAGCCTCAAGGATTATCAATTAATAGAAATTGATAGTTTCTTGGCAATATCAAAAGCTCCAAGTTATTTTTGTTTACATGGACATAATTTTATTTTTATTTGATATTATGCACACACACATATTTAACATTTTTAATTATTTAATTATTGTATTTACAAATATTCAATTATATAATTACATATATATATGTAATATATAATTAAATATTTATAAATATGGTAATTAGATAATTAAAAAATTTTAAGTCTTTGCAAATATTCATCGGATAAAGGCAAAAATATTGAAATATATTCAAATGAATTGTTAAATGTTGGCTACAATTTTAATCATATATATATATAATGTTACTAGAGATTTTAATACAAAATATAAAAATAAAAATTTTAATAATAATATTGATTCTCCTGCTAATAAAAAAAATATAGATATCAATACCATATATTTTGAATGATCAAGTAAATTTTATAAGGAAAATTTATAAAGGTATGTGTGATATTGCATTTTACACACCTCCTACATTAAACAAATTAATAAATAACACTAAAGATAAAACCTCATTTATAAATAAAAATTGTGTCATTTATAAAAGGATATGTAGGTGTGGTAATGGATATATAGGTGAATTCAGATGTACATTGGAAAAAAGAACTAAAGAGCACTTGCTGTTATTAAAACAAGTTCAGAAATCAAAACAAAATTGTAAATTAGATAATATTTTAATATCTGTTTTTTACAATCATAATAAGTCATATATTTATGGTTTTGGCTTCAATTTTAATAATGTAAAAATATTGCAAATTGGAAAAAATAATAAAAGGAAAATAAAGGAAGCTATCTTAATATACAAATGCAAACATGACTTAATTAACAGGCAGGCAGCAAACATTAAGATCATGAAATTGTGGGAAGGTTAACCTTTCAAAGTGTTAGTTGACAAAGATTACTAGGATAATCTAAAGTGCTCCTAAGTGGATAAAATTTTTAATTATCTAACAAACAACTTGTTAGTAATAACACACAAATAGATAACACAGGTTAGTAATTACACAATGTTTTGAGTAATAATATTCTCCACTCTTCTTCAGGTGTTGCTGGCCTATATACACAGTGACAATATTCACTTAGAAGTTGAACTCACACCTTTGTCTATTTGTATGTTATTACTAACAAGTTGTTTGTCTTTGGAAAGTTTAAATAAAGTTTAAAATTTTCTATACATTTAACATTCACTCATAGATTATAAAAATAGTCCAACATATCATAGCTAATAATATATTATCATCATAAACCTTCAGATAAATAGGAAAATTATTGGTTATAGATTTTTAATCTGATGTTGAGTAGTATTTACATTTTTGTATTAGGGTATTTAGCTCAAATGTATAATTATCTGATCAGAAATAAACTTTATTTTCCGCAATTAGTTTTGTTGTTTTGAAGATTCATTAAGGTTCCATTTCATATTGTTGTGAATGGTTATTTATTTTGTTGTAAATTTTAAAAATAAGAGCTTAATAGCTTCTTTATATGAATTATAACTAACAATAAACTAACTATTTGAAATATCTTTTTAATTACAGATAAATCACCTTCTATGATCGGATTTTATTTTTAAAAATGATTTTGGAAATATTTATTATGATTAATGATCTTTTTTAATTGGTACTACTGCCTATCTTATTAACAATTTCATATTCAATTCATTTATCTTATTATTCATTTTAAAAAGTTCTCTTCCAGAAGTAATATCATTTAGAATAGAAACATCTCAGTTCTTAACAAAAATTCCAATGTTCCATTAATATACAAATGTTTATTTTTAGTCATGACTACCAACTATACTAACCATTTTTATTATAAAATCATATATGGTTTCATTTTGCCATATATGGTTTCATTTCGCATTGTTTAACTATTTACAAAATTATTCTTATCTATTATTATCTTTCAATGTATATTGCAAAAAGTATTATCAAGTGGCATACACACAAGGCTTTTTCTTAAAATATATTACAATTTATAAAATAAAAAAGAGTTAGGGTTTAGTTAGATTTATACTTTAAATTTTTTTTTTAAAAAAATAAAAATATACTTTTTATACAGTTTTACTTAACTTATTCTGTTTTTTTTTTTGTACCATCCATCTATCTATGAAATTTTGTGATTCAATTTTCGGCCACTTCCCAATTTCCAGTCTAGTTGAAATTTTGCATTTCCATTTGACAATACATTTTTTTAGAGTTTACAAATAATTTTAACAAAAAACAAATAGCAAAACTCTTAATTTTATATGGGATTTAGTATTCATAATACTGTTATCTAGCAATAAAACTAGAGAAAAGAAAAAATTCATAATATATTAAAGGTGGAAAATCTTTAAAACAGAAAAATATTCAAGACACAGTAGTATTTTGTTCAATTAATATTGCATTAACAGTTTCTGAATTCAATTGGATCATTAAGTGAAGCCTTTCAGTTATATAAAACATTAAAAAAGTATTTCCTATGATATTTATTATTTATAATAAATACTTACATTAATCTTTTTAGATTGTTACTTGTTTAATTTGGATCAAAAGTTGTGTAAAAAAGACGACTGGATCTGTATAAGAGATTCGAGATTTTAATTTTCTGTAGTTGGATTTTCTCACTAAACAATTTCTGATATTTTTATAAGAAATGTGAAGAGAAAACAGTTACAAACACTTGTTTTTTTATGTACAATTGGCTTCACAGTAAGGCAGCTGGAGTTGATTTTCTACCTAAAATATATAGATACTGCAGGATCATTTGTTATTTTTTTTAAAACTGTATGACGACACTCAAACAATAAATGCTCATCTATTATATATATATATAATATAAAATCTTTTTCAACATTTTAAAAATGAAGCAAAGAAAACAATTTTTATTTTATTTATACTAGCCATCAGTTGGTAAGAGTTTTTTTCTTTGTTTTATGTCTAGCTTAAATAATTGTACTCATTTACTAATTAATAATTGAACGCTTGTATGAATTAACTATGATATTAATACTCTGAAAAAATTTTCATTAAAAACCCAACTATGTAACTAAAATTTTAAGGGTTTTCAAAAATCTCAATATTCAACAAGGCACAAAGATGCATTTCAAAGAGGCTTTAAATATCTATTGTTTATATATATATGAATAGATATAAATAGTTTTATCAAACCGTATCACATATAAAAATATTTATTACATAAACTAAAATGAGCATAATATCTATCCTCATTTATATCACCTCCAGATCACTGATTTAAGCTGGTTTCTTCCAGTGGAAGGATAGAGCTATAGAAACTAGGTGCAAAGACTGACTCTCAGCGTTTATGCAAAGTTTATATCAGTTTGAAGTAATTTTTCAGATGTTAAAGTCTTCAAACTCAGCCTAGCAAGCTAGATATCTATATGGTAAAGACGCCATCTATTGATCATAAATAACAAGTGATAGCAGGTTACGTGACTAACTTGTTTTTATTTTTCATAAATGTACCTTTAAAGTTTTCTTGCAATGATATATATTGCAGAGACTTTGACTATGTGGTGAAACTGAACTGAGATCAGACCCATATAGATATCTAGCTTGCTAGGCTGAGTTTGAAGACTTTAACAGTCTGAAAAATTCACGCTTGCAAACTGATATAAACGTTTTGCATAAACGCTTGAGAGTCAGTCTTTAGACCTAGTTTCTATAGCTCTATCCTTCCACTGACAAAAGCAAACCAGCTTGAAATCAGCTGATCTGGAGGTGAGCAAAATGAAAGAGGTAGTTAATTCTGACTCCTTTTGCGTTTATGTAAAAATATTTTACACTTGTTTCGGCGGTTTTGGTAAAGACGCCATCTATTGATCATAAATAACAAGTGATAGCAGGTTACGTGACTAACTTGTTTTTATTTTTCATATATATATATATCCAAAAAGTAACATGTTTGATATGTTTCAATTTATCTTTCAATTTTGAGTTTATTGATTGTATCAAGATAATTTATACACGTAAATCTTCTGATTGCTACTTATGGATTCTTTCAACTTGGTTGAAATCTATTGTAGAAGCTATGTGAACAAATAAGTAAATGAAAGTAGATAAAACCTCTCTTTATACACATCTCAGTTTGGTGGATATCATCTTTGTCATAACAGAAGTAAATGTCTTAATGTTTCAATAACAAATTAATCTTTCAATCATATTATCATGATTTTTTGTGTTACAAATAAGAATTTTTTTACTTCATTTAATCAACTTGTTTAAATTATTTTAGACAATATTAACTTTATCCATTTAAGTTACAGAATTATATATACATATATTGTAGCCTTTTACAATTAGCAATAAGTTTAAACGAAAATAATTATAATAATGTAAAAATGAAGGAAAGAGAGTAGATTGAATTTCAGTAGTAGTGATGGAATGTATCTTTTAGATATTTTATATTTCTTTCAAAAAATAAAAATATAAAATAATAACAATGTCTTATGATTGTATTTAAACAAAAAAATGGATTGACATTTTCTTATTGTAAAGTCAACAAATTGGAATTGTTAAAATTAAAAAGTAAATAAAAAGTTATTAAGTTAATTAAATTTAATATTAAACACAATTTATCCAAAATAAATTTATTTTTTAAATATATATATATATATTTTCTTTGTTTCCTTTTCTCTCTTTTTGGTTTTAAATTAAACAAAAACATTTTTGTTAAAGAAACATGTAATTAGAGATTGATTAATTAAAATAGATAAAATAATTTTTGAAATAGACAGTTTAAAATGTCGTAAAACATATTTTTGAAACTATGTTTTGAAATGTGTGGTGGTTAGTTATAAATTGATTATCAAAGTGAACAACACTTTATATCTTTGTAATGAATTTAAATATAGAAAACTGTATATTTGATAGATTGTAAAAATATAACTATGAAATGACTCAGAAAACTAAGTATTGATGCTGCTGCAATTTGAATTTCAAGTGTTTTTTATGTTTGTTCATGGCTATTCTAGTATGTAGATCCATATAAGCAAAAATTTGCAAAATCCAAACCTAATTTGAAATGAAAAGTGATGCCCATCAAATGTAAAAATATGTTAATTATCCAAGATTGGAATGATAATTGCTAACCTCTTACAAAATTTTACTAACTGAGAGTTTGCCAGCCTATGAATAAACAAATAGACTTAACCATTTGTGACCAGCCTGAAGAAATCAGAAGAAAATAACTGAGCATTATATCTAAGAAAAAAGTGTATTTAATAACCAGCATAAAATAATAATTGAGATGCAAAGTGGAACAACTGGTCAATGAACTATGAAAGAAAAACTGTATTCATATTGCTAAAACTAAATATTTCAAAAATTGAAAGTTTTTTTACTAAAACATATGTACACTTACATTAACACAGAAACTTTGTAAGACTGTTTCATAAATATGTGGCATATGTGACTTTAAAATGAATAATATATTTGTTTGTGTATTTATATTAAGTGCAATATTAAAGGTTTTTTTGGATTATTAATTGTTTTCCTATGCTTGTAACTAACACATCAATCAGATATGAGGGAAAAGAAAAAGAAAGAAATGTTTTAATCTAGAGTTATAAAATGGAATGTAAATTATTAAAAGTCATTATGTGATATAAAATTATATCATATCAAATCTCTTATTCGTGGTCTTTGTTTATGTTTCTACAGTTTAATAAAGTTCGTTATTTGATGGGGAAGTGCTAAAGCATTTATATTATTGTTACTGCTTGAAATAAAGTATTAATGAGTTTGAAACCACCCCCTAGTTTTCATTCTCATTCTTTCATTTCCTCAATTCAGTAGGATAGTATAAATTAAAAAAATACAATTGTGCAATGTTGTGGTTACATTTCTTGTGTCCCAGGTTACTGCTCAGTGCTGATGAGATTAACACAAAATTGGATGAATGTTTGACTCTGGGTTCCCAGCCATTTTTCTCAGTAAAATAATGAGGTAGTGCCATAATATGGCTTGATTATTTGTACCAACCTAAAACAAATAAAAAAAGGTCCATAGAGCTCTAGTCTTTTATACCCTATTCCATTTTATGTAATTAAATTGATATACTTATTGTAGAGGCATGTCTATATGAATGAATGATGATGAACAGGAAATATTACTCTTGATAGAAATAGGCTTTAAAATGGTAATGTTCTTCGGTATGCTCATAACTAATCTTTTGATTGAGTTAAGTTTGAAATTTCTATACAATATATATTATTTTAAATATAGCGATTTTAAATTAGAGGTCCTTTTTCTGAATTAATATAACTTATAAAAACTATTTAATGATTGCTAATTCATATTTTAATAGATTATTTTGATATGATTTTTTTTCCATCGTGCTTCACCCCTTTTCTAAGTGAAAATTAATTCATTTACTGGAAAGTATTAAAAAGTTTCTCTATCCTTAATATTTTTAAACCAGACAAAAATATACTAACATAGTGGGTTAAAATATTGTTCACTTCAATTATACGTCTGCTCAAAGTTATACTAAAATTATGTCAAATATAAATCAAAACATTCTAATATATATATATGAATATTTACTAATAACAATAATTGCATACATTGTAATAAAATGAATAATTAATTACCTTTTAAAAATTCGTTTTCAAAAAAAGTTTCTATTTTTACCAGATGGCCACCTTCTGTATGACAGATTAATTCGGCTCTATCCCATTTTTCTGGTTTAGTAATAAATTTATAACACATACCATTTTCTCTTTGCCATCCATTCCGGCAAGATAATTCCGCCTCCGAAAAATAAAATATCAATGCTAATAATAAAAAACGTATATATAAACGGTTTCTTTCTTTCTTGAGTGCACGTCATTAATATATAAACATGTACAACAAAAGTGATCAGTTAATTAATTTTTTAAATAGTAGCTTGCTATATAACAGCTATAACTTAGCACAATTTATCTTATCTTTTATATTTAGGATTATGTCATAGTTATACCAGGACTTCGAAAAATTTGTAATCTCAATAATGACTTCAAACAAAAGCATAAATAAATAAAGAAGACTACCAAAGAAAAGTATGTTTTAACATAAATATTATTTAATAACATAAAATATTAATAACTAGACATATAATTTGACACAAGTATTTAGTTTAAAATACAGATTTAAACAAATGTTATATATAAGCTTTATTAAGTTAAGTCATGTGACATCTGACTATTTTTTTATCATTTTAGATTTAAACAAATTACTGATAAGCTATGTGATGGTTTTACGGAAAATTGACAAAATTCATAATGAAAATTTAAAATGGCCATATATCGGTCCTAGACACCATTCATTACCTTCAGCAGGAATTACCAGGAGATAAGATGCATATCCAGATTTAATATTTCTTAATGCTTTTTCCAATGGCCTCTTTTCATTTTAATGATTTAATCTCTTCTATAATTGTTTTCTAATTCTTTCTTTGGATTTATCTCCTGAAATATTTTCATTAGTTAATTTTAACTTATTTTAAGAGAAATAACTAATTATTTTTATTAATTAGTTGGTTTTTCTTTCATCTCCAGCTTTGTTCTTAATATAACTATTTTAATTTAATTATATGTTTTTTAAATCATAATTTTTCACATGATTTCTTCTTATTACAATTATTAAATATTAACTTATTTAATATATATCGTAGTTTATAAACCTCTTTGTATCAATAATTTCATTCTGTGCAGCCATGTTGCAATCTTTAGTGTCTATATAAAAATAAAATGGAGGTGGATTTCCATCTTTATTATTAAAAAAAGATTGCCTTGACAACAGATTGAGATGTTGATTATTAGCAATATTGGTATTGTTTAAATGTTGATTGCTTTCAATGAATTTATATATATATATATCATTAAAATCAATCAACACTTAGACAATCCCAGCATCAATAACAATCAACCCATTTAGCCTTGAGCATTATACAACTTATATATATATAAACATTACAAGCATAAAGCTAAACTAGTCAATATAAAACCAAAACTACCCCAAATCTAAAATTAAACCAGACCAGCATAAAAATAATATTAAAACACAACCTAAGGTTTCACTGCTACAAGCAGACTTCTCAAGTGTAAAGAACTACAAAAAACTACACAATATATATACTATTAAAAACTACCCACAAATCCATTCACTTCCCATCCACCCTTAATATTAAAAGAACTCTTAAATAAGTTAATTGCTTCAGAATAATAAATTTTCAATAATAAAGACTCTTTAATTCTTCTTTTGATTTCATTTCTCTCAAAGAAGACAACCTTAGCTTCATTAAAATCAATAGTGTGGCCAGTATCTTTTTCATGGACATACAAAGCAGAACTAAGATATCTATTTTTAACTCTACTTTTATGAACCTTTATTCTTTCATTTAAACTCAAACTACTCTGACCTATGTAAACCTTCTTACAAAATAAACAAGGAATAAAATATACTACACCAGGAATAGACTTTCTATCAAAAACTTCTTTTGTATTATTTAATAAATTATTCAATGTAACACCCCTTTTCCAAGCAATTTTCTTATTTCCAAACAATTTACTATTTCTACACACAATTTTATAAGAAGACAATTTAAATAGCAAAGAAATAAAATCATATTTTTCTTTAACCTTTACATCCTTACAAATATTACTGTTAAATAAAATACTTTTAACAAATTTATCAGAGAATCCAACACTCAAGTAATCTTTATAAAATTGATATTTCTGAAACAAAGCTACCCCACTAGAATTATTTAATTTAATATTCCTATGACAATAATTCCTTAAAGCAGCTTTTGGTGATTAGAAATATAGAAACTAATTGTTTATTGTGCAGTCATTTAGTTAAAAGTAAAGAATTAAGATCTATAATTAAACCTGATAGCTATCAGTCTGTATCTCATAAAGTAGCTGCTTTAAGGAATTATTGTCATAGGAATATTAAATTAAATAATTCTAGTGGGGTAGCTTTGTTTCAGAAATATCAGTTTTATAAAGATTACTTGAGTGTTGGATACTCTGATAAATTTGTTAAAAGTATTTTATTTAATAGTAATATTTGTAAGGATGTAAAGGTTAAAGAAAAATATGATTTTATTTCTTTGTCATTTAAATTGTCTTCTTATAAAATTGTGTGTAGAAATAGTAAATTGTTTGGAAATAAAAAAATTTCTAGGAAAAGGGGTGTTACATTGAATAATTTATTAAATAATACAAAAGAAGTTTTTGATAGAAAGACTATTCCTGGTGTGGTATATTTTATTCCTTGTTTATTTTGTAAGAAGGTTTACATAGGTCAGAGTAGTTTGAGTTTAAATGAAAGAATAAAGGTTCATAAAAGTAGAGTTAAAAATAGATATCTTAGTTCTGCTTTGTATGTCCATAAAAAAGATACTGGCCACAGTATTGATTTTGATGAAGCTAAGGTTGTCTTCTTTGAGAGAAATGAAATCAAAAGAAGAATTAAAGAGTCTTTATTATTGAAAATTTATTATTCTGAAGCAATTAACTTATTTAAGAGTTCTTTTAATATTAAGGGTGGATGGGAAGTGAATGGATTTGTGGTTAGTTTTTAATAGTATATATATTGTGTAGTTTTTTGTAGTTTTTTACACTTGAGAAGTCTGCTTGTAGCAGTGAAACCTTAGGTTGTGTTTTAATATTATTTTTATGCTGGTCTGGTTTAATTTTAGATTTGGGATAGTTTTGGTTATATATATATATTGTAACGGGCACATACGATGTTACATTATTTTTTTTTATTATTAAACATTAAAATAAAAAGTTTGCATTTAAATTTTTTTTTTTAAGACAGAAAAATTGAAAATAAATTCTACCTTAAACTCGTATATATATATATATATATAAATCGCACAGATGAGAAAAATTATTAAAATAAAACTTTATTAAAGAAAAAGTATTTTAAAACTAAATTTTAAAAAGATTTGGAGATAAAATTATATCTTTAAATTTAGCTTTAAATATATTTTTGGATTTGGAAAACAGGTTAATTAATGTTATGAAAATGATTATTTTAATTAGTCCAAGTGAACAAGCCCTTGGGCATTTAAATGTATAAGCAACGGTCAGATAGGAAAACAATAGAAACTTTTAGAAAATAGAAAGAAATTCCTATGGAATCGGACCTCAGCAAAAAGACCTCCATCATCGATGATGTAATGTTGAGTCAATCCTTAAGATTAATATAAAAGGAAAAGTTGGAAATTATTATAGATTATTAAGAGAGGACTGAGATGTGTTAAGTCAGAGAGTTGGAGGTGAAGGGATTGAAAGACACACTTTCAATTCCTTCAGTTGTTATAAAAATGGAAAAATGAAACATCGCTTTTCTTATACTGAGGACAACAGGATCATCGGGGGATTTGGTGTGGATTCCAAATGGCATGCAATGAATAAAGACAAACATTGAAAAAAAATTGTAAGAGCTTTAAAAACATTTTGAAACTCTATGAACATTAAATTAAAAACTTTCCGTATTTAAAATAATTAAGAAATAGAATCCTATCTGACCAAAGTTATTTATTAATTAGTTATAAT
Source organism: Epiperipatus broadwayi (assembly GCA_028023455.1). Lineage (NCBI taxonomy): Eukaryota > Metazoa > Onychophora > Udeonychophora > Euonychophora > Peripatidae > Epiperipatus > Epiperipatus broadwayi. The sequence continues at coordinate 278,064 of JAQFVV010006352.1, forward strand.
TTTATTTAATGTATTTCTTTTGTAAAATCATTTCCATTTATTTATTTATTTATTTGTTCTTTAAGTTTTATTATGATTTCTGTTTTTCATTAAACTAGTTATATAAATATTAAACTTAAGTCGGACGTGAATGGCTATATAGATTTGTAAAGTTATATTAGGGGAAGGTAATCTTAGGTTATTCATTTCATAGTTGAATTAGGTCAATGGATTGGATATATTGGTGTAATTAGTAGATGTAGTACGAGATTCGCTATGGGCAGAATCGCTATTATACGCCGCACACTCATTTTGCCTATGGAAGGGATTATAAGATGTAGAATGCTATTCCTTTCGATGGAGTTTTTTTTTTATTTCTCTTCTTGTCTGATAGATGTATTATTCCTATCTGATGAGAAGCAGTTTCTTCTCTTAACCTAATTGTGCTGCCATATTCGTATTACATTGAACACATCGATATATCAGATGGATTGATGTTTGGTTTGACTACAAACCTTTGGCCTAAGGTTAAACAAGGATTGAATATTTTCTTTTCAAATGCAAATCTGTGTAGTCTATTCATACTTGACACTCTAAATAAAGATGCATTAAATTTAAGTTGGGTATAAATGCTTGCATGGGTTCGTTACCGGTTGATTATGTTTTTGGTTTTCATATTCGATCAAAATATATATAGACATTCGGTAAATACTGATACCTTATGGTGAGTATCTAAAATGTATTTATTCGGATGTCTTTTAAGTTATTGGTGTTAATGCAAGCATCTTATGGTGAATGCTATTGGATTACTTATAAATTTCCCTCTGCAATTGACAGTATCAATGATTTTGTATTTTGATCGTTTATGTTTATTTGAAATGTTTTTGACCGTGGAATCTATGTAACCGATCTATACTCAACATTTTTAAACAAATTTGTGCAAACTAATAATAGTATAAAATTTAAAATGTAAATTAAAAATCTAAAATAAAAGTAGAAATAATGTTAAATGTTAAAGTAAACATATTAAAATAATAATGTTAAATTTTATATATATGTGCGTAAATAAATGTTTGTATATTAATTACTGGCAGTGGCTTATTTTTAAATTATTCTTAGATAAGAATTTATTATAAATACAAATCTCTGCTACTCCCTGAGCTAGTGACATGGGCTAACGACCGGAATCAAAATATTAAAAAAAAAAAAAATTTTTTTTTTTTACTTACGTATCTGCCTACTTTATAAATTTTTCTAGGTTCAAATGCTTAGATTGCGCCCTGTAGTGCAGTTTACTTTAAGCTTTCTTCAGATCGTTACAATATATATATTCCCTGTAGAATTCTGCCCCTAATCTTGCACTGAGCATGAAGTGATCAAGATTTAACAGGGTAAGGAATGGATAACAATTTAGCCAATTGTCTATACTTACAATGTATTGGTATCTCTAGCTAAACTGTTAGAGATGGGAAATTGACATGACTCTGCCAATTAAAAACCCCTTTGGTTAACAAATTTCTCAAATGCCTGTATGTTTAAGACTTATGGCAAGTACATATCTTTGTAAAGCCCTGTTTATTGACAGCTTTTATGCACCATTCCTAGAAAAGAACAAAATAAAATTTTCTCCCCTCCTAGAAGGATATGCAGCTACCATAGACTAGATTATTGACTTCATGAATATGTATATAACAAGGAACAATAGCAAATATTTACCCCCCCCCCGTGATAGAGTGGCATCCTGTTTGGCTAGCTCAGTATGCTCTACATCTAGATTCTTCAATTGTTAAGTTAAATAGGAATTATGGGTATGAGGTTGATAAGGCAAGAGTAAAGTTTATATCGAATAAAATAATACAACAAAAAGCAATTAATATTCTGATTAAATATTTATTCAATCCCAGATACTCATTACCAATTTATATTTATAATGATATAATAAAAAGAATAAATAAGAATTATCACAAAACCGCATATATATTAGATGTGTTGAACTAAATGAAAATAAATATGAATAATAATAATAAATCTCTAAAATTATTTACGATGGTTAATAATGATGGAAGTGGTCAGAGCTTTCTACTCCCACATGAGTACAGAATTCTTTAAATGATTTGGGCTAAGTTTATTAAGTAAAATATTTTTGATTACACAGGAATATACTTTAAATTACAATGTTAAACACAGTTTTATTTAAGTAAATAAAAAAAATATGCGCAAATATATTTGCAATATAAAAATATTTTGCTACGTAACTAATAGTAGCTTTTGTTTGTTAAATATATATCGCGGAAGTTGCATTGGAACAAATACCTTATGGCACTCACACATGAGGTGCAGTATATATGTCTGCCTTTTATAATTGAGAAGTTCTTATAATATGCATATACATACAGCACAAATGTATACTCTAAATGATTCTAAATATAATGTTATTAATTGAATTCCTTACGAGAAATTTGCAATAAAGTAAACACATTAAACACTCATCATAAAGTGTGATATTAACAATAATAACTTAAAGGCTATATGGGTACATACATTTAGACACTCAGCATGAGGTGTCATATTTACCGATATATATAAAGTGGCTGTGCATGTAGATGCATATATATTTTATGTATACAAAAATCTTTAAAAACAACACACAAAAAATATATGTAATAGCAACCATTGCTTGAAATACAACCTGGGGATATTATTATAAAACCATCAAGGTAATAATATATCTATGACTTACATTACTGAAATTGGGTTGAAACTAATGAATATTTTGAGTAAAATTATATTATTATACATTTAATAACGTAAAATCTAGTATTCTAGAAACATTCTCTCTCTCTTTTTTTCTAATGATTAATAAAAAAATATATTCCAAAATATTGGAAATAACAAAGTTAATTGATTAACTATTTATGAAAATTTTGAAGATAAACTTATTTAGGCATCTTCCAACTTCTTCTGACTGGGCTTTGAGTGGGCTTAAAATCATCTGGCCATGTGGCGAGGGTTTCATGTCATCAAGGCATAGGTAGGGCAGCCTTTGTCAACTTCATGGCTGGTTGAAACTGGCATGGTCACATTTTGATGAGTTGGAAAGAGGAAGGTGGGTGCACTGGCTGGTTGGCTGACCCATGGTCATTATGCTGGCACACGTGGATTGCTTTCTTGTCGGGTGAAGAATCACAAAAATTTCAGGATGTTATCACTCTGGCATTAATTATCCATATTTGCAAGATGTTATTAGTTCTTAAAAGAACTGTTTAATAGATTCCTTCTATGAATATCAGCAATAGTTCTAGTCCAATGGATCATGTAAGAAAATGAATCTCTCTAAGTGTCTGAATGACTGGAGAAATCTGAAGCCAAAAGTAGTGAATGAATAATCAAGAATGACTGATCAAGAATGATTGATCAAGAATGTCTGATTAAGAATGACTGAATCCCATGCACTTCCCAAAACTTATTAAACCCACTCTTTTCAGTACCGAATCAGCCAACCTGTATTTGATTTAATCTCTAGATCATAAACATTCCTTTCTATTTTCCCTTTTTGTTTTTGTTTAAACTCTGACTAACAGGATTTTAATGCTTGATTTTCATCTTGGATTGTCAGACCACTTGTTTTAACAGATATTAATTCAAAAGAATTTTTATTTTATCTAAGAAAAGAAAAAAAATGACATTTTAATTACACCATTCATTAATAATAATTCTGCTTTTTTTGATTTCAGAATTTTACTGAAGCAATCAAAATTCTTTGATTACTGAATAAGATTACACAGTTTTTAGAAAAGTAATTTAAAAAATATACAAGTATGTTGGAACAATTACTTTAATTATATTTCTTTTACCAATATGTTCCAACACGTGATCCATTTAATTAACAAACTTTGCTTTTCTCCATTTGCGTTTCTCAGAGAAAAGAAAAATATATATATACAAAAAAATAAAATAAAATAATAAAAAAAATACATGAACTTATTATACGCATATGAGGTTGCGTATAATATATCTTTATCAATTTTGCTGTATGGTTTAACTGGTGTGTGTGGGCATTATATGCCCAGACCCAACTTCCATTATTAATATAGCACATTTATATATTTTCTGTGCTTAATTATGACACAATTTATATACACAAACTTATATAGGTAACTCTTATATATATATATATATCTGCTGTAATGCTCTTTACAGCAAACTTGTGTGTGGACATTTGATAATGACCGGCACAATATATATATATATATATAGAATGTTATGTGTGCATGCACCCTAAAACATATTTATGTATTTAAATTCTTCCTTTAATTGAGCACACAGCACTACTTTTTCACACCTCTAGAAATCCTTATATTTCTCTAGAATCCTACCCATAATGTATTAGATATGCAGGCAATTGTTTTATATAGTGATATTTGTCTTTGATTTGTACATTTGAGGAATCATTTTGTTGTTCCTCAACTAACAACTTTGCTTCCATACTTCTACATTTTTAGCGGCATCTTTTATTTCTGTACTTGGGTAATCAATTTCTTTTTTGTCTAGTATATTTTCTTTTTTTAATTGACAAAATCTGATGTTCTATTGTTTCCTGCAGTGTTTATATCAATTCAGTTTACGTAAATGTGATTCACATGAAACAAAAATGAATAATTGAAAATTTTTTGTATCTCCACTATCTTGTTTACTGACTCTTCTATCTATAATTTGTGAAAGTATCTCATAGCTAGACCCTTCTTTATTAGTGTATGTATTTTTATTAGTTTCTTGTGCTTTTTTTTCTGGCACAATGATAAACAGATCATATTGAAACATTATATTTATCTCAGCAAGTGATTTATCCATAGACATGGATAGAATAATATGCTAGTGAAGTATTACAAAATTTATAACTTTTTATATGTTATTATAGTTTGACCTAATTGATGTGTGTTTCAATTAGTAAATAGCTTAGCAATATTTAATTCAGGATAGTATGATGGGTTTGGATATGTTTTATCTCTATTAGATTCAGAAATCTTCAAATTGTGTGGACTCAAACCCCATATTGTTAATTGACATCAAGGTTGTTGGTGATCCATGATGCATAAATATTTTTTTTAAAAAAACTGCATTGTATAATGGAATTAATATGTTTTTATGAGCCATATGTCATTTTAATTGTTTTCTGAGTTTTGGCCATGGAAATTATTCTGTGAATAGCACATTTGTCATGAATTGACATGTTTTTAACTTCTTAATACATTTTAATTTATGTGTCATTAACAGGTCAACATACATAATAACATGACAGGGTTTTAATTTTCACTAAACTATAATAATCTATTCTGATGTGGTATTTATAAAATTTTAGTGTATTCTTGATTGGCACATGGTCACCAACTATGATGTATCTTTGTTTGTTAAAATTTCCTCTCATATGTACTATAAGAATTTATATTTTTTAGACATTGGGTCAACAATGTTTGATCCATATAATAAGCTTTTTATAGGCAAGATTGAATTTAGTCCAGAGTGTTATGGTTTTACTTTTGGTCAATTTTATTTCCAGGTATCTATATAACTAATCTTTACTTCAGTTTATTTTATTTAGTAACATGTTTACATGATAATGTATCTTCATGTTTTACCTGTCTTTGTTTTCTATATTCCGATTCATAATTATATACTGATGTCAGATTATACCAAAAAATCACTCTAGAATTTAATTAGTCTGGCTAATAGCTAGTGATAAGTTATTATTTTAAATACACCTGGGTCTCTTTTTATGTGGACTTATTTAACACGATTTTGAAGTTACACAATTCCTGTTTCACCAGAAGTCAAACTCCGATAATGCGCTATTACTTTAAATAATAAATTTTGTGCACTTATGTTATATTGAAAGTAATAGCACATTATTGGAATTCGACTTTCATCTTAGTAATTTCAATATTTTCAGTGCTTTATAATAGTAAGATTTTATGCAATAATGAAATTAAAATCATGATTTCCACATTTTATGTATACACACATTAAATTTTACAATATTATAATGTAAATTTGTTCAAACATTGTGTGTGTTAATTTTGCATTTTAAATCACATTCTGTTTTTGCTTTTTAAAAAAGAACGTAATCAATTATTAATAATTTAGTGTCCACAAGTTTATTTTTAAAAGGTCACTAATAGCAGTGGGCACAATTAAATTTGACAATTAAAAATTAAAATCTGATTTTTTAATTGTAATTAACAATTTAAAAATGACTTACGTTGACTTGAAATTAATGTGATGTGAAATTTGATTTTTAAACAGGATTGAAAATTAAACACAAAAATAAGAATTTAATTTTTAGTTGTTAGTTTCATAAACAATTAATAAAATCGTCGTCTCAAAGATTAATTACTAAATACGTTGTCACCAGAAAACCATTGACACAACATGAGTGTGAAGTTGGCACTAGTTGTTTGCAAACGAACGTGTTTTTCAGAAAATAGCTATAATAATTAAAATGTGTATAAAAAATGTAAATTACTGTACTGTAAATTATGCATAACAATATATTATTTTGAATAAAATTAAATATTATAGTTAAAAAAAGTTTGTCTTGTATCAATTTTTTTCAAAGTTGAAATTTTTTATTAGTCATATTTTATTTTCTTATTTTTTTTTGCACGAATTTTAAAGTAATTTTACGTTGGTGCTTTGCTTTTACACGAATTTTGAAAAATCACAGACCACATCCCCCCTTTTTCAATGTAAGTTACATCTATTTTTGCGCAATTTCATTTGCACGTGTTTTCTGAGGAACCTATCTATCGCGTAAAACGAGACCCAGGTGTATTAGTCATATAAATATTGATGAACTTTTCCAATGACTGAAATTCTTCATCAGTTTTTGATATTGTTTAAATATTAATACTATTAGATGTTTGTGTTTTCAGAAAGGGTGATGACTGAGTAATGCTCTATTCTAGTAATCCTTCAATCAGTTGCTAAAGCTGCAGCTAAACTAATTTTAAAGAAATAGGCAACTTGATATAGGCAATATATTTGACTTTTGAAAAGATATTTTCTGGAATTCCTCCCAATTCTTTCAGGGTTTTCGCTAAAGTAGTTCATAAAGAGAATGATCACATGAATTTTTCTCTCAGAAAATTTTCAAAAAAGTTTACTAGACCTAAAAAAAATCTTTCCACATATTTTTCTTTGAGTATTCTTGACCTTTTTAAAATTTTCTAGTTCAGATTTGATACTTCTTTCCACATAATTTTTTTTCATTCCAAGTGCATTTCTCAAAGTTTTGTCAAAATGTTGATAATCTACTACAAATATTATTTAATCTATTAAGTAATAATTATCTTCTTAATTAGTTCTTAGTGATATATCATCAAAATATGTGATACTCTGACCATTTATTTTAAATAATTCATCTATTTTTGTTTGAAATTTTTTTTAAACTGATGGTAATATCTGGTAATAAATAGAATTCAAATTCAGTTGCTAGCTTTTTATAAGAAATATTAGTTATTGCTTTATTAATTATTGCATTATAATCTTCACATATGCAGATTTTTTCATTGAGTTTTAAGTAGCAATGACGGAAGTGATTCATTCTGCATTTTTAACATATATCATCACCATCATTTTTATTGGCACACACAGCTTCCTTAAATTTTACTTTTTTGTGCTAATGGATATTTTTTCCAGTTTTAAATACAAAAGAGATATGGCATTTACTTTCTTTGCATTGAGGTACTAATAATTTAGGTAATTTATATTGCATTTCTTTTTCAATTGTAACCTTATTATTGATTCTTATTTGAGAAGCAATAAACCATTCTCTAGCTATTATGGATTTTTAGTGATTGAAATAAATAGATTTAATTATTTATAGGTGATTTGTAACCTTATTCTCTATATTGACCAGATAAGTTATTACAATAAGTTTTCTGTTTTTAACCTTAGCATTCCTGGACAGTTTTTAATCTTTTAAATCTCTCAAGAACCTGAAGAACATATCAGATTTTCATGCTAATCTTGTTAATTTTGATATTGGTTTTAGTTTTTCTTTTTTTCATATGTCAAATGTGTTGACCAAAAAGCACACCCAGGCCAGCTGCATGGAAGGCAGCTATGCTAACCACTAGGCCACCAATTCTTCTCAATTGGTTTTAGTTTTTTTAGCATTGTACTTACTATCACAACTTTTAAACTTTGACTTTGTTTCAAATTTTATTCTCATGCTAGAGGTCAAAATTATTATTTGAATGTGAAGAAAAGAGAAGTAAAACATTGATAGCATATATGTATAAATGATGAAGTAACTTTTTTCTTATATAAATCATTAAATGCCAAATTGTAAATTTAAAAAAAAAATGAATCTATTGTGAGCTGCTATGCAATGTATTCTGGCTAGATTAATATTGCCATAGGACTGGATTTCTATAGTTCTTTCATAAAAGCATGATGATTTAACCTACTTGCCTACACAATGCCTAAAGTAACATCAAACATCCTATAGTAAATGTGTAAATTGATCCAAAAGGAAAGCAACTGCAAAAAATGAAAACAACACTGTTTTATGTGCATTGCCAGTGAATTCTCTCGGGTAATGAATTATTTGCCGAGGGAGAATGATCCAAAGGGAAGTAGACTGTATCCATAAGAGCCATTATTGCTGAACTCGTGAACAACAATCAAGATAAACTAATGAACATTTTGATTCACTATATTTTTTTAATTTTATTTGTTTGTAAAAATTCTAGTTTTATTTATCTCCATACTTGGTAGCTTAAACATACTTAGAATTTGGAAGATTCTATTATGATTAAAAGCAAGAAAGTAAAGAGAAGAAAATTTATTAAGTTAGACAAAATATTTTTTTATGTTAAATAAAGTTTAGGTCAGCTTTCTCTCTGTAATGACTTGATATTTGGCCATTATCATTCTTATATGAAATGAGATAAAATACTTTTATACTATTCCATATTAAGTACATTCAGTACTACAGGGCAGAGTTTGTGTTTTATTTGTTAATCATTAACTAATATTTATGTTTTATTTTTTCAGTATAAATGATAATCTTCTTGCATGGATGCTCTTTCCTATCAACTTTAGGGAATTGTGTATGGTCCCCAAAAATATGGAACATTAATAACTGGAATTGAATGATGAAGGTATCATGGAAATACATGTATAAAATTATAAATTAGTTAGTCAGCTTCATGGTCAATTTGATAAAATATTTTTTTTATTTTACTTTGTAAATAAGTAGTGCCTTGTTATGTATGTCTACCATGGGTTGAGGGTTGGAATAGTAAATATATTAATCATTAATATGGTAGAAATGCATTCTTGACACATATAATTATAGTTTTTTATTATCATGTTAACGAGTTTTTGAATTTTCATTTTGTTATCAATGAACATTGTCAATTTGTTTTTCATTAAATTGGTCTCTAGTTTATCAAAATCTTTACACAATATTTCATCAACTTATAACCAGATATATACATATACACACACATTTCATTCTTATATAATAGTGCAGTAATATGGTTGGATGGATCTTTAATTGGAACCTCTACTGAGAAATTTTGCTACATATTTTTACAGGTTTAAATTTCACATATATTTTTTTCCTAATATTTTAACTTCAAAAAAATTTAAAAGACATCAGGATAATTGAATAAGCAGAAATTTCAAAGTATCTGAAACAACAGGTTGATGCCTAGTCATTGTATATTAGGTGATCTTGAACTTTGTGAGATTATTTTGAGAAAATATGATGATCTAAAAACATGATTTTTTGGAAAGTTTATGATTGTTTTTCTATTGTGATTGTGTAATAATTATTAGAAATCAAATATATATATTATTTCATATTTATTTTTTACAGAAATGTTTATTTTTAAATATAAAAGAATATATTTTTCTGTGCAACATTACCATAGAGATTAAGGTCACAGGAAATACAACTGTCTAGAAATGATGTCATTCAACAATCAATTATAACATTTAGCAATGTCTTAAAAATTATGAAAAAATTTAAAACTTTTAAAGCATAAATTGCTAGATTTACTAGATATTAAAAATAATTCATTTAAATTTTTAAAACAAATATCAAAGAAAGAAGATTTTGTTCATTTTGCAAATTGAATCTGCTCCACTTGACATTTGATAATATGACAGTACTTTTGCTGTGATTAAAATATAATTTTCAAAATAATTCTGAAAATCAAATGTGATTTTTTTTAAATTTATTTAATTTCTAAACAAAAATATCTATCAAATGAATTTTATATTTATAATATTTATTTATTTCTATTCTTACCTATATGGCTCTTTTTACTGTAGCATATATAAGAACCCTGAGCCGAGCCAATAATATTATCATTAGTTTATTTATTATTATTGCATATTGACAGTTATGGCTTCTCATAATATATATATATATACGGTTAATATTTACAAATTGTAATTTTTGAATCAGCATTGATAATATGTAGATTGAGAAAAATCTTACACATCATTTAAATAATATAAAGGAATTTAAAATAGAATTAATAATATGATTGATTTAAAATTCATGTTTCTTTCAAAAATATTTCAGACAAACCTTAGAAAGTGAAATAAAAAGAAAAAATTGAGCTGATCTTATTTCTAAGAAATCATTGTCTTGTGCTTTGGATTGAGAGTATTTAATTCATTTAAAAACCAGTAGTTTGAGAATAATTACAGTATTATATGCATCAGGTACTAAATCCAGAATACCAAAACATTACACAATTGATTGATAGTCAAATGATCTTTTAGATATGATCATTAATTTCAATAGGAAAGAAGTGCCAAATTGAGATCAACTTCTGTAGTTATGATATTGTATCAAAAACTAGATACTGTTCTATACATAAAATATTTTTTATCATTCTTTTATTTATTTTTTATTTTTTTAAATTAACTTCAGTTATTTAAGTTGATATGGGTCCTTTTTCTTATGAGCTTCTTAAGTCACTAATCACCTCTTTATACTCACCATGGCAAAGGAACTGCGTGTTTATGCAGGTGTATATTCATTCTTTAATTATAGATGAAAAAATTATAACTCAAAACTTTTATTTTCATTCAAATCTGCATGAATATTCAGAGTATAAAAGCTATTATCATTGAAATGACAATGACATGGGCAGATTTACAACATTATGAATTTTTAGTAATAAACTTATATGTGGCTGTATAAGGAATAAAAAAAATTGAGATAAGATTTTATTCTACAAATAATTGCATATTTTGTAAATTTTATTTAGAAAATCTCGGATTATACAAATATATCAGAAATTTAAGAAAGCTCATCTAAAATGTTTTGTACACTAAATAGAGATGGCATTAGAGAGAAAAATATTAATCATCTTTTTTATTGAATGTAATATAGTTTCAGCAGTTATTACTAGACCAATTACAAAGCCTGAATTGAAAATGATGAAAGCAATATTGCTAGCCAAGCACATTATTAGCTACGAATTTTTAACCTATGTAGTAAAATATGTTTTATGTTGCTGGTTGTGACTCTAATATGAGTAATTATATTGATAGAAAAACAAAAAATTGTGATAACGCCTATATATTTTATTTATTTTTCGACTTATCAATGTGGACCATAAAAAATTCAAAATAAAAGATATTAATGTCGTTGTTAAACATATCTTGCTGAAGTGAAAAGTTTGTGAATTAGTAAAAAGGCAATTAGCAATAGATTTACTGGTTCCTTTTTTTACTGTTATTTTAAAAAGGATTGATAACCGAGTACGTATTTAAATGTTAAACTATCTTCTCTTATTTGAACTATGTTTAAAATAAGATAATGTTTCTTCGCACTGGTAATGGAATCAAAAATTAATCAGGATAAATTCAATAATATTCAAATAAGAATTAACTCATCAATAGTCGCCTCTTTTAGTTATAAACCACTGAAACTCAGGCAACTAACCATTTTACTACTATTTATCACAAGCAATCTATTTTAAAACTTTTGACCAACTTATAAACTCAGTAGTATATTTATTTTAGATATATTTAAGATTTTTTTCATCAAAACGTGTTGTACAAAGTGTTGTCTTAATCATTAAACCCTTTAATCATTAAACCTGTATCTTGTATGAGTTAATTAATATAGTAATTGAATAATTCTAGAATTAAAGATCCATGGATAATATCTCCAATCCTACACTTATGATCAAACTTCTTACGAATTCCGACCAATAAATGATATTCAATGAGCAGAAGTGATACCTTGAGAATTGAGCTTTAAGTCCAGAACTTTTAGTTCTCACGTTTGTTGCTTTGCCGCTAAGCAGTACAGAATTGTAATCTGCTTAATTATCTTTTATTAAGACTTTATTACAATTTTGTACAACTTTGATTTGATTTTATTTTCTTATTAACATTGGTCATAGTTCCTTTTTAAATATTTTAATACTTGGACATATTTTTAAAGATATTATTTTTATTTTTCATTTAAACTTCATAATTTTTATGATTTGGGACGTTGAAACTAACCAACAAATTCGCCCAAATCTATGATGCTTTGGATTTTTGTGATTGGTGAAAAGTAAAAATGTATGGCACCAAGCTGCTATTCTCTCCAATTGAAACATTTTTCTCCAGTTTATTTCTATGTTACTGTTAATAAAATAGTAACGTTGACATTCCTATTGTCAGTATATATATTCTCAATTATTGTCTTATTCGATCATCTGAGTTATTACGTCATATACTTTAGTAATTTAAACTGGATTCCAAGAGATTGTAAAAGACCCAGAAAGAGACCACATGTGAGATGGATGGATGAAATAAGAAAATGTGCAGGGGTGTTGTGGAGAAGAGAAGCTAAAGATTGGAGAAGATGGATTAAACTTGGAGAGACCTTCATCCTGCAGTGGATTGATAATGGTTGATGATGATGATGATACTTTAGTAATTTGCCATAACTTCTTTCTGCACAATTTTTTATGCATTAATATATAAATTGTTTTTAAAAAATGATTCTAATTACTCACCAAATACCTTTACATAAAACAAATCTAACATTTTTTTATACAAAAGCGTTCAATTTTTTTTAATGGGAAAAAAAATCTTTCATTATATTATATTCAGAATGAGCCAGAAGTCATGATTTAAAGTCAAATTATTATAATTTTATTTTAAGAATTTATTTTTTGATTCCGATTGATAAAATACAGTTTATAAACTAATAAAATAAAAAATAAGATATTAATGTATAAATCATAGACCATCTAATAATCATGGAGTATTTGATCATTTCCAAGAAATAAAAAAGATTCATAACCGTTATTATTCAATCACCTCAAAATTATCTCTACATTTTGAAAATAGCTTACAAAAATCATTAGAAAAGTGAATAATAAAATCCAATAGCTACAATCTTGCATAAAGATCATTTTTACTTATATAAACAACATACAGTCGTTACCAAATACATGATATAGAACAGTTTAAATTGTTTGTATTATGTTAACATCTACGGCATGTTTTGTTTTAATGATACACTCAATAGATAGACTGCTGAATACTCCTGTTATATAATGAAAAGCTGTTCATGAATTATTTATGGTCTATTCTTTGAAAGGATAGATAGATGGTTTATATTTTTATAGCATTATAAAAACTCAATTATCATATCATTTGACCCAAAACAGTAGATGAAAAGAAAGCCTTCCTTTAAATTGTGAATTGCAAGCAATATTCAAAAAATAAGAAAATATGTTTAAAATGGTATTTAATTTGACTATTAAATTTATTTTATAAGATAATTTCAAAATAAGCTTTTTTGTGTAAATGTATATCTAATACTCTATTGTGTATTGTAGTAAGTTGTTCATCAATCTACTCATTTTATTACTTTTCGTTTTTAATCAAAAATATATTTAATAGTCACAAATTGTAATTTTCCATGTAGAGCAATTCCAAATGCTTATTATTTGCAGGATGGATTGCAGAAATGTTGTGATCCATGAAAACAAGCATCTCTAAAAAATTATTTTTAAGAACTTAACAAAAATATTCATAGATTGTTTCAGAGGATTTATTTATTTTAAACAGCAAACTATAATTTAATCTAAAATTGTCAAATTTCCTACATCCCATCTTTGACAACACCCACTTTAGATAAATAAAATAATGATTGTTATTAATCATTTATTAGGATAGAGATGGTCATATTGTAAGAATAAGATTCTCTCAGGACCAAATCTTCAAACAAATTTGCTAATTTAATAACAGAGATAATTAAATAAACTATTTAAAATAAAAATAAATTATTTAAACAAAAACTATTATCTACTGACATTATTAGCTTTATATTATACTTACTCACAAAAAATAAACCCAAGAAAATTCCATTGACTCCACCCATGATTGTAATTTACTAAATCTAATACTGTAAAAAATACAGCTTTTGTTGTTTAGTTTGTCATTTTATAAGAAAGTTTATCAGATTATATTTATCATCAAATAAAAAAGTATTATTTTTAAAAATTTTAATTAAAATAACAATGTAATATTTGTTGAAGATATGATATTTTCATTTAACCTTTAAGTTAAAGGTCTTGGCTTTAATTAGTAGGTCAGCATAAATTTTGATAAAAAATCATATATATATATGATTAACTTTTCTCTTGAAGTCTATTAAAAATATATTGTAGAAATTTAAGATAACATGGGCCCTTATTTTTTAATATCAATCTGAAATGGCTAATAACGTAATTTTGGTTTATTTTTGTAAGCCTTGTAAGCCATTGCACTTGTTGTTGTGTGTATATATGTATATAATAATAGACAAGAAATTAATGCTAATTTAAAACATTCTTCACTATTTCAAGAGTCGTATCATAACCTTTAACTTACCAGAAAGATATTTTTTTCATTAAGACAACTGCTTATTATAAATATTAAAATGTTTTCATGGTGTTAGCTTAATTTGCATAGAGATCATCAATAGAGCTACCATATTCAAGCACATGGTTATAAAAAAAATAATTATAGTCAAAATTAAAGAAAATATGTAATTAAATGGGATGAAAACTTATTTATTTAAAAGAATATCATTACTCATAATTCCACATGTTTATAAATAGGATCAAGCTAAGCATTTAAAGATGAATACAAAATATATTGACATTACAAATGAATATATTGTTCAGGTTATACATCCTAAAAATGTAAATATAATGCACATATTATAAAATTCGCTTTAACCAAAAAAGAAAAGATGTATGCTTATTACAAAGATGAGAGCACATGCTTTTACAAACATTGACATTATGCATAATTAGACAATAAATTCATAATTAAAAATTGCAATAAAATTTCAATTTACAATGATCAAACTCCAGTAACAATATAAATTTGATAAAATATGACTATTGCATATTGCTATTTTGTTAATGCAATCATTATCTTATACCATAGCTATATGAAAAGAATATGCTATTGTAACAGTAATATAGAGGCTGGAGCCATGTGATATTTTATTGGTTTTATATCAATTCTAGTCATAGGTTAATGGTATCTGTAATTGTTAAAAAACTCCATATGACTATATAAGTAAGTTAACTTACATTGAAAAGGATGTATATGTTTTTCAATTTAGTCTGATATTGTAATAGTACAACAAAGAAGTAAATGATGGCTGTTAATTAAAGGGAAGTTAGATTAAATTCTAAAGAGTCAATAGTGTGCTGTTACAAAATTCAAAAGTCATCACTAATAAAAGCTATCAGCTAGAAACAAATCTGGAGATATTAGATAGGATAGTACTAGATAGGAATTTATTAAGCACTATCACCTGGAATCTATTAGTTACTAAGGCTTACACTGGATGGAGTAATTGTGGTGAATAAAAAAGTATGCTGCTGAATTTACAGTATAAATGGTGGTTATATTAACATATGTTTTCATCTTCTGTGTACTATTTTCAATAAGCTTTGGAAAGCAATGATAGTTGCCAGATGATAGTGCCTAATAAATACCTATCCTGTGTTTTTCTATCCAAAATCTCCAGATTAGTTTCAAGTTTATTGCTTTTATCAGTGAGGAACTTTGGATCTTAGAGCATGCAACTGGACCTTTAGAATCTAGTGCACCTTTCCTTACACCTCTTATTATGCACCTCTATATTATATTATTAGACTATTAACCCAAATTGACATACATTTAAATGTTTTCAATCTAAACCAACTTGCCTATATAGTCATATAGAAATTAATCCAGTCCAGTGTCAAGTGATGGGGCATGTGTTATGTCATTGGTGTATAAATAAATGTTAATTTTTAATGTAAAAATTGAAAATAATCACCAATAAAATAATACTTAAAGGTTTGAAATATCTATCTTATATTGTGCTTTTCAAATGTTTTTTTCTGAATTTAGAAGGGAATATTCAAGCTAATGCATGCTTAAGATTGAAACTTAATATTTTTGAAAAATAAAATTATAAAGGATAAGTAAGTTTTATAACATTTAAAAAAAATTTCATTAAAATTTGACCTCTGACATATGCCACATTGAATACTTCATTGTCAACAGGGAAATACATTAATTATCTAAAAATTGATTGGTTCATTCAAGCAATCTCCTTTTCCGTGTAATGGAAATATGTCCTTGTTTTTCCACAAAATATTAAGATTCCAAAAAAGTGCATTTACAAAATTTTAAATAAATGATCTATCGATTTCAAAAACATGATTTGTTTGAATGATCATGAACATTTTTTTATAATTTATCCTATTTTAAAATGTGCATTTATTTAACAAAGACTGTTGCGTTAAACTAAGTCATAGCATTTCTTCAAATTCATTTACAGTCAATCAGAGACTTAAAAAAAATTTCTTAAAATCTTCAGAGAGTTCCAGAGATATTTTTAATTTTATTTCCATATATAATTCAACTATTAGAGACGGCTTATTCAACAGAAAATGCCTGGCTGTTAATATATCTCTTTCATGGTAAGTTGTTAAGATAATCTGCTTAAAGATAAACGAAGAAGAATTTTTGTATGTACAGTACTTATAAAATTAAAGTCATAAAGAAATACATAATAAACAATGCTAATTGACAGTTGTTTTTTTTATTTAAAGTTTATTTATTTACTACACACAGATGCGGGAGCAATTCGCGTATATATATATATATGTGTGTGTGTGTGTTTTTGTAATGATCAAATACTACAACATCGATTTATTAAACGAAAAATCATATCTTAAATAAGATAAAATTTATTAAATAACTGAAGTGGAAATTAGGCTTTTAAAAATCTTTATAAAAGACAAATGTTCAGCTTGAATTAAAATATGCTTTCGTGCACATCTATTTTTCTTAAATATAATAGTTTATTTTTTAAGTTCGCCTATCAAAGGAAAAAATAATATTAAAAGTTAATTTTAAATTAAAATCATGATTTCAAATTGTGGTAAAAGATTGAATAATTAAAATTAAATATAATAAGTAAAATGTTTAATTCCATATATCTCTCTAAGAGGGACTAAATATGCGATCGTGTTATAAAATAGGTTGATTGAATATTTCATCAATTATTTTTGTTTTTAGTTATATATCAAAATATTTTAATTGATAAACCAATATTTGAGTGTAAAAATATTAAATAAAGCGTTATATAATTGCAATGCTTTACGAATCTTAAGATTTGATAAGAAAATGGATGGAGAATCTCAGCACTTCAAGAGCATTAATAAACTAATGAATTATGAATTATATTAAAAATAATAAATTGCATTAGTCACAAATTGCAATTTTGTTATATAAGTACAATCTTGCTTTGTGGATTCTGATAATCAAAATAATATACATTAAGAAGTTCAAGAGAAAAATATTATTGAAACTTACAATTATAAAAATGTTACTTTTAATAATATATTTATATGTATTTCAGACGTTTGGATTAATATTATAAGCATAAAAAGACTAAACATGCCAAATAATTCTGTTTTGCAACTAATGGAAAAATTATTATATAGGAAATTATTGCAAAATTGTCATTCCAATCAGCATGATAATACAATGACATGGGTAATTCAAATTAATTGTTTTCTTCTCGAGTTGTACAACATTTTATTAGTTCATGCATTTCACCTATAAATTATAAATTGTGATAATAATGCATGTGACTATTTTTTAATAGATATTATTTTAGTCAATATATGTGTTAAATTACAACAACTTCATCAGAGTACTAATAACTTTTATTAAGTTAATTTTATCTGCAAACACTCTATCTATTTTTTAAATAAATAACCTGAATTTTCAAATTAGATCATAATTTTAATTTAAAATTAATAAAAGGGTAGGATTTGCATGGAGTTTTAGAGTTTAGTTTTTCATACCCTTAGTTGTGAGGTGTTATGTTTTAATTTTATTCTGCTATTATTATTAATAAAATTGCTATTTTTAATTAAAAGCATCCAGAATATATTTATTGTTCTACATAAATTCTCCAAGATACAATTTATGTAAATGGACCAGTTAATTTTAATATAAAGAAAAAAAATATTACACAAACCCAAAAAGAAGATAATCTTGAAAGTTCCCAATCTAAAATGGTGTTACAATCTGACTAACATTGGTTAAAGATTTAAGCATATGAAGTGGAAATTTCATATGTTAAAGCACTTTAACTAAAAAATGATAGGTATTGTTGACTTATTTTATTATCAGTGATATTAATATAGTTCTTGTCATATGTAAAAAATTATGTAAGATTAAAGTATTTATTTAAAGATATGATTAAAGACCTTAATCCATGATTCAACTAATCGTATTTTAAGCTAAATTTTAAATTGATGATACCCTATGATCCTCCTAATACCATTTCCATGCTTATTTAAGTAGTAAGATATACATATTTTTTCCCTTTACATACACACACACACACACACACACACATATATATATATATATATATAAATATATATATATATTGAAGCAATGGATCTGGAAGTCTGATCCATGCTTCACAGCCTCCTATAAACTTAATTAATATTGTAAACCTAAATTAAGTTTATAGCCCAATATCAGCAGGGTTTTGCATTTCAGCTAAAATTAATTACGTTTATTAAATTTGTATTTGCAGTAAATATTTTGTTTTAAATAAATTCCGTTCCAAGATTAAATTGCTGTTTAAAAAAATTACTTGTTAAAACCTTTTAATCAAACATATATATACATCAAGCGTATATATATATGAGTTAATGCAAAATTCTGCTGAAATAAAATGCTTATTTTATTAAAAGAAATAAGAATGTATTTTTCTTTTTAAATCTTGTTAAAATATGGCATATGATTTTATTTTGAGATAAGCCTGCCAACATTTTCTAAAGGAATGTATATTTTTAATTAATTAGCCCATTCAAGGCAAATTAAAGATGGCCTTCTCTTTCTTTTTTAATTAATAAAATTCAAAGTTTAAAGAAAGAAATTTAGAATAAAAAAGTAAAAGTTATTTTTAGAAAATGTTACCTTGAAACAAAGGAGCGTGGGGGGGGGGGGCTTATCAAGATCTAAGATCATATGCAAAACAATAGAAGGTAGCTTACAAAAAAGGTATAAATAGGAGAGAGAACAAAAGACTTGGCGATTCAGAGTTTGCTTTTCCTACTAGAGATTTCTCTTGCTTGCTTGCAGTCAGATTTCTCTTTGGAGAATTCTTTCAGATTTTTCTTGTGTGTGCTTTTCAGTCAAATTTCTCTTTGGAGAATTCATTGAGATTTCTCTTGCTGCTTTTTAAGATTACTCTTTGGGAGAATTCATTCAGTTTTCTCATATTTTGCTTCTCGTTGAGATTTTGTTCCAAAAAGTTATTTAACTGTCATCCTCGAAACCACAGAGAAGTTTTTAACATGCAATGAGTTAAAAGTCATAGTATTTTGATGGAAACGAATATGATTGGTGGTTAGGCAAAAAGCTTTGCCTGCCGCCGAGGTTCCTAAAAACCATCAAAATGCCATAGTATCCAACCCATATTAATCTGAACTCTGTACCATGTCTGTAGGACTTTTCATGAAAGAATGCTATGTATTTCCATTTTTCCTTGTCCGGAGAAATACCTATCGATGGATGTATCAAGCTACAATCATTGCAGGAGCAAGACCAAGGAACCAGGATGGTAATTGTATCTCTCCTCATGAACTATTTACTATTCCACCATTTTGATCACACCTTTCTTAATTGCTTATTGTAGTATATTTCTGAAATGTTTTATTTAATTATATTTGTAATGTAACCATTTTTATTAGACTAGTCTTAGAGATATATATTGTGTGATCATCTGTCTATATATATTTAACCCTTTTCCCTTCGCTATTCTTCATTACTAACATATTACCAATATTTTGTATTCCATTGCGGTTAAGTTTAAAAGTTAATTTTTCATTTAAAATATCTTTCCAATTTCAATTGTGTTGTAAATTAAATACGAGTAAGTTTCCTTTGTTTGCCCACTTGATCTCCTCGATAACGCCTCTGTTGTCCACCATTAGCTCATTACGTATATCTTATTTAGCTATATACGTCTTAAATAATTTTAAACTGTTTTTAGTGCAAAGCAATTAGAAAATGCTTTGCGAAAGATTCTTTATTGTGTTTTATCGAGGGGATTCGAGTTGACAATTTTATTAAAATTGGGAAGAAAAGATTTAGACCGCAAAAATATTATGTCGTTATTACTATCCGTTTTTATTGTCAAATTTGTTTTTCATTAATCCACAGTGGAATAGCGGAGGCCATTAAAACATTACTAACATTTTAAAAGTCATTAATTAAATATATTATTTAACTAAAAAGCTTGAGTTTTCTAATTTTATTTTAATGCTTTATTTTGCTTTTCCAATGATCCAGGCATGCAAAACACATTTTTCATAGACTTTTATGCACATTTAACTATTTAGTTCCATAAGTATTCTTGTCCATGTCTCTCCCCTGATGCTAAGTTTGGGACAGGTGAGCAAATAATTTATGTATGTTTCAGATAATGTTGTTGGTTCGTAATTAGACTCGATAATAGGTGAAGAGGGCAGAGGTCATAGTATTCTTGATTTAATATCTCGCGTATGGGTGGCCTCGAGGTACTTTTGCCTAGGATTCGAACTGAGTTAAACCAACATACATCATCTGACTGGCACAGTAATTATTTTTTCCCCGCATTTTGGTGACCAACTGGGCCGAATTTCATTTTTTTTGGAAGAATAGGAATAGGAGATTCGAAAATATAGGTATACATATAAGATTTTTTCCCTGCATTTTACCTCACACCCTGTAGGCAGCATTTATGTTTTAAATAATATATATGTAAAATTTTTTCCCGAATTTGTATGCATATATATAATTTTTTTTTCAATGACACGAAATAATAGATATATGTAAAATTTTTCTTCGAGTTTGTCACTGTGGGACGAATGTCATTTTTTTAAATAAAAATTAGTACCCTGAGAAGTTTGTTTTAGTCTAATATATTTATATAAAAATATATGTATAATTTTTCCAAGTTTTGTTTCCTAATGTGAGCAAATGTCATTTTTGTTGAATTAATTAACAAGTTAAATGTGTCATAAGGTAAAAAAAAATTTTCCCGAGTTTTAAATTGCTAAAATGAATTTTTTACATTTAGAAAAATTAGCACTCCATTAGTTTGTTTTTTTTAGTGAATATATAATGACAATAAAATATCAGAGTGATAGAAATTTTTTTCCTAATGATTAGTTTTCTCATGGCCAGTCACCATATTTTTTTTGTCATATAAATTAGCGTCAATGTGGCAGAAGTGTCAAATAAATACCCACCCACCCTCCCTTAAAATAGTGTTCATACTATAGATTATTTTTAGTGTTGCTTAAACATGAGCAATTTTGAATATAATGTTTTCTGAAATATGTATATATTTGGCAGTGTTAATATGTTGGTAAAATTACAATTAGATCTTAGATTTTTTTTTCCATTTGTATAAATTTTTGTAAAGATCTAATAGATAATTATTTTTCTGTTAATAGAAATTTTTTCATAGATCTAAAGTGCGATAAGTTCAAATTAACACGTGTCAACGTACAGTGTCAGCAAATATTTTTTCACTTTATCTGCATTTCGTTTTTATATATAATGAATAATTTTAATTATGCAAAAAAATTTTTTACTTTTAAATATTTTGCAGTTACGTTTCCTCGCAAACATATATAAATATAAGTTTTGTTTTAATAGTATTATCAAATTTAATTTTCAACTTGTGAAATAGTAAATGTGTATGTTCATTTTAATAAAGATATATATATATAAGATATATTTTTGTATAACATATATGCCAGCCACCTTTAGTTAAGATTTTTTTCCCCAGTTTGGATTATGCTATTGAATCATTTATTGAATAACCATTAGATGAAGACCCTTTGAGTAACTGTTAGGTGAAGCCCTTGTTTTTTAGTAACCGTTTTTGGTGAAGACTCCCTTAGTAACCGTTAGGCGAAGACCCTTTACACTTTAGAGTTTAGGATTGTTGAGTAGCCTGAAATAATAGGTCTATGTCTGCAATCATTGCTTCTTTGTTATAGTTGTGACCAGCGTTTACTAGCCTGAAATAATAGGAGTATGCGGCCTGCAATATGACATCTTTCTAATAAAATTATGTACATTATAAGAAAAAAATATTTGTATAGGTATATCTGTTTGTATATTTATATGTAGTCATATATATGCTTATTTAATGTTGTACATATTCATATATATAGGTGTATATGGTATACATTTCGTTTATAGATCGGTAAAACCCGTGTTTATATAAAAAAAATTTAACAGTTTTTGATCTCAATGCATGATTCTGTAAAAATGCTTGATAATTGTATAACTATTTCAGGTTGGGACCAAAATGGTAGTTGGTTTCGATCCCAGGTTCATAATTCAGAGTGGCGGTTATCATGGGATTTTATTTTAATTGTTTTTTGTATTATATATTTTGTTTTGTTAATCGTAGTTTAGGCTGTTTAAATTGATTTTTTTGAGCCAGACCAAAACGGTAGCATAGTTTCGAACCCAGGTCAGACATGTTACCTTACTGGGTTGTATACGTCTTAGACTTAATTAATATTGTCATTTAAAATAGCATTTACTTATTCATGCAGAGATTTTTTTTGAAAGTGAAGTGAAAACCAAAATAAATTTTAATCACATTAAACCTTGTAATTCCTTATTGATGTGTGCTTGGATCATATCCTTTAAAATGTATATTTGATATGGCCATCACCTTGTTGACTGGCGCCCCCATCAAATAAATTTGTCAGCAAGTGCAATCTCTCATATCGGATTACAAATAAACAAACCATAGGAGGTAGATGATCAAAATAACAATGTATGCTTAGTGAGCCAAAGTAATTTTAAACATGACATGTATATTTTTGCTCACATATTCCTTTTGATATATATATATATATATATATATATATCAAAATATATATATATATATATATATATATATATATATATATTATATTCCGTTACATTATATATACTTGTATATTAATGTAAATGCATTTTTTAGTTGTTTCAGGTGTCAGAGAAAGCCAGGTCAAGCTGTAAGTGTATTATTTTATATATATATATTGTGACAACTTAGCAGGGACATTTAAATGAAGTATAAAAAAAATAAGTAAAGTGAGGAGAATCATATGTAGTATAAATATTAAAAACAGACAGGGCAGGATTTTATATTTTTTTTATGTACAAACAGATACATATAGGCATAGGTTTAAGATAGGATCTCGTGAAGTAGGCAAAGTTAATTTCTAAAAACATACAAATAAAACAGATAGTTATATAAAATAAAGCACTTAGAATACTGAGATATTTTAGAAAGAAGTAAAAAATTTTTTTGATGTACAGAAGAATATAGCTCCTAGACACGTGTGATAAAATATACTTATCGTGATTGTTTATAAAAGACTTAAATACGTTTTACAAATAAGGTGTGATTGTAATATAACAAAATAGCCAATATTAGAAAAAAATGAAACAGAAGAAAGATGAAGATTATGACAGCAATGAGGAGGTAGTGCTCTAACTTCCAAATACGGCAATATGCACTCATAGTGACCAAAAATACAATTTGGAAGATCTCATCAAAGAAATGAGAGACAAAAACAAAATGATGATGACCATGTTCCAAGAAGTTATGAGAATTACATCACAAAGATTGAACCATTTGGAGACACTTAAGGAACTCCATCAAGAACAGAGTATTGTGACAGAAGCATCATCAGAAGATTATAGTCAAAAAACAAGATGACACTGATATGAAATCCTTGAGTGATTATGAAACAGGTGAAGCCACTCACCAGTTGGACTTCTCTGGACAAATAAATGAGAATAGTGAAAAAACAAACGATCAATAGCCATTGAACCCAATCCAGGCACAACAAGGCAACCAAATCCTTACACCAATAATAATTAATCCGGTAACATCTCCTGTGGCAAAGTTTGTCCATATACAATGTTTTAGAGGGGAACTGGGTGGAAACCCTAGATATCACCTAGACAGTCTCAAAATGTTTTTCCAATTCCAGAATATGACAGAGCAAGAAAAAGTGGTAATCTCCAGTCATCATTTAAAAGAATCTGCCAGAGACTGGTGGAAAACTCTGTCTATACAACCACTAACATTTATGGAATATGAGAATGCAGTGATGTCAATGTATTGGAGTGCAGAGTGGCAGGAAGGTCTGATGTATTCCATAATGTATGAAAGATACCCAGCTAACCATCAAGAGACTTATGCTCAGTTTTTTGGTAGGCAGGTAAATCGAATAAAAGCACTAAGTGCATTCAAGTATCCAGAAATGCAGATAGTAAGGATGATTAGGCACAACATGCCACCCTGGATAAGGAAAATATTGATAAGCACTCAAAATGCAAGATATTCAAGGCACGATTCGCATACTAACAGACATTGACTATGGAAACTTAGAACAAAACCAAAATGATAGGGTCATGAACCAGTCCAAAAATACAAGGCAGTACATACCACTGAATCCCAGAAAATACAAACATTAAAATAGATACATACCTTGTTAGACTAAAACCAACATTGACCCATCCCTAATTATGATTAAGAAAAGAAAGACCATAGTTAGTAACAAGTTAAGTATTACAGCAAATAAAGAGTAGGCTTGAACTCACCTGGCACAAAATTTTTTATCTCTGACCTGAAACAATTTCATTTTTTTTTTAACATTTTTTCCCCTCATTAACTATTGGGAAATGAAGCAATGGATCCGGAAGTCTGATCCATGCTTCACAGCCTCCTATAAACTTAATTAATATTGTAAACCTAAACTAAGTTTATAGCCCAATATCAGCAGGGTTTTGCATTTCAGCTAAAATTAATTACGTTTATTAAATTTGTATTTGCAGTAAATATTTTGTTTTAAATAAAATCCGTTCCAAGATTAAATTGCTGTTTAAAAAAATTACTTGTTAAAACCTTTTAATCAAACATATATATACATCAAGCGTATATATATATATATATATGAGTTAATGCAAAATTCTGCTGAAATAAAATGCTTATTTTATTAAAAGAAATAAGAATGTATTTTTCTTTTTAAATCTTGTTAAAATACAGCATATGATTTTTATTTTGAGATAAGCCTGCCAACATTTTCTAAAGGAATGTATATTTTTAATTAATTAGCCCATTCAAGGCAAATTAAAGATGGCCTTCTCTTTCTTTTTTAATTAATAAAATTCAAAGTTTAAAGAAAGAAATTTAGAATAAAAAAGTAAAAGTTATTTATAGAAAATGTTACCTTGAAACAAAGGAGCGTGGGGGGGGGGGCTTATCAAGATCTAAGATCATATGCAAAACAATAGAAGGTAGCTTACAAAAAAGGTATAAATAGGAGAGAGAACAAAAGACTTAGCGATTCAGAGTTTGCTTTTCCTATTAGAGATTTCGCTTGCTTGCCTGCAGTCAGATTTCTCTTTGGAGAATTCTTTCAGATTTTTCTTGTGCTTGCTTTTCAGTCAAATTTCTCTTTGGAGAATTCATTGAGATTTCTCTTGCTGCTTTTTAAGATTACTCTTTGGGAGAATTCATTCAGTTTTCTTTTTTTTGGATTTTATTTCAGATCTGTGTGTAACCCCTCATATTTTGCTTCTCGTTGAGATTTTGTTCCAAAAAGTTATTTAACTGTCATCCTTGAAACCATGGAGAAGTTTTTAACATCCAACAAGTTAAAAGTCATAGTATTTTGATGGAAACGAATATGATTGGTGGTTAGGCAAAAAGCTTTGCCTGCCGCCAAGGTTCCTAAAAACCATCAAAATGCCATAGTATCCAACCCATATTAATCTGAACTCAGTGCCATGTCTGTAGGACTTTTCATGAAAGAATGCTACATATTTCCATTTTCCTTGTCTGGAGAAATACCTATCGATGGATGTATCAAGCTACAATTGTCACGGGAGCAAGACCAAGGAACCAGGACAGTAATCGTATCTCTCCTCATGAACTATTTACTATTCCACCCTTTTGACCACACCTTTCTTAATTGCTTATTGTAGTATAATTCTGAAATGTTTTATTTAATTATAGTTATAATGTAACCATTTTTATTAGACTAGTCCTAAAGATATATATATATTATGTGATCATCTATCTATATATATTTAACCCTTTTCCCTTCGCTATTTTTCATTACTAACATGTTACCAATATTTTGTATTCCATTGTGGTTAAGTTTAAAAGTTAATTTTTCATTTAAAATATCTTTCCAATTTCAATTGTGTTGTAAATTAAATACAAGTAAGTTTCCTTTGTTTGCCCACTTGATCTCCTCGTTAATGCCTCTGTTGTCCACCATTAGCTCATTACATATATCTTATTTAGCTATATATGTCTTAAATAATTTTAAATTGTTTTTAGCACAAAGCAATTAGAAAATTCTTTGTGAAAGATTTTTTATTGTGTTTTATCAAAGGGATTTGAGTTGACAATTTTATTAAAATTGGAAAAAAAAGATTTAGATCGCAAAAATATTATGTCATTATTACTATCCATTTTTATTGTCAAATTTGTTTTTCATTAATCCATAGTGGAATAGTGGGGGCCATTAAAACATTACTAACATTTTAAAAGTCATTAATTAAATATATTATTTAACTAAAAAGCTTGAGTTTTCTAATTTTATTTTAATGCTTTATTTTGCTTTTCCAATGATCCAGGCACGCAAAACACATTTTTCATAGACTTTTATGCACATTTAACTATTTAGTTTCTTAAGTATTCTTGTCCATGTCTCTTCCCTGATGCTAAGTTTGAGACAGGTGAGCAAATAATTTATGTATGTCTCAGATAATGTTGTTGGTTCATAATTAGACTCGATAATAGGTGAAGATGGCAGAGGTCATAGTATTCTTGATTTAATATCTCACGTATGGGTGGCCTCGAGCTACTTTTGCCTAGGATTCGAACTGAGTTAAACCAACATACATCATCTGACTGGCACTATATATATATATATTTCGTTGGCACATAATAATTTTATTTAAAAAAAATTATTAAAATAAAAATCTTTCGTAAAAAAAACGTAAAATTAAAAGTCTAAAGGTTTTATAAAAGAAGTTAAAGAGTTTCTTTTTTAGTATTATTAGTTAAAATGTAACATAAAGTTTCAAAATATAAATCTCTTTTCATTCGAGTTTATTAGAATAAATTATACATGTATGTAAATGTAAGCTTGTTAATAAAATATATAATAAATGTGTGTATATGTGCGTGTGACTGCAAATATAATATATGCATATTGAATATTAAAAATAAATGAAAGTTAAAAAATTAAAAAACACTCAGCGGTGGCTACTAATAAAAATATAAAAACAACACAACTAATTAAACAATCTTCAAAAACATGAGATTATCAAAGGAATTTCAACAACAGATATTGCCGGAGGATATCAAAAATGACAATGCGCCATATGTATAAAAAGCCAATTTTTTTATCGGACAGTTAGTCGAGTTAATTGTGTTAAAGTTGACTTCAGTTGCATTGGAGATAACAGTTCAGTACAATTTATTAGTGAGTTATATCAGTCAGCTTATTGTATATCCAGAATCAACAATGCAGTGTTAAAACCTCGGATAACATATGATTTTCTCCAGCCTGAAGTCCGATGAAACAGCCAACTACCAGATAAAAGTGATGACTGTGTAACAACCTGAAACTTCTCAATATCTAATTGTCTTAAAAAATGCCTCGGAATAATCAGCATCAAATCTCCACTAGAAAACTTCAAATCTAACGGGTTAGAAATATTTCATCAGAAGCAGCAAACAGCAAGAAGTATCCACATTCAAAATCCTAGGTAATAACATTTTTCTTATTTTTAAAGTAGCCATGCATTCATAAAGCTCCAAGAGTCAAGTTTAAGAACTCTATGTCATACATAAATGAACTGTTAATATGTGTGTTTAAAATGTTGTGTGTGTTCATGCATTCGTATATATTGATTTCATTGTATTTTGTATTTCAAATATTATTTAATGCTTTTCATAATATATTATAGTGTGTTAATTTAAAATGTGAATGTGTTATATTAGATTGATAAAATATTAAAATTAGTTAATCAATATTAATTAAAATAAATCATCTTTATAAACTTAAATCTTTATTTGTTGGTCAATTCTTTTACCACTATTTAAGTGAAACAATATTTTGTTATTGATTACAAGTAGCTGAGCTAGTTAAGGGATTTTTTGAGCACTGGATTATGGGCCTACTGTCCGAACATGTTAATCTTAGACAAGCTGGTACCTGGGGTTTACTCCAAAAAAAATAGTGTTTGGATAGTAGGGGTTTGAATCTAGCAGCTGAGGTGGGCCACAATCTGGAAATGTGATCATGTTATGTGTTGCATAGCTCGATCTGATCATGGGTATTGTTGACAGCTAAGCTATCAATAATATTTTCCACTTTGCTCGAACGTGCTGGTTCATTCACATAATATTTATAATTAAATAAGATTATAAATGTATTATAAATAAGCTTGAAACCAGCTAAATCAACAATGCAGTGTAAGTAAGATTTTCTGCGGATCAAACCTGGGACAATATATATATATATATATATATATATATATTGTACTGGTCTGATTTATAGGTTTATTCAACAAGACTTAGAATCTCAGTAAAAGTACCTCAAATTCAATCATGTCCGAGATACACAAGTCAGGAGCAATCATGAATTCTAACCTATTTGCCCATTTCCCAAATCTATAATAATGTGAACAACATCTCTGGTGATATAGAAATTTAATTCATTCCCGGTCTGGAGACACAGCGGAGAGACATGATATCTTGCAGCTAAGTATTTATTAAATTATGAGTGAACACTACATATAAACAATAAGATAATATTTATAGATGGGTAGATCAAGGAATGATTAGACTAAATTAATTGGTAAATGACTGGCAGGGTAATGAAGATTTAGATAATTGATCATAAAAGGGGTGTCTACCTATGATATGTATGATTCTGGATAATCCAGACATGATGAATTCTTAGAGTAATGAATTATCATAGACAAGTATACCAAACTAAATTAAATAATGATTAGAACACTTGAATAAAGTGAGACAGAAACTTTAATGATTAAATAAATTTTTTCATAATAATTTAATATTAATACCATTTTAAAATTGAAAAAATAGGTAAGTAATGACCGTCATGAAGTATATATAATGAATGAAAGCATTTGTTGTTTATAGTCATGATTGAGTTAACATATATAATAATCATACTACAGTTGGTTACAATTTTTAACATTGGATGAATATCATTAATGAATGATAGTAATATAAATTGCAATAAAGGTGGTACATGAATATGCAACTATTTGCATATTTAACTTAACAAGATTTTATTTATCCATAAACTTAATGGATTTTAACAATCTAAATAATAAAGAGAACATTCTTAATGCATCCAAGAATGATTTACCAAAAGGGTGGACAGCTTAATACAAGCTTGATTCATGACATTCCAAATATAATTAATATTAATGAATAATGAATGGATTAATATCATCACAACATTACAACTTACAGATATTCAATGTACATAAATCTAAAATAGTAATACATTGTGGTGGTAGCATGAATGGCAGCAATAAAGATTTGGTCTGCTTGGGGGTTGATAAGATGCTTCATCGTGTACTAGAAAATAAGAGTGTCTGCACTTTTGGTGGAGCAGTACCTCAAGGCATGGTAGGTAGGAAGTGTGATGGGATGGTTTTCCAGGGTCATTACACACAGAACATTAGTGTAGCCCTTGGTTAAAATAAATAAAACAATATGGGTTCGGAGTTGCCAATGATTCCAAAATGATAGTGAAATATAATAATTAATAATGCTGGAAGATGTTAGCAATGCTGCAGTAAGTAAGCATGTTCCTAACAATGTTGATATGTCAATTATGGCCATAAATAGATATAATATCAAGTGTAATGGCATGACTAAATATCAAACCATATTATAAATCTACATATTATTTTAAATAATCATTAGAATATCAAAGTAAAAAAGAAATGCATTATCTCTTCAAGTTAAATGAATCCCACATACATTTTAAATAGACAATCTAAATATAACATGAAATCTAATGTTCAATTGGTGTTATATGTAAATGGTTGAGTTATTACACTCAAAGAAGTAAAGGTCATTGAGATTACTTTCGAAATATTGCAAAATGTGTTCCAATCAATAACATTAGGTAATAATGACAAACTGATATTACTAATAGAAAATGGCAGTGTTAATAACAATCTGCCATTAAAACATATATATATATATATATATATATATATATATATATATATATATATATATATATATATATATATATATATATATATATATATATATATATATATATATTCAATCATTACTCAATCAAGAATAATTTTAAAAAATTTAAAATTGAATACTCAATCAAGTGAGCATGTGTTTTGTAAGAAAACTTACAAACATTACTTAAACCTCCCATTAATAGTAGGATTGAAGATAATAATAAATTAAGCTCATGAGGTTGCTTCTAATTGGTGTATTAATTCAAATCCAGAACAAAGTACATAAAACATAAGACAATAGTAATTGATTAAATTTGCCACACAAAGATACAAATATATAAAGAGAAAATGTGAAATTGATTGAAAGAAATTACATATTTATATTTTTATAGGGTTATAGAGAGTCATTAAATAAGACATTAAAATACAATAAATATAACTGGCAATACATTACCAGTGTATTAGTAGTTAAACTGCTAGATTCGGAAAAACAGCTTTTTTTTAATTATAGTTCTTTTTCAGTGGTACATATATTGTTGTCATGGAAAAAATATGTCTTCAAATGTAAATCATGATTTTAAAAAATAAAAACTCTTTATTTATGATTGAATAATTTATGAAGAACCTACAAATTATGCAATGCTACTTTTATCTAAGTGTGCATTATCTCAAACCATGAATATGTAGCCATTTCTTGAGACTTCCTGGAATTTAATCAGTAAATGCCACAGCATTTGGATAATTTATTATAACTCATGTGCTTATTAAAGAGTAATTCTCATCATTGTGTATAACGGAATATTTATGAAAGGAATGCAGAAAAAACTGCCAGTTTTATTACTGAGTGAATGGGAGAATAGTAGATATTGCTGGATGTGTCCAAACTGATCAATCATGGATCTAATATAAAGATATACAATTAATATAATGCTACCATTTTCTTTGCAACTTTAGAAAAGATCTTAATAAGTTCATATTTATTGTATCTCATCTACAATACATGTTCTAATATGAAATACTTTATTTTTTTGTACTTGTGTTAATTTTGCCATTTATTTCATGAATGTAAGTTAATTTTACCATTTCAATCTGAAATGACTTTTTTTAATTATATAATGTAAATAAAATATTTTTAATAATTTATAAAATTTAAGTTGCCAGCGTCATTTTATATCCCAAATTTCAATGCAAATATTCACCTATCACTTATAATTCTATGTTGATTTAAAAGTAGAGAGAACACTTAGCCATTGATCAAATGCTGAATGTTGGGGTAGAGCTTGAGAGAGTGAAAGTTGAGGTTATTCTGTTCAGAACATTTTTCTTCACATGAAATAATGGTACTCCAATGAAGGTTGTCAATAGGTGCTTTTATCAAGATTAGACTAGTTAAAATTATATTGAAAGTCATTCCCTTAAGAACAACAAACTCATCGTTTTTGAAAATAAAAAACTTTAGTGGCAACATTAAAATATATCGAAGAATGTACAAAATTATATCCATTTTCTAAAGCGTCTCCTAACTTTCACTGACAAGAGATTAAAGGTACAATTGAGTTTTTTTTTTAAATGAACAAGAGGCTGATTAACAATAAGATGTTAAACTCTATCATTATAAGGATGAATGCCATTAAATAGTCTAATAAGCCTAATAGAGGATAAAGCATTTTGGAAAAGCGCCATTTATATAATTGTCAGAAACTGATATCAATTTGATTAAATATAAAGAACAATATTAACAGCTGTTATATATTATAATAAATTTTTAAAATAGTAAAAAATTATTTCATTATGTTTATTATCTTATTAACGTTCGTCAAATCATGCCTGTTTCCTATTAAATAAATATAATTATTTTTCTTTTTGATTTAATAATTTAAATCTTTCTAAAATATTATTATTATGACATAATTAATTATCAAGATAAACACACTTCCTTTTTAAATTCTAAAGGTCCCGAAAATGAGTAAGAAAAGAGTAAATTAATTATCAAGAAAAAAGATAAAAAAATAAATGTAATTTAAGATACAAAGAAATTAATGTGTACCGTAAAAATTCTAGTTACATCATATATACATATAGACTTGAGCATTTTTATTCATCATAATGATTAATCAATCTTTACTTCTTTTTTTTACATTTATTTTTTTTTAAGGTAATATAATACATGTCTAAGATAAGATTAGTTTTGATGTACTGAAAGAAACATTGTGAACAGCTCTTTTTATATCTGAAGCAGTTTTTTTGTTTTATCAAAATTCTAGGTCCACAACTATTTTTAATTTAGATATTATGTTATGCGGTATTATGAAATCTGGAAAATATATAACAAATGCCAATAGTTTCAAACATTGACAATTATGCATACCGATATTTATATAAAAATACTAAAAGTTAGATTAAAAATTAAATAAATGAAAATGTATCTCTTTAATCTTTAAAGATTGTAGTCTATTTTGTATTGAAAATAAGCTCATGAGATATTTACAAGAACATAAGCTTTCTTTAGAGGTGCATGCCAATTCTTGATCTTCTAGAGAGCTGAATCCATAGGTTAAAATTCTATGTGATAGCCCATTTCCTTCTAAAAATGAAAGGGAATGGATCACAGAGGAGAACATATTAACTCATTATTTTAATTTATTTGTATGTTTATATACATTGTCCATTGATAAGTCATTTCTTGTTCAATGAATCTGAATGATGAGTTTATTTTTATTAAAGAATAAACAGGCACTAGTACACAATACATACAAATAATCATTAATTCAAACATTAAATAAAGACTATTTGATCATATTAATTCAATAAAAAAACAGATAACTACCTCTCATTACACATTTTTCACTGAGCTAAAAGAATATACAAGTGACCCAGGAAATATAACAGGATGATATTTAATACCTGCATTTGTCGATATCTGGTACTTTTATCTGTGAATATGTTATTCATTCAAATGTGAAAATCTAAAATTGTGAAAATGCAGAACTATATATATATTTTGAAACTAAATTACCACTAAATACAAATAAAATTAATGTACTAAAAGTTATATTAAAAATATTAAATTTCCTCAAAAAGCATGTTATGGTTATCTGAACTTAGTTTTGTTGATAAATCTCCTGGTTATATTATAAAGAATGTTTTAATAGAAGTCAAGTGAGATGCAATATCAACTGCTTTCATTGGGAAAATATTATTGAAAATTAAATATAATGGAGAGCTACAATTGAGTAAAAAGGTGAATTTTTTTAAATAAAAAGTCTACTCTAGAAGAAGTAAATAATTTAATATAGAGAACACATTTGTAGTTCTTGGATTGATTCATTTACAATCTGAAAGTGCCACTTTTAATATATATATATTATTTTTCTAAAAATAAATCGAATGGTTTAATCTCAGGAATTATATCCATAGACATTGATTTCCAGAATTTTCCATTCTTAACAGTGCTAAACCACTCGGAATACTTTGTAGTTTAAATGATCATACTTGCTGATGGCATTCTAATTAACTTTTTATTTGCAATTAATTTCATGACGAAAAAAAAGAAAAACCTGTAGATAATAAAATGTTAATCCTTATACAAATTTAACAAATTGTTCTAGAAATACATTGTACTAAAAATGTACAACTGAAACTTTTACACTATTGCAATATATATAATAAAATTGAAGGACTACTTAAGGAAAGAGACAGTATATCATACTTATTTCCTATGGGATGAATCCAGTTGAATAAAATTCTTTTCACAAACCTTTTTTTTATTTTAATTGCTGCCTATAGCAAACTCAGAAAACCATCCAGTATTGGTTAGTAAATGGGCCTCTAACTATTCTTAGACAAAGAATAAAACATGAAAAATCCATTCAAATTCTTATCACCTTCAGGCAGCAGGTTCACTGCCAACCCAGTTAATCATACAACATTTTTGGTAAATAAATATCTACATCTTCTTAGCTACAAAATAAAACAAAAACAGAAAAACACTCAAATTCTTTCTATCATTAGTTCTGGTGCTTTTTTCTTTATATGTTCCTTTATGAGTTGCAGTTGAAAACTCTTTGACCTGGAGTAGTCTATTTAAAAAAATGGCTGTTTTATTTTTATAGATAAAGTAAGAAACCTCTTCATTAGTGGTTGATCCAGGCCGATTATTTTCTAGTTTATAATAGCTAGATATCTATTTACTAATCATTACTGGATAACTATATGAGTTGTCTACCTGAAAAAAAAAAAACCAACAATCAAAGCCTATTTGTAATCTTAAAAATTTACCAAATTCACTCCATTTATTACACGCCTTTATATGTCAATATTTAGCATGATATAAAGTTTTACATTAAAATAAATAAAAATTATAAATTTTGACATAAAATGTTATAATTTTTCCTATAAATATAGTAATTCTTTTTTTCCCCTTACATTAAACATTATTCTCACTTCAATTTGTCAATTGGAAAAAAAAAAAGGATATACTTTGTTACACTAACAAAATCAAGTTTTTTTTCCCCTTAAATTAATTATTTTTGTCATGTGACAAACTTAATTTCCATGCGTCAAATTAAATTAATAGCTGTAACATTACTGTAATTTTAAAATTTGTTTAACTTTGACTTGCAAGCAGTAGTCAACGATAATCAAAAACAAGTAAGTTAATATTTACATTTTATGTTTTATAAATTTGCAGAAAAAGGAAGTGACGCGTCACATTTGATTTAAAAAGCAAATCTTTAGCTCTTTAATAATTGCCCCATGTAATGTACACTCTACGCCCTTGGCTATTATCTCGCGATGACTACGAGATTTTCCGGACTAAGAAACACCTGGTCCTTTGATACTTTTCTTAGCACTTCTAACAAAGCATGTTTAATTAAAAAATCTAATTATTTGTTTTGTTCTGCTTTCTTTATTAAAATTTAATAGTTTTTAAATGGATACCACAGTTTATAAATTAATCAAGTTGCCTGACTGTAAAAGGTATATTAATTAATAATATTTTTAATATAATCTTTAAACATTATATGATAAAAAGGGTTTTTTTTTAAATTTCTTTTTCATTGTTATACTAACAAGTTTTTTTATTAATATGTAGCAGTCCTTGAAAAATTAATTAGGGCAAATTTATAATAATATATATTTATAATAATAGAAAAGGGAAATTAAATAATTAATAATTTATATTTTAATTATTTGAATCTAATATTTTTTGATTAAAGTATTTATAAAATGAATGATTACTAAAGTAAGTTGTACAAATATTTTTAGTGTTAAATAACAATGAAAATTATTATATTACATTAAACAATGTGGTTAATATAATGCAGTTGAGCAAAAGTTGTCTCAATGTCCATTTGAGAATATATCATCTTGGTTAGTGCAAGAGATGTGAAAATTTGTGTTCTATTTGTTTGGTTCCTAAATGTAACCTCGCTACACACATAACTGATATTAATAATATATATGTATATACTACATTTTGTATGTAATGGTATATTATGCAGTAATGGTTAGCATATCAATCTAGAATACGAATTATAAATTTGAAAAATCAAATGAACAAGCTATTCATTGATCAGAGTGTGGGTGTATAACTATTCTAGTAGATAAAACACACACAAAAGAATCATAAAATCTTTAATATACTAACAATCTGACAGGTCTTCAATGTTCTATTTGATGGCATACTTAACTTTAAAAGCAGATATATACTGAATTATTTAATTGTTTTGTCTAAAACACTTTATAAGAAATGGGGAAAGATAGATGTAGGAGGAAATAGTAACTATCTGTAAATCAAATTATTATTTCCCTACAATATTCGCAATAAATTTTTACACGTGTTTTTATTCATACACACACATTATTCAGCTTTAGAGTATTATTGTTAAAAATTATCAATTTGTATAAATGTTTGCCTATACTATAAGGAAATAATAATCATCTACATAAAAAAAATTGTACACATAAATGTAAAAAGTGTTTGTTCGCATAGAAGTTGAACAGGATATGTTTAAAAAAAAGTAATAATAGAGCTTTATTAAAGAAAAGTGACGTTTTTAAAGACAAAACGCAAGATAACTAATTTTGCTTTGTAAACATCTTTCAATGATAAAATATTTTAAAACTTAAGTACTTTTGCCAAAGTATTTAAAATGATGAAACATTTTCTCCAGATGATTATTAAACAGTCATATAAATAGGCTTTGTGGGATAATGATAGGGCATGCCTATTGCATGGGTTAGAATTTTCACCAAATAAGACTTGAATATTTTCCAGATTATAATAAAACTTAGGGTGTCTATCTGTTTCAAGTAGCCAACTTGTAGCTAGTCCAGCTAACTTTCTTATGTCAAGTGGTTTATGGATATCTTACTATTCTTAGAAGATTAAATAAGAATGATGAAACACTTAAACTTTTTCTTCCTAACAATGATTAAGATTGGCTTATGTCTTTTTGTTTACTATTTCTCTAGAAGAGGATGATGAAGAAGTATTTGATTTGCAGGAAGATATTTAAAAACTGCTATATTTATTTCTTTTGTCTATCAATTCAGAACATTTTAGTAATTTAGTCATATGGCTCACAACTATTTAGTGTGGGAGTGCGATCCATTAATTATATACCTCATTGAATTATTTCATATTGAAATTTACCCTACATTTTATTTTCTTCCTATGAACCTTCATAATATGGGTGCATATTGTTTTTACATTACTTTTCTATTTTGACTTATTGACTAATTACCAATGCAATATTGAAAAATGGTGGTAACAATTACAGTCCTATCAAAAGAAAATATCATTTCAAAGTGTACATTTTATTATGTTAAAAATTTAATGACTGGCTAGAATGCTCTCTCTAACACTACCAGGATGGTAACATTATAAAGAGCTTGGTTCTGGATCAGTGGTGTTGGTATTTTTTTAAGTGCAACTCATGTTGTAATAAGAATACAAAATGCTGCAGTAAATTTATATAAATATGAGAGATCAAATGTATAATAACCTTTTTCTAATTCTGATTTTTGTAGTCAAGACTCTCATTACAAATCAGGTATTATAATTTAATGTTTTAATAGAATTATAAGTGGTAAATATTTTAATAAATGGAGATTCCATTTTTAATACTAGTTAAAAATCTGCAGCTATGATCTTGTTTAGATAGCATCCAATTAAGACTACCTATGCAAGACTGACATTTTTAATTTGTACTTAAAACATCCTTAAAACAATAATTTATGATATATATATATAATCAAATGATTTATTGTTTAGCTGATTGTATAATAAACTAACATCAGAAATGATCTCACTATCATTCAATCATGACACTAAACCATGTACAGCAAAGATGTCCACCAAACAAAAACTTAACTAATGAATGAAGTCTTTATTTATAATTTTTAATTAAAAAAACTTATTTAACTTTGCATTAAAAAAAACAACCAAAATTTACAGAACTTAATCAAATTTTGGGAAATATTTCTTATTAATTTAAAGAGCTTTGGGTAAAACTGACTTTTAGCGGCCACAACATTTTGCCCTCTATTTTTAAAAAAACTGAACTATATTTTTTTTGTACTAAGTGTATCTAACTATAAATAAACTATATCTAACTATAAATGTTTTTACATAAAGGTTAATTTAAAAAAATAAACTTACATTTTTATGCGTAGTTTTGAGCTATGCACACAGAGAAATTCATGAAAATGGTGTCATGTTCATGCATACCCCTAAATGCAAATTCCTGCAGGTAGGATGGATGAAAGAAGTATGATTCATTGATCTCCACTATTCGTGGTTGCCATTGTCATCAAATCCAC
Organism: Epiperipatus broadwayi; assembly: GCA_028023455.1. Classification (NCBI taxonomy): domain Eukaryota; kingdom Metazoa; phylum Onychophora; class Udeonychophora; order Euonychophora; family Peripatidae; genus Epiperipatus; species Epiperipatus broadwayi. The sequence goes on from JAQFVV010006352.1 coordinate 316,767, forward strand.
TGACAAATGCTGGATTTCTGTCAAAATATGTAGCACATTCTTTCCACCAAAAATGACACTAGTCTATGACCATTTGCTCGCTAACCTCAGACTCATGAACAATAAAATGCATTGGCAAACTATTCACCCAACAAAATGTTATATCAACAATGGTGTTCAAAGACAGATGGCTTTAGGAAAAAAATGACCCACTTCTTATTCTGGAGTTTGAAATTGTTCAAGCAGCCAACGGGTTTTCTAGTTTTCTGCCAGAACAGCCGCAACATTTAAAATTTCATTTTGGAAACCAAAGAAGTGATAGAAATTCTGTCTGCAAAAATTACACATGACAAAAGTAGTTCATAATTTTGACAGCAGGGACTGTTTTGTGACACTTGTTAAGTTTTGATACATAACCTAGTGCAAAATTGCACATAAAATGTAAGTTTTTTTTTAATTTTATTTATTAACCTTCATTTAAAAAATACATTTATAGTTAGATATACTTTACAATTACATAGTAAGAATAACACAGTTTGAACCATGGATAGTGGAGATTGATAAATCATACTTCTTTCATCCATCCTATCTGCAGGAATTTGCATATAGGGGTATGCACAAACATGACACTGTTTTCATGAATTTCCTCATGTGCATAGCTCAAAACTACACATAAAAATGTAAGTTTATTTTTTTTTATTATTAACCTTTATGTAAAAACATTTATAGTTAGATATAGTTTATTTATAGTTAGATACACTTAGTACAAAAAAAATATAGTTCAGTTTTTAAAAAATAGAGGGCGAAATGTTGTGGCCACTAAAAGTCAGTTTTAACGAGCTTTGTTTTTGAAAATAAAATATACTTTAATATTCATGGAAGCAAAGGGAATAAATCACTTTTCCTCAGGCTATGACTTAAAAGCACTCTAAATGTTGAACAAAAAATTCTTTGTTCAATGTTTAGAGTGATTTTAAATCATAGCCTGAGGAAAAGTGATTTACTCCCTTTATTTACATTTATACTGAGCTATCTTTAATTTAAAGTTTAATATTCATGGACAAATGTTGCGGACAATTAAGCAATAGAATATTACAACCAATCAATAATAATTGTTCATCATCAATACTAATTTGCATGTTTTCACCAATATGAAGTTAAATTCATGCTCTACTAAAATGGCATTATAAGTGTAAATAGTATTAATATTTTTAAGTCACTTATGAAATGATTTAAGCTAATTAAAAGTGTTGTTTCTTTATTTTATTTTTTATTAGAGTCCTGAAACATTTTGTTTATTTTTAAAAGTTATCAGATTGATTGTAAGAGTTGAGATCAACTGAGAAAGCATAAAATTAAATCAGAAACTTATGAAATAATAGCAATGCTGTTGTATTAGTAGTACTGTATTTCTTTTTGTTAAGCTGCTTGGACTTTAGAAATGCAATTATCTTCTCAATTTTTAATACATCTTAAAAGTAAATAGTTGTGTGCTTATTTTTGACAAAGCTTACAATAATGATTTCATCTCTTCTTTGTGTGTTTCTACCCAAAAGTAGATTGAAATATCTGGATAGTAGATTATTTCAAAGTAACAAGATGTGTTCATGATCAGTAGTGATTTGCCTTTAATTTCTCAATTCTTTCACACAGTTTTTAAAACATCCAATATTTATAATTATGTCATAATCTTTAATTACTCTTAAAGAGTATGAAATTAGCATCATTTTAATTCACTATCAATCCACTGCATGTTTAATCCAGTTTATTTGAACCATCATTTATTTTTTTATAACATTCCAGAAAACCATCTTATGTCATCCATCTATTTCATATTTTGATACATTCTAGATCCTTTATTATCTCTTGGTATTTTGTTTAGAATTTTTTTAATCCATATACTCATTTTTTCTAACAAGATATGAAACTTTACTCAATTTCAATCTAGAATGTTGATGATATCTGCATATGTTTTAATCCATATAATTTAATTTTTGTCTATTCTTCCTAATATCAACAACATTATTCCATACTTTACTGTGCAATCTGAACTCTCTGTAGGGTTCTTTTACTAAGTGTCCAAGTCTCAGATATATAAGTAAATGTTAAGAAAACAAATTTACTTAAAAGTCTTTTAATTATATATGAATATTTCCATTTAATATTAAATTAATCTAATAATAACCTAATTTCTATAAAAAACATTTTATCTAATAATCATTTTAGCCATTAATTTTTCTTATATGTTAATAGTCTGTTAAATATATTTATAGTTGATGACTTCTTTTAACTTTACTACCAATCTTTCGTCATTTGACATATTTTCACAAAGAAGATGTATGTTTGTGCATATGGTGAAGCAGTATGAAAGTTGAGGTAGGTCTGGTGTTACAATAAGCCAGTATATGGTATCTCCCATAGAGCATCCAATACCTTAACCTTGCATTCCACAGGGAGTATAATCCCTGATTACTAACGATTTTTAAAATGAAGAGAAAACTTTGGTAAAGCTTGGTGACTTCGAATGATCCTGAATAACAAAGCATTTACACTTAATATAAATGTTGAAATATGCTTAGTACAATATACATATGAAAATAAAACTAATGTTTAATATTACAACTTTAAACAGTTTAATCCTCTGCATAATGGTATGCATGATAATGAATCATGCAATGAATATAAAAAAAAACAATTAATTCTTTAATTCTTCATTTAATTAATTATTTGTTTTTTCCCATATATGCTTCAAACAAAATTAAAGCTTCAAATTATTCAACCCATTTTGGGTGGTTACAGTAATTAACACTTAATTCTTAATTATGATCTTTCGTGAACAAAATCAAAATAAAATTAAACAAGAGATTTCTTGATACGATCAACCCGGTGAGTCTATTTTAACATAATAAACATTAATTCTTATAGTGAATGAATGTTAAATAAAAGAAAACATTTAAAATGTCAAGAAGTTATATAATAATATTAAACAAAATGCACAGACTCATAAAGCTAGAATAAAGGTGAAATTGGAGTTAACATTATGAGAAATATAGTACGGATTAGAGAGAGGTCATTACAGGCAGAAATTATGTATAAATATATAAAAAACATTAATTAATATATATATATAGGTGAGCATACACAAATTTGCATAGATATTGGACTGTTATCTCGGTATACTCTGGGTCAATGGCTGGTTGGTTCATTCTCTGAGCTTCAGTTTATGGGGATCAGCTTGGTGGTCAGCAATATTGGTCATTACTACTTCTTCATTGGTGACAGCATTCTTCCATGGCAGGAGCTTTGTGGTGGCATTCCAGAAACAGCACCGAGAGGCACAGAAAAGATGGTTTGGCTCTCTACTTGACTAGAATTCTGGAATCACTTGACTCTAGATTCTTTTCTTGATGTTCTCATTGGGAAAGATAAAAATGGACAAGAGAAAAGAGAGCCCTTATCTCCAATCTACTCTATTTATATGCCCAAACTATTATAGGAATGCCTCTGTTCATTTGCCCAGAGGCAGATAACACAATAAATTATTTCCAAAATACAGCCCATTCTCAATTAAAAGCAAGATATAAGAAGCTGATATGGTTCAAATCACATTCTAGCCTGAAAGAATTTAAGAATAAAAATAAATAAAACAAAGAACTTTCATTAGCAAAATATTTTTAGTTAGAATGATTAAATTATAAAAGGTAAAAACCTTAAAAAAAAACTATGATAAGAAAACAATATTTTAATTAATGAAAGCCAAGCTTTAAAAATATTTAATTGGTGAAGCAAAACTTCACAATGGGTTAATTTGAACATGCCATCTTGGTTATATCTTCTTTCTTTTACATTTCTACAAAATTGAAATTAAATACAAATAATTTTGTAAAAATGAAAAACTGTATGTGATTACAAATTTTTCTTTTTACAAAAAAAAATATAAGATCAAAATATTCAGAAGTAACAAAATTAAGATTATAAAACATTTGTTATACAGAAAAGTTTTTGCATATATATATATATCACTGCATAGGATATGATGGCACTGTTAATAAATTAAATATGATTGCTGGGTTTGAACCCTTGCAGATTGTTAGTTTTTAGGAAGGAAAACATGAAGCTCACTCTGACTACAGAGTGACCACTTCAACACACGCATGCAAGTACATCAATAACATTTTTCTTTATATACAAAATTATAATTGTAACTTAAAATTTACATCAGTATGCTTCATATAACCCAAATATGAATTGAACTGTGTTTGGTAAATAGTTTAAAATATTAATTTATGCAAATAGTGTACAAAAAAAATGTTTGTAACTTATTTTGGCCATGAATGTGAGGGAAAACCTCGAAAGTACTAGGCCTAAATTTATTTGATTTTTTTGGTTGCTACTTACAGCTCTTCTTCAGTGGGTAAATTGCTTTTATATGCTATTAATTAAATTATAGAAAACATAATTACTTGAAACAAAGATGTGAAATAGTTTATTCTTGACATCTTAAATTTTGTTTTCACAATTTCCATATAATATTTAAGCTAGTGCCAACTCAAGGGGAGTATGAATGTTGTGAGTACACAAGGCCCTGTATCACTGACTGATTTTGTAAAATCAAAATAGTTTCATTTTCTTTTGTTGTTATTGTTTTAATCTGAATATACATATATTTGAATATTATCATGCAATTAGCACACATTTCATGTCGACCAATCCAAGACAAAGTTGAATGCTTTGAGTCAATCACTATACTTGCCGTTAGCTAATGCCAACTAGTGAGAAAAGTAAAAACCTTATGTTTCATTGTGCTTGCATTGTGACAGCTGAGCATACATTTTTATCATGTGGTCTGAAAATTAATAAAATATTCATATTTAAATGGAAATCAAGTGCTTAAGGTAATATATTATTGAATTTTACTAATTAATATAACTAGAAATATGTGTATTATCAGGACAAAGGAAAACACAATTTTCATTGTTGTTATAATCATACTACTAAAAAAGTGAATTATAAGTATATATATTGTTTACTTATGTATTACATTATTCTATACTTGTTGTAGTGTTTGTATGTTTTTTAATGATCGTTTGTAGACAATTTTGCAACATGACTAATAGAGACAGAGAAGCAGGAAGAAAGTACATTTGTGATTCTGATAAATTGAAGAAAAAAAGAAATAGAGAAGAAATTGCAGAAAAACAGAGGAATTCCCTTGCAAAATTTTTAAAAACTGAAAATGTGCAACAAACTGAAGAAATAACACACTTCACAGTTACGGGAAGATCAAACTTGTGGAAATGAAATTATGCCATGTGACATCCATGAAAATGATCCTAATCATCATAAAGCCATCTCCTATCTTAATGGAAAAAAAGTGATGTTAAGAAAACTGAAGAATGGAAAAATAATCATGAAGCAGAGGGAAACATATAGATGGACTATTTTTTGTTGGCATTGAACCAAGAACAAGATGAATTATTCTGAAGATTGCAGTTTCAAGAGAATCATCAAAGTAATGAAGATGAAAATGTCAATATAATGATTCTAGTACTTGCCTAAAAGTATAACTATTAAATTTAGAATGGCTATCATAGAAAATGGCATGACACAAGTAATTTTCTGAAAGATAGAAATAACAGGTTTTTCTGAAAATTATTATTTAAAAAATTAACAAATTGTGAATATCAAGAATAAAGATGGTTACTCTACTCACAATACAAAAATGCCACATTGTATTATGCATGTAATTTATTTTCTTCAATTACCTCTTTTCTGTGTTGAACTGGACTTAACAATTGGGTACATTTAAGTTTGCAATTACAAAGTCATGAAAAATCAGAATATGTTTTACAAGCTATATACAAATTATTACAACTTGAAAAGAATTTCGAACTGGGCAACACTTTAGACAAAGAACATGAAAAAATATTTAAAAATAAAGTACAACATTTAAAATGTGTTTGTGAATGAATAATGGCTGCAATTTTATATTTATCAGAGCATAATTTTGCATTCAGGGGAAGTAACAATGCTTTATATAAACTGCTCAGTGGTAATTTCTTAGGTCTCATAGAATTACTTGCAATATCTAATCCAACCATGGAACAACATGTGCATCATATAGAATCAGTATCACATTTCCATTTATCTTATAGAATACAAGATGAACTGATTTCTGCTTTGGCTAAAAAAGTCAGAAAGATAATAATAAAGCTAGTTAAAAATCTAAGTATTTCACAATTTTATTAGATTGCACTCCAGACATAAGCCATCAAGAACAAGTATCTTATTTTAAGATATGTTAATTTAGATGACTCTGAAAGTGATGTGAGCATACAAAAGTAATTTATTTGTTTTGAAATAATAAAAGACATGGCAAGAAAAGTGTTATCAGCCAAAATTAAAAGCATATTGGAAAAGGAGGAATTAAATTTCGGGACCAAAAACAGGGATATGGTAATAGAACTAATATGAGAGGTTTATATAAAAACATGGAAGAACTTATCCTAAAAAATAATTCCAAAGTACAATATATGCCCTGTGGAAATCATAATTTAAATTTAGTTCCTGGAGACATTTCAAAATCATCTTCTTTTGCAAATTCATTTTTGGGGACTTTACACAGCATATATAAAATTTTTGCAAGTTCTGTGGTATGCTGTAATATATTAAAAAGCATATCAAATATCTTACTCTAAAATCAATGTCAGAAAGAAGGTGGCAATGTCATCTCAGAAGTGTAAAATCTGTGAGATACCAAGTACAACAATTTTCTCTAGCTTTGAAATAACTTTATGAACATATCAATGACATGAAAATTAAATACAAAATCCAGTCAATCCAAAATAAACTTACTTCATTTGAATTTTTATTAAGTTTGGTTATTTGGTATGACATACTGAATGAAATAAATATTGTGAGCAAGATATTTCAAAATTCCAATATAGATATTAGGACTGCAAATTCACATTTAAAAGACCATTTAAAATTTTTTGAAAAATATTGTGAATTGGAATTCAAATTTTTAATAACTGCAAAAGAAATAGCTGAAAAATTGAAATTGATGTCTGAATTTAAGAATCAAAGAACTAGATGAAAAACAAACAATTTTGCTATGTAGAAACTGATCGGCTGATTTTATCTGGTGAAGAATATTTCTGAATTCAATATTTTCTAATCATAATCGATTGTGTGATTATTTCTTTTAAGAAAAGATTCAAAATTTATCATGAACATGAGACATCATACAGTTTTTTTAATATAATTCAGATAGTATTTAAAAACTGACTGAACACAATCTTCTTAAATATTGCATAGACTTAAATATGACTTTGCAAGACAGTATTGATTTATTTAATAAAATCAAAATTTGTCATCGAGCTTTGCCTTCCAGGATCACAATATTACAAATATTACAATATTTATTTAAAAATAATTTATTTAAATTTTATCCAAATTTTGTTATTGTTCTGAAAATTATATTTATCTCTGCATCTGCAGAAAAATATTTCTCAAAATTGAAAATAATTAAAAATTACTTGAGATCTAGTATTAGTCAAGAACAATTTAGGTTTTTTAACCATTTTATCTATCAAATCCAAATTAACCAAAAAACTAAATTATGATTATATTATCAATGAATTTGCTATATAAAATATGTAAGAAAATGAAACAAAAGCCACAAATTGTAATTTTATTCTAGTAAGTCACATACCAAATTGTATTTTATAAGTATATGAAGCAATTATTTTTATTTTATTTAATATATAGGGTATATGAGCACAGACTTTCACACTTGAACACATATGTTGAAAAGATCAATAATCACCAATATACGTATTTCATGCTAAACCAGCAATCATCAGTTGGTCCAGATTACCATCTATCTCTACATATATATGCTATAAGTGCTCAGATATATATTAAGATAGCCAATCTTCATACTTTAATGGACAGGCCTAATTTAATTTATTAACGATTTTTTGTGTCATTGAAATATTAATTTTATTAAAATAATTTAATTATTTATTATTTTCATGTATTCCTTATTATATCAGTTTGGGCAATAGAGTAAATAGCAAAATGCAATATATTATGATTTTGTTGTACGTATAAAATTTGTTTCAAGCCCCTGTAAGTCAACTTTGCACTGGGCCCTACTTTTGTTCAGGCCAGCACTGCTTAAAGCATTTGATCTCCAAAAGAATATTTATAGAGTTAAATATTTTAAATAGACATGTCATATCTTTGAAATGGTTCTTTTGGATATTGAGGTCATTTGCCTCTAGGATAGCAACTGGGATATTTTTATTAAAATTTAAAACTATAAATTAATTAATAAATATGTATAAAATTTAAAAATATAATTTCACTAATATGGAACTATTTGTAAAATAAAATTAATAAGACCTTCTTCCTGCTTCTATAACTCAAGAAACATTCAGCAGTTACTTTTTTCTCTAAAAGATATTAAACAAGAAAAATACTTTTACCTGCATAAGAATTCTTTTTTGGAAATAAGTATATATTTTTGTTCAAGATTGAATTGAGGATTTTTTTAAATGGCCATAACTAAACCAACTCATAGTTATTAAATTATATAGTAATAGACTTCATTTTAATTTATTTATTAGAACTCGTTGATTACTTAGCAATTATGAATTTATAACTTTAAATAAATAATTCATAAATACATTTGTACATACATATACACACCTATCATATATATATATCTGTGTGTGTGTGTGTGTGTTTTATGTAGTAATTAAAAACTAGGGCATTTTTTCATCATCAAAAAATATATTCACTAAGATTTTGTATTTTTGTATTAATGTACTACAGCCATTTAAAACATTCAATCTGTGGAAATCCTACTGTGATATGAGGTATTTCTAATAATGTTTTGTTGATAAATTTATTCCAGTAATAGCAATATTAGTTTTTATCTGATGGTTTTCTAAGATCTGTATAGCTTGACAAATCTTAACCAGAACCACTTATTTTAATTTGAGGGCAATGGTTTATTCAAATGCCTACTACTTTTTTTTCAATAAGAAAATAGTTTAGCTACTAAGCCTTTTACTGACCAAAAATAAATATAAAATCACAATAAAACATAAATGTAAGTATAATAGATTTAAATTAGACTCCTATTTGACTGCAAGATTCTCTCTATGGCGGTTATTAGTGTTTTTCTATAACTACTGCAATACATACTTTCATCTGTTCTCACAATCAAATGCACTAAAGCTGCAATGTTGATTATAGAGCTATGTGATAGGCAGAGCCCTACATAATACCACCTCTCTTAAATTCATTAGATTTGGTAACGTGATGCTTCAGTTGTCAAATTTTTGGATATTTATAACTATAATAATCTTGTTATTAAGATGCTTCAGTCTTATTTGATGATTTTGTCAAATCTTGTTTGCTTGTGTAATTCCTATAATTCACATACTAACTTTGATCATTTTCTTTGGGATGACTCAGTTTCTGTGATATGCAATGTATGTTAAACTATGATTAATTATTATCTTTCATTTTTTTAATTTCTAAATTTTTGAAAATTATTTTGTAATTCTGCTTATAATTTTTAAAAATAACATTTCAGCATGAGAACTCACTTAAATGGCTGCATCATATATATAATTATGAATACTGTAAAAGTATATAAAAAATTTACACAGTTTTATATATATATATATTAAAATGTGCATAACACTATCCGGAATTAAATGCAACAAATATCATAGTACCTAATGTAAATTTGTGAGAAAGTATGCCTGGATATTATAAAGCTCCAAATCAATAGAAAATTAATTGATAAATGTTGTCATAATACCTGAGTTATTTAGTTATTTTTTTGTTATTGTGATTTACATTGCTTTAGGTTATTACTTATTTAAAATTGTCTTAGTGGCAAATGAAATACGTTTTGCATTTTCTGTCTGATTTAGAAATTTATAATACTCAAGTAGCACTGCTGGAAATTTAACATTGGGTCCATTTATATATATACTTCACCTCTATTTTTATTTATTTTTTTCCAAGCCATCTTCCTTTTTTATCTTGGTGGGGTGTGGTATGAACCCCACAGAATAAAAAAAGTTTTTAACAGAGAGCCCCACAAAAAAATTGTATTTATTTATTTACCCCCAGCAAATCTTCATTTTAACAGGTACAAAGTGTCTATGTATTGAACAGAATGAGTACTTCCAGAGAAAAATTCACTAAAACTTTCAAAAGCTTTAATTAAAATTCAATTTAAAAACTTCACTTTCAATTTTTTTACCAACATTTGAATTGTTTTTATATACACAAAGAATGAATTTGACTAACACACTCTCATTGATTATAAGAAGTTCAAACAATACTAAGAGTAATTTACAGTTAAAATTTTTAAGAATGTTAAAAGAACTAGGAATATACAAATATATTGATAATGTATTATCTATATTTAAATTAATCACAGACTGATTAGAATAAGCAATACAAATTCCTTATTTTTTGTATGGAATTATTTTTGACTTTCAATTTTTTTACCAACGGTTCTATTGTTTTTAGATATGCAAAGAATGAATTTGAGTAATGTATTCTCATTGATTGTAAAAAGTTCAAACAATGCTAAGATCTAATTTACAGAACACAATTATGGTAACATCATGAGTATGCCAGTATAAACTAGATCATTCTTTTCTTTATTTGTCACCAATATTTTAAGAGTAGTATATTTTTATGATAAATTAAGTTGATTCATAATATGTTCAGAATAATTCAACTTATTTATTTATTTCATCTGATTAAATAGATATTAACCTGGTCACTTATCAAATCTTAACAAGTAGCCATGTTTACATCCATAGCAAAAGTTTTGACATCAAACTCCAAAAAAATCAGTACCTTTTATATTGTCTCTTTTTCAATATCTAGCTTTTATATCCAATTACAGAGTCACAAATAATACCATAGTTTGAATAATAGTAATATTTTTTATATTTATAATATTTTCTCAGCGTTTTTATTTCTATTACAGTCCAGTATTTTTTTTATCAACACTTTCATGGTGGTAAATATGCCAAGGAACTTTTTACATTTCTGTAGTGTTCTATAATTTTTTTAATAGGTATTTTGATATGTTTTTTATTTTTACATGCAAATGTGATGTTATAGAAATATCTATAATTGTACTTTTTCCCCCTACTCCTGAACTCATTATGATTCTTTGTCCAAATTAAATATATATGGTGACAATGACCAGTTCTTAATTTTTTATTAGTGTAAAATAATTTTGTGTTTACCTGAAGGTTTGTGATGTTGATGTTCTAGTTATATTTTTATATCGGACTATTTCCATCATCTAATATGATGGATTTGGAATATTTAAATAAAGTTAAATTTTTCTAAAGACATTCAATACTTATATTAGATGGTGGAAATAGTCCAATATAAAAATACAACTAAAATCCTTTTGTTTCAACTGTAGCTTCTAGCTCTTTATCATAATTTCTTATACTAGAGAATTTTTTTTTTTTCTAAACATTTTCTACAATTTTGCATAATCACCTGAATCAAAGGCATTGTGATAATCAATTAGGGATATAAACTCTTTATATAATTACAACTCTGCTATTTTTTGATTTTTCATTAAACCAATATGAACTTGTTTTATTTCTAATAGTAATTGGTATTCAAGTATGTTAACTAATCTTACTTGCATGCCATATTGTTTGCACTCTTTATCAAAAATTATACTTTTAATATAAAAATCAAAATTGATTTATTATTCTTAATGTATTGAATAGATAAATTGGCATTTCTATTAATATTTCTTCAGTTTCTTGAAAAGTTTATGGATACATAATCATTAATTCCAGACATTGTGGCTTAAATCTGAGACATAATAGCAAAATAAAAAGTCATTCCTATATAGTAAATACATATAGATTGATAAAGAAAATTAAGATTGTTTTAATATAATATATCTTTTATTAACTCAAAGAAGTCAAATATAGTTCTCACTTTCATTGAGAAAATAGACTATTCGTAGCAGTCTTTTCTACACAAGATTCTAAAAATCATTGGAAATCATTTAATAAATACCTATTTTAACTATAAAACTGAGTCTATTCTAATATATATTCTTTAAATTAGACAAGTTCTGCAGTAGGAAAGTTCACGTGTTAAATTTAGAGCTAAATGATATTACCATCTACCTCCTAATAAAAATGTTTAAGCAATAATATTGACACCGTGAATTTGTAAATAGCCTATCCTTTAGCATTTTTATTACTATCCATACCAATAAATGTTATTTCTAAATAAATTTATTATCAAAACTTCTTAAATACTTTTTTAAGGTCAGTATGGTTCGGTAGTTTGTGATGTGTGTGTAGATATATATAAATGTATTTAAACTATTAAACGAAAAGGAAAATGAGTAATAAGTTACGTTTTCATAAATTTTGCCTTTAGGAATAAATTTACCGGTTTAAAATTATTAATTTAGTCTAACTGCTAAAAAAAAAAAGACTAAGAAACAGAAATGATTACTGAGTATTATAATAGACAATTCAGCCGAGCAGATGCTTCCTTGAAATCAAATCATTCAAAATATTTTGTAATAATATAGTATTCATAAAAACTTGTTAATTTAATTAAACATTCTTTAACTTAGCATTTTGTTTTTTTTCCCTAGCATTCTTCAATGAGAAATAAAAACAATTTTTTAAAAAGTCAAAAAAAAAGTTTAACTAAATTAATGACCGTGTGGATTTTTTTAAAAACACAAATTGGCTTAATTTTTGTAAATAAAAAAATCCTAAATAATAAGTGATTCGATTTTTAAATCTCTTAATAATAGTAATTTTAAATATATATCAAAACTTATCTTAAATTTTAGCTCTTTAGATATCGAAAATTTTATGATTGTTTGAAATCAACAAAGCGGTTTAAATAATTATAAAATGTGGGTCTTTTAAAAAAAATATTTTTATTAACAGCAATTCACTGAAGAACCAAAGTATCGTTCAAATAATGTTTTGTATATATTATATTCTAAAATAATTTACATTGATATATTTGTAATAAGTTATGATTAAGGTTTTAGAATAAAATTTAAATTATAGGTAAAAATTTTAATCATAAAAAATAATTCACAGTAGCATTTCATTTCTTAATCAAGCTTTTTCGTTAAGTTTGGAAATGGTTCTGAAGAGTAATGATTAATATGAAAATAGTTGTAATAAGCAAATTCGATCCTACTATGAGAAAAGTAAGACAGCAATTTTCTCAGGCAAAGTATTTACATAACCACTCGTTTAATTAAAAAAATAAACATTATGCAGAAAATAAATTATAAGCATAAATACTTATGCATTTTTATGATGCTGATTTTATAAAAGTTTGTGATGTTCCAAAATTAAAATGCTAAATTATATTATGAAACTGGCATCCTATAAAAAGTTTTCCTGATAATGATAAAGTCCTATCATTTGATCTTAGTTCTCTGTTTCTTTTTTAAGACAGTCTACCTTTAGAATGAGAACTTAATATACACACATATAGATCACTGTTGTATCGTACACATGTCAGATTGACTATCAACTGGACTCTAATTAGGGCAGCATGTTTTTTATGCAATCATTTAAAACTGAAAAACATTATTTATTAATCAAATCATTATATTATTTATGATCAAATATTACTGCACAGTTCAGCATTTTAACATATGGAAAACTATGGCAGTATTATATGAATCAAAAATTTGCATAATAGAATTTGATATTTATTACTGGACAATCAACTGCAAAATAACAGGACTTCTGGCAATATTATCAGGTTATAAAAAGATGCAGCATAGCATAATTTGTAGTATTACATAGCTGACCTGATTTGGGGTAATATCAACTGTTGTTTAAAAAGTATACAGAATAAATCAATGTATTATAAAACTAATCTGTATTTAAAACCCACATTAAACCTAAAGGTCAAATAAACACATATCAATTCAAAAAGATTCATATATATATATATATATATATATTATCATAGTCAAATTGTTTTTTTCAAGATACATAAATGTTGACAAGTTTTTTGACTTGACATAAGTGCAGATTATAGATACTAATAAAGCCATAAAAATTAAGTTTAAAACATAAACTATGTAATGCAATGTTGTAATTATAAATTTTATTAAACGCTCACTATTATTTCAGTAATAGTTTTAACAAGGCTGTAAACCTTAGCAATGAGCGTCTGAAAAAATCGTCACTAGGGACCTCTGTAGGTCTTTAAAACACATGCTTACGCTATGAAGAAAAGAGAGAATGTGTTTTAAAGACCTACAGAGGTCCCTAGTGACGATTTTTTCAGATGCTCATTGCTAAGGTTTACAGCCTTGTTAAAACTAGTAATGCAATGTTGTATATTCTAACTTTGTTAAATTCTCTGAAATGTTTTGAAAATATTAATTAGAAGAAATTAACCATCTTGCAGAAGAATTAAAAGATGTGTTCATAGTTTAGCATTTCATTGTGTCTTTATAAAATCAACAATGATACTGAAGTATTTTATTCAAATGCATAGAACTCCAACAATCCAATAAAAATCACATTGACCATTTTAACATTTACAGCAAAAAAGAGAAAGTTTTAATGTATGTTTACAACTTCACATTTTATCAAAGTATTAAGATGTGGTCTTGACTGTCTTTGTGAATATCCAAGATGGATATCATCATAACTATTAGATTATTAATTATACTTTTTAAAAAATACATATAGTACTAATAACTAATAATATGTCATTATATTTAATACAGCAAGGTAATGTTATTTATATTTATATGTTGGATTATTTCCATTATTTGATATTAATTAGAGGTAATTTGAACCCAAATTTTCAAGCTCCTTTTAATCATCCATTCCATCTTATACAACCAATATATATGATAACAAATAATCTCCAATATATTGTAACAGTCAGAAAACGTGTGACTCGTAAACATAGTGCAGAATTCGACCACCATACAGAACAGCAGCACCATCGAGTAGCGAAGCCACCCATGGTACTGAGTTCGAACATAGTTTATCGGTTCCACAATACAATCCACAAAACAACGCATCTGATGCGACATTAGTAAATATTTCCTTAGGCACGGTGGTCAGGGATATGCAAGAGATTCATGATTTTATTCTCGAGTTAGCCAATAATCAAACTAATATTAATTAAACATTCATATTTACATAATTGAGGAAATATTATATAGAATGGGTATCGAATAAATGAAACGTAACTGCAGACATATAGTTTAAAATTATTTATTAATACATTTTAATAAAATCATTTACTAATAATGTTTTAGGGATTCAAAGCTTCAGTAGCAGAATTTGTGACATGATTATATTTTAAAGAATATTTATTTATTTAGACATTATTTTATATTGAGGACTTCAGTAGCGGTATTTCCGATACTGTAATATTTACAAAAGAAATACATTTATTTGTTTAGACATTATTTTATCTTGAGGACTCAGTAGTGGTATTTCCGATACTGTAATGTTTACAAAAGGAATTCACTTATTTGAAGATGTAATCTAGCTACCTAAAATTCTTGAGTAAGTATTTCTAATGCATGCCTGGAGGTATTTATACCTTTGCAACGCAAGAGTCTAAAGTAAGATTTAAGAATAGCGGCGGACATATATTTATTTAATTAAAATATTTATTTTATGACTAAGGGCAAACATTTATTTGAGAGTGAATTACGAAGATAATGCAGAGGTGGAGTGATATATAGAATAATAGAATTGAGTAAAGGAACACGTGGTACGCTTTAGAAAGGCGATATGGAATGGCAGTATATCGAAACTGCAATGCTGCAAATGGGTTTATAAGAATGTCGGGCTGGTCTCTGCCTCGGCCTGACAAAGTAAGGTGTCACATAAGCATAACCAGGGACAAGCGGTCCGTGTTGCAGTTTGCCGGCTGGCTGTATGACATTGTCAAATCCTACGGGAGCACCCATTATGCCCACTTGTGTAGGATGACTGGAGTTAATTTCAACCCTGAAGAATCCAGAAATTTCACGGCAGAATGGGTCATCGTGTCTCTAAAACATAACACATGTATACTGTATAAACGATTATGATGATATTTAAGTAGATTTCTGACTCGGCCCTACATTATCAACATTTACTAAAAAACGTTGGCGACTCTCGAAGAAATGTAATTTTCTGGAATTATTCATGATGATTTAATAAATACAAAACATATATAAATTAGGAACTATTATAACTAATATGTCAGCCATTTGCGAAGTAGTAGACCCTGCATTACAATAAGTGATGCACTGAATGCGTGTCGATTTATATGAAAGTTAAGTTAGTTATGAAAGTAAATATTAATGAAAATTTGACACGCATTCATTGTTCCAAGCGATCATAGATTTAAACTTTGAAAATTGAGACAATTATGAGCATGCAATAATTAAATAATAACTATAGATAGAATGTAGATTTGAGAAATACGCACCCAAGAAAGATAGAGTGAGGTAAGCTAGATTATTAGAGAAATTTACATATTAAATTAATTATTCAATTTTAGTTATACAAATGATAGTTTCTACATTTTATAATTTAGATAAGTAATATGAAGAATAGCTATAGCATGTTATTAGAGTACTCTAGAGTTTGAACACAGACAGGTACCTGTTTTATAAGAAGTTTTCTGATTCCATTAGTTTAGCAGCAAAAAGTTCACGAGTGGCAATTCTTTCTTGTATTTAGATATTTCATTTACTTTCACAGCAGCAGCAGCTTTCTCATTTATTTCAGGCAGCAGATCTTCATGATGAATTTATGATGGGCAATGGAAAGTTCAGCATCCGATAGGCCATCTCCCAATGGAGAATAATCTAGGTGCTTTACTCGGTCATACCTTGACAGGAACAAATTATTTTTATATTTTTGGAGACTCTCAGTGATCCAGAGCAAAGCTAAAGTTTAAGTGAATGTCTCCAGCAAGTCTAAGATGGCCTCTTTTTTTATCTTGATCTTTCACATTTTTGTTAAGATATTTTTAGGTTCTACTTAATCTGCCCTGAGGATAATCAATGCATTTTGTTGGTTTTTAATTAAAGAAAGCTGCCGTTCTATTGTTTACATTTTACATTTACTAATTACATTTTGGGGAATTTTTCTTTAATTAATCTATTATCTATCACTGGACCGATGCTTTTAAATTTCAAAGACAAAAAGGAAACATAAGATTATTTTAACTTTTAATTAAATATTACATCAGATTTTTTTAGAATTATTATTAAACGAAATTTAAACAAAGCAATAAATACGAACTTTATAATTCAAAATAAATGATTAAAATTATACAAAATTATATAACTAAAAGAAATCTACATTATATTATTTTATGCCTATTTATTGCCTTTAAAATGTGTGCGTGTTTATGCTGAATTCTACATATATTTATACATTTTTAATATTGCTACACACACAATTCGATACCAAAAAGTTTAAATTTGGGCGGGATAGATCGGTCAGTGAGAGACAACAGAAAAAGGTGAAACTTAAGATTCGAATACGAATCTTACTGTTTCAATATATATTTCATGCTGAAGCAGCACTCATCAATTGGTTCAGATTATCATTTTCCACACATGTACAGAATCAGTGCTTAGTTTATATTAAGATAGCAAATCTTCAAACTTTAATTGACAAGCTTCAATATTCTCTATTCTCCAACTCTTTAGCCATCCATATGATTGAAAATCTGATGATGGCATGTTCAAAGTCATTTGCCAATTTTTATTATCATACTTATGTTGACCATAAGTATTCTGACCACTCATACATAGGACTGGGAGTTTGAATGTCTGGATTTAAATCTTCTCTAATTGCATCTAGCTTAAATTATATATACTATACCAGTATTTAAATATTACATATTTAGCCTGTATTTTATCCACCCCTTTTCTGTATATTTAAATGGGCTTGGCATTCTGCATATGAGGGATCAGTTAACAGCCAATATGGGTTTGATAACAAAAATTTGCAAATAATGGCTTTGAATATACCATCATCTGATTTTCAAAGATATGGATAGCTGAGGAGTTGGAGAGTAGTAAAGATTGAAGCCTGTCCATTAACGTTTGAAGATTTGCTATCTTAATATAAACAGAGCACTGATTATATATGTGTGAGAGATAATGATCTTGACCAACTGATGAGTGCTAGTTTAACATGAAATATATATATATATATATATATTGGAGATTATTTACCTTTTTCACATGTATGTGGTCATTTGTATCAGCTGTATAAGATGGAGAGGATGATTAAAGGCAGATTGAAAGTCTGAGTTCAATCTCCTCTAATTACATTTAGCTTAATATATATATATATAATATTAAATATTGAATGTCTAATTACATTTAGCTTAATATATATATATATAATATTAAATATTGAATGTCTTTAGATAAATTTAACTTTATTTAAATTTTTGAGTTACATTCATCTGTTAGAAATAGCACAGAAGTTACTATAAATGTAATTGAAAAATTTAAATAAAGTTAATTTTTTTAAAAAACATTCAATATTTAATACTAGATGATAGAATTAGTTTAATACATAATTAATACTAAAATGCCATCATCCCAAATCTTCAGGCAAACATTAATGCTATTTCCCTTCTTATCTAATTTTATCATCAATAGTTCTACATAAATATAAAATAAAATCAACACCATTAATAAATTTTATGACAGGTAATAGTTTAAACTGAAGAAATGCAAAAAATGTATAAATCTTCAAACCGATAAAAAAATTTCTAAAATAGTTATGCTGCTAGGGGCCAGCATTTTCCAACCTTTTATATGACTGAACACTTTGTGAACCCTAACATTTTAATTAAAACATCTTGGTTATTTTATTGGATAGGTAGATATTAATAATAAAATTAATTAAGCAAGCAAATATAAGATTAAGAAAACAAAACAAATGTCTATTAACAAATTTTAATAATATAAAACAGTAAAATAAACTAATGTACATATAGTCAAATTACATTCTTAATGACTTTGATGTTTGGGATCTTTGAATTGTAAATTATTTTAATAACAGATGCAATATTTGAAAGTGGAATTTATATATCTAGTAAAACATCCAGTCTGCTCCTGCATTTTGATTTAGTTGCAACGTAATATGAAAATTCTTCCTTGCATAAATATTATTGTAAAAGAAAGCAAAATATGAATAACTAGTTTTTGACACATTATGATAATCTCTGTTAAATTTAATTAAAAATCATTTAATGGTAGCTTTTTATAGTTTTGTTTTATATCTGAATCACTAATTAAATAAATTAGATTTTTATAACCACTTGTTCTGAAGCCTATTAGCTTAGCTATCACTGTAAATAAATTTTGACTCCAGGAATTTCTTTCACTGAACATTAGAAAATATTGCAAAGGTGTTAACTGTAAGTCATGTAAGTATTCTAAAATTATATAGGAAACTTCATCATCTACTTTACAATTTATTTCAGCTAAAATGTATTCAAAGTGTCAAAGCAATCAAAATTATTATGTTCAACTGTAGAAATCCCAAGTAGTAATTTTCTATCAAAAAATGCAATTTTATTTCTTGCAATACAAATTATAATATTCTTTTCTTGTAATGTCAAATTATTTTTATTATACTTAGTAAAGCATTAATTAAATATGCAAGATTTCTCATCTTTGAAAGATATTTTTTTAAATTTGAATGAAATTCTGTCCTAAATTATAACTCACAATGAAGTTTCAAAAGTCTCGATAGGGTGTCATATCACTTCAGTATGCAATAAAATGGCATTATTTCATTGCACAAAATTTTAAATAATTGGGATTGAAATGGTTAAAATTTTATATAATTGATAAGTTTTGCAGTTTAACCAAAATAATTTTTAAATATGTCATTCTTTTTTATTACCAGTGCTCACCTATGCAAAACACAATGATATTTGTAGCTTTTATGGTTGCTAGAAAAATATGTATTATATATAACTCTTTTCATATCTCCTGTGATTGCTTATGTACCATCTGTACCAATATCAATACATTTTTTTTCTAAAAGATTTTTTGTTTTGTTATGTAACTGTGTTTTTCATTAACTCTTTCTAGAAGACATTTGCACATGACTAATCTTTTTCAATATTATTATTAAATAGACCTTCAATATTTTTATCAAATACATTACAAACAAACACTAGTAATATAGTGAGATCTATGACACCTGAAGACTCATCCATTTGCAACATATTTTACTGCATGGTTTTAGTTGATGACTAGCTCTTTCTCTATGTTGGCAGAAAGATATTTGATGCAGCATGAAACAAGGTTATTTGGTAATTGTAATGTATATTTAAAAAGACTCTCTATTTAACATACTTGACACACTGTCTTTTTCACAAGGCCTAATGAGAATCTCTCTAATTGTATAAGATTCATTTTTAAGTGAAATGCAATAACTGATGCAAAAACTGCTATCATTGCACTTTCATTTTTAGTTTTAGCAATTGTAATAATTTGAAGTTCAGATTTTTCTAGTGAATTACATTATCTTTTAAAAAATGTCTATCTTTCTTTTTGTAATTATCAGTGTGATTTCTAAATGCCCATAAAGTTTATCTCGAGTCAATGAATTGTTTACTAGTATTTTATCATGTAAAACAACAAATACATCAGAAGCATCTGTATTTTCAAAACATTTCACTTCTTAATTTAAATAACTTTCATTATATTTTCTTTTGATATGCTTTTAGATATTACCTGATTTTTATTATTAAATTTTGAAAAAACAAGTTTCTTGCCCAATTATAGATGTGTCTGGAGAAGTAGTTCCATCATTGTTTTAAAGTTTGGCTCTTTAACTAAGAGTAGATGGGTAATTTTTGAATAATATTTAAATTCTTATATTAATCAGAACTGTATTAAAAATAAGAAAATTGTGTTATTAAAAAGACTAACACACAAAAATAATTATGAAAAAAAGTATTAAAAAATATCAGATATGTTAAAGCAATTCTAATAAAAATGATTTGATAAAATGTTTAGTAACAAAAATTAAAGAATATGAAATAAATAATACTGTAATATATGAAATCAAATATAAAATAGTTAAAAGCTGTAATACCAAGATAAATAGTTAAGATAATTATAATAAGAAATGATTTATAATTATTAAAAAGAAAAATTATAATAATAATAAACAAGGCAAAACTCTCCATACAGTAGTGCCAACCAGAGTAATTAATGAAAGCCAGAAACTAGTCTGGGAATATTGGATGAATAGGCACTAGATAGGGATTTTATGCACAAGCCTTCTGGCATCCATTGATTACTCTGGTTGGCACAGAGTGGCACTACTGTATGGAGAGTTTTGCTTTGTTTAATAACAATTATGTGCTAGTATAAGAGATAGTGATCATGTGATGTTTAGTGGTATAATAATAATAAATGTTCAATCACAAAATTTTAGGTAAATCAATTAAAATCTATTATAATAAAACAATTAAAAATGATAATAAAGGTTTTATTATAATAATAATAATAATAATAATAATAATAATAATAATAATAATAATAATAATAATAATAATAATAATAATAATAATAATAATAATAATAATAATAATAATAATAATAATAATAATAATAATAATAATAAACATATTTATGGTCAAAATAATAATAATAATAATAATAATAATAAGAATAAGAATAAGAATAATAATAATAATAATAATAATAATAATAATAATAATAATAATAATAATAATAATAATAACAACAACAACAATAATAACAATAATAATAAACATACATATTTAAGTAAAATAATACTATGATATTGTTACGAACAATAACTGTTCTGCTGGTAAAACCAATGTCCACTTATTTTGACAAATTGCTAACAACTATAATGTCATGATCAATATTGAATCAGCACACCAAAATGTTTAACCATGTTCAAACATGTTTCAACTTCATTTAGCATTTAAAATCATATGAAACATATTAGTTTCTACAATTTTTTACAAAATAATTTGTGATTTTCTGCAGAAATCTAAGAAATGCTGTACTAAGCAATAGATAAAAAAAAAAAAAATGCATATATTTCCAATTTACCAAGTTCAGAATAGAGATAAAAGTTAGTAATAAATGAATGATTAGAAAGTGATTGAAAAGAAAAAAAATTAAAATAAGCATATAAGATAATGCCCAAAAAAAGGAAACTATTAGAAATAAAGCTGATAATTTTTATAACATTAAGAATCAGTAGTTTAAGTTTGAAATAATGATTTTACCTTGAATATATTTGAAATATTTCTGGAGAATAGCATTTATGAAGAAGCTACTGATATTTATTGGAAAAAGAAGGCCGAATATGAAAGTTGATGCTTAAAAAAATGATTTGGATAGTAAAATAATGGACTGAATTAAGCTTAGACAAGACTTTTATTGCATCTTAGTGATTGCTATTCACAGAAACAATATATTTTAGCTTTATTTAGTTCATAGTTTTTTAGGGTTTTGTAAATAAGAGATTATTAAGACAATATTTTTATAGAAAAGATATTAGATAAACAATGACTACTTTAACTTAAAAAAAATGTTTAAAAAATAATTAGATATCATTTTATAGATTTAAAAGAAAAAGAAAATGAATCATATTTCTTGAAAGATGATATGGAATATAAATCAAAGACATATAAAACGAATAGTTTTTCAACTGATGAGATTCAAGAAAACAATACAGTAACAAGTGATTACTAATATAAGTATCATTATATTGTTAATTACACAATAGATCTAAATTTAAATAGAAATGTAAAAAATGGCTAAATTTAAAAAGAAATCTGCAATTGTACTTTTTCTAAAGGAAAAAAATATAAATGTGATAGAATAAAGAATAAAGTGATAGGTAGACTTATAGGTATAAAAATAATTGGCAGACAGATAAATCAATAGATATTTTAAGTTGGTGGATAGAAGGTTAAGTACATAAGTGTGTTGGATGATTTGGTGAGGAATTGGGTGAGTAAAAGATAAGTAGGCAAATATGATAAGTAAATGAGTGGGTGGATAAATAGTAAGATTTATAGTTAACCAGTTAATAGATAGAGAAAAAAGTAGAAGTGACTGAACAAAAAAAATCAGGAAATAGAGAAAAAAAAAAAAAAACAGGGAAGAAGAAATGAAAAAAAATGAAGATGGATAGATAAAAAAAACAGATATAGTTATTTTTTATTTAATTATTTATCTGAAAATAAAACTGCTTTATAAAAAAAGTGGATGCAAAAATTATAAATTGAAAGCTGAATTTATCTATTGAAGCACAAATGCGATCTTCATCAACCTCTGATTATAGAAATCATTGTTTTTGATAAGCGAGTTTTCTGAATATTAATTATTACATACAATATTATTTCAATATTTTATATTAAATAATTTATGAAGTAAATTTTATTTTAATATTTTTAATGATCCAATAATTAGAATATATAGATAAAAAAAATATATTCTTATTTTTATAAAAAGTAATTACTATTCTGTATAACCTTGTGCAATGATAATCCAATATTCTGTAATCATTCCCCCAATACTCTATAACCTTGTACAAAAACTCTCCCTTTACTCTAATAAAAATAGGTGATATATAAAATTTAATACTTTTTTGAAAAACCAGAAAATGAAATCACTAAGTTTGGGCAATCAACATAAAATACAGTTTTAAATATCTAAAAATAATCCTGATTATTACAAAAAAAAAAAAAAAATACATTTAAATTCTTTATATTGTTATTATATAATTATATGGTACATCCATTTAAATAAAAAACTCAAGTAAATTTTATGTTTTCATTTAGCATTATTTTTCATAACAAAAGACGCTTTTTGTAAAATAAATTGATTTAAATGATATATTACTATATATGTTTGTATTATATGTCTTAGATCAAAACTAATGAAAAATAATAAATGCCTTATGATTAACTATAAGTATTGTACATATATAAGTATGCGTGTGAAAATAATCTTTAAACCACAATAATTGCTTTTTTTAAAAAAAAATGTAATAATTAAATTATTATTAACAGTTCACCAAATCATTAAATCACTGCCAATTTTCTTTTTCCTTTTTTTTTTTTTTTTACTTGTCAGGGTTTTTTTGATTTTTAAATAAAAATAAAATTAAAAAAACAAATACTTTGAAACAAAATAAATTGTCTTTATCAACAAATATAATTTTGTAATTTAACTTTTTAGAATACTGTTCAAAAATAAATTGTCTATTAATAATAGTTTGGAAATCTTTTTTTTTCATGTAGTTGTTAACTCTTGATATTAGGTTTATATCCAAATGCAATGGAAGTTTAAATTTTGTCTTTCAAAATTGGACTTTGTTGTAAAATAAGAAATTTTTGTTTTTCATATATATGTGTATATCACAAAATAAAACAATTTACATATTTCAACAATAATTTATTTAAGTTCTTTATTATGAAGCTATGTTTTTTAAAGGCTGCATACCAAAAGAAGCATTTTGGAATAGCAATTTAATTGTGCTTTGTGGACTTCTTTTAAGTCTACCATTCTGCTGCTTTGCTAAACTATACAGCTTCTAAATATTATATTTTAATCACAAAAGCAGCACTTATGTTAAATGCTTTAATCATCAAAAATGTCTGCTTTTAAATTATATTATTTTGAATCTATTATTCTGCCAAGCAGAAATTGCCATGTTTTTTAAGCAAATTACTATTAATAGTATTAATATAAAAAAACAGTTATTTCTTTTTTACTTGCATTTATAATGTTCTCTTTAAAAATCTGAGTAACATGGCAATCTTGAATGTCCATATATATATAATGAAAGTTTTTAATGAAATACTCGATATATTTTTTACTTGAATTAAGCTGTGATGTAGTCCAAAAAATAATAATTAACAACTAGAATGGTAATTTAATAAAAACCATGTCATCCAATAATAATATTTTATTCATCTGATACCCTATAAATTAAAAGTGGTGCATTTTAGTTGGGGATTTTATAATTTTTAAAAAAGAGGAGGGAATAGATCAGACATCAATATTTTATATATGTAAAAGTTAAAGTATTATAACCTTTTATCTCATAAAAAGTAAATATAATTAGAAGATTTTTAAAGACTTATTAATATGAAAATTGAAAGTCTAATGAGCTATTCTGTATATTTTTTATTTTAAGTTTAGTTATAATGTGACAAAGAAAACACCCAATTAAAAACTGAGTTGCTATTATTGCACTTTTGTCCTGGATTTTTAAAAAAGTGCTATAATAGGTTACTAGATAAAACTTCCTTAGCATTAGAACTGTCAATTAGTAGTTGATGGTTTCCTAGCAACATCAATAAAGTTGTCTCTAATTGGTAGATAATATAATTCTTTGTTTTCCATTTGATTGTATTTTAGCACTGGAAGTGTACTTTCTTCTTCAACCCCAGGCAACTAACCTTGTTTGGCTGTTATTTTAATAAGATTATAGCTATATATTTCTAATTAAAAACATAAACACTTACTTCATACACTTATATATATATATATATATATATAAGTGTATGAAGTAAGTGTTTATGTTTATATATATATATATATATATATATATATATTGTAGCAGTATATAAATATGCCATTACATTAATTTAAAATAAAAACTTTAAGTTTGCAAATAAAAATAAATTTATTAAAAACTAAAATTAAAGAGTTGTTAAATGTATATATATATTCACACAGATGCAAAACTTTAAAAATATTTTTTTAAAAATAAAGAAAAAAAATAAGTATTTGAACTTAAGTACAAAATCTAAAGATAAAACATTTTTGTAAATGGAAATGATTGTTTATTAATTATCAAAAAGCAAACTAGCCCTTGGGGCTTTTATATAATTAAAAAGTCAGAGGAAAGATATAGATAAGAGAATAAAAAGAATTAGCTTGACCAATGGAAGCACCAAGCCTCAGCTCAGACCCTAATAAAAATGATGGATTAGTGATGTTTTGTTTGTTGAATCCAGAGGATGATTATAAAAGGAAAAATATTGAAATTAAGGACAGTTCCAGCTTGATTTTTGTGAGAAGAGTGATAAGATGCACTTGTCACTCTCTCTCACTTATTTCAAATAAAATGACTGTAATACCAGGATTGAACCAGCTTAGGCCTCCTCCAGAACAACAGACTGGACTTCAAATAGAGATGTCACAGGAATTGGCACCAGGAATCATGATTCTCCTTCTGTAAGACATGAACCATAAAATTTAAAAATAATTAAGAACTTTTGTTCAAGCTGTTAATATTCAGAACCTAAATTTTAAAATGAACTCTTATCTGTCTTTCAAATTTCAAATGTTTAAATTATATACATTTAAGTTTGCTAAAAAAAATCATTTCCATTTTTTT
The DNA here is from genome assembly GCA_028023455.1 of Epiperipatus broadwayi. NCBI lineage: Eukaryota > Metazoa > Onychophora > Udeonychophora > Euonychophora > Peripatidae > Epiperipatus > Epiperipatus broadwayi. The sequence continues at coordinate 343,241 of JAQFVV010006352.1, forward strand.
TTCTATTAATATTAATATTGTATAAATTTTTTAAATGCATTAAATTTGAGTTGGGCATAGATGCTTGCATAGATTCATTCATGTTTAATTATGTTTTTGTTTTCATATTTGATTGAAATATATAGACATTCGGTAAATAATGATATCTTACGTTGAATATCTAAAATGTATTTATTTGGATGTCTTTTTAGTTATTGGTGTCAATGCGGCATTTTATGATGAATTCCATTGGGTTTCTTGTGAATTCCCTCTGCAATTACATCAATAGACTTTATATTTTGATCATTTATGTTTATTTTGAAATGTTTTTGAGCACGTAATCTATGTAGTCGATCTATGCTCAACATTAAAAAACAAACTTTTATAAATCCATTTGTGTGAACTTATGTAAATGTTAAATTTAAGTCAGGCATGAATGACTAGATAGATTTGTAAAGTTATATTAATTAATTAGGGGAGAATAATCTTAGGTTATTTGTTTCATAGTTAAATTAGGTCAATGGATTGGATATATTGGTGTAATTAATAGATGTAGTATGAGGTTTTCTACATGCAGGATCTCCATTATATGCTGCACACCCCCTGTTTGCCTATGGAAGGGATAGTAAGATGAAACGCAGTCCCATCCTATGGAGTTTTTATTGTTCTTCTTGCCGACAGATGTAGCATTCCTGTTTGGTTGAGAGTCAATATCTTCTCTAACCATACTGTTCAGGTGTACATTCCTGACAGTATAGTATTTAGTGCTGTTGTATTTTCATGCTACATTGAATACATCAATGTATCAGATGGATTGACATCGGTTTGACTGTGAACTTTTGGCCTAAGGTTAAATAAGGGATAGAATATTTTCTTTTCAAATACAATTTATGTAGTTTATTCATACTTGACAATCTTAAAATAAATATAAAATTCATCTGTGTGAATGATTTAAAATTTTAAAATAATAATTTAAATTAAAAGTTAATATATAAAAAAAAATGTCATTCCTCAAATTTAAAATGATTATATATGTGCATTAATAAATGTTGTTTGTGTGTTAATTACTGGCAGTGGCTTTTATTTTTTTATATTTAAGATATGAAATTAAACAAAGTTATATATTATTATTTCTGCATCTCCACTGACCTAGTGACTTGGGCTAACAGTCTAAATATAAAATAAAGTGGGATCTTAACAGCGTGTATCTGCCTACTCTATAAATTTTCTAGGTTCAAATGGCCTAGTGGCGCCCTCATAGTGCAGATATGGTAAGACTCTTGGTGATCATCATCATTATAATATATATATATATATATATTCTAATGCTTTAACATAATAATGTCTAGTTGTAATAAAAATGAATATAGCATGAGGCAAAATTTTCTGCCTCTAGTAGATAACTATGATGAAACAAGCAAATTAATTGCCTCCAATTTGATTTCTAGCACAAACATTTCATTGATCTTTAAATAAGTATAATCAAAATTAATATATATTAAATTATTTTCATTGGTGAGTTTTTGGGGTCTTCATGAATTTGATTGTTTTACTACTACTATTACTACTACTAATAATGGTATTATTAATATTATTATTATTATAACAACATTTACACTTTTGTGTAAATAATATGAATAGTGCTTGACATTCTTAGAAACACCAATTATACAACTGAAATGATGGTAGTTGAGCTACAACTGAACTATAAAAATAATAGTAATAGTAGCAGTAGCAGCAGTTAATCACATGTATACAAGAATTTGACAACCATATTCATATGCAGACATGCATAGAAATGATTGTTTTAGATTTTGACTTTAAATCTCTAATTTTAAATTATGTGAATGCTTCTCACTTCTTTTTTAATTTTATTTAAATTGTTTGTAGCCCCCAAATTCTTTTTGTGTTTTTATTAGTAGTAACTGAAGCTTGTAACATTATTTTCAGATGAGTTCTATGCTGTATATTTTTTTTAATAATTTATATTTCTCTAGATTCAATAAAACACAAGCACTTATTTTTAATGATCTTTCTGTCATTTATTGGGTATATAAACTTTTTTCTCATAATTTGTCCTAAATTAAGTTTGAATAATAATATTGGAGTTTTTTTAACTCATGTATTTGTTTTACACATTTTGTGTTTTGTATTGATTTTCATCAGAATTTGATATTTTTAAAAATTTATAAAGTAATGGATTTTGAGCATAGATCATATCATTTCTATAAATATTCTAAAATAATTGTTTATTTTTTTAGGTCTTTGTCTTCATGATTTTTAATATATCACTGTTTTCTCTTGTGCTTTTGTCTTTTGATTAGAGAAATACTTTTTTAGTTTTTTTTTTAATTTTAAATTAGTATAATTCATTGAGGTAAAATTTTAATACATATTTTTTTCATATAAATGTTAGTATTATTCGTTTTTTAAAACTTCACATTTTATTCTATTAGTATATATTTCTTTTTAACTTTTTTTTAAAGGTTTTTTATTATGTAGTTTTATTTATTTATTTTTTCAACTATACATATATTTTACATTGTTTATAATTTTTTTTTTTTTTAAGTGTCATAGCATCGGCCGGGATGCGAACCCGCAACTGCCTGCAAGTGCAAGTCAGTCGCGCTGACCTCTCGACCACCAATGCAAGACTATAATTTTTTTGATTGATGACTTTCTACATTTGATAGTTCTTGCCTTGTATATTGTTATTTCTCAGAACTTGAAATTGTTTTACTTTTCTTCAAATAAAAAAAAAAAAGTAACTATTCTCTGCTAATGTCTCTGATATTGCATAGTATCACTAAATCTCTATCATTTAAACTATTATTGTTTTCAAATAATATATTATTTACTTTAATTGTTTAACTAGATCCAGGGTTTATTAAAATATAGTATGCTAGACTAAATCATGTTAAAAGATTGGAAAGTTATGGATAATTTTACTGATGATGATCAAAGTTTTGTCTATTGTCTAGTCATAATATTTGATTGCCTGCTTACTTTAGGCTGCTTTCAGTGGTAGAACACATACTAAATTCTCCATTTATTTGGAAATTTCAGTCTCTAATTAATATATTCATGTTCCAAAACATTTCATATTGTTTCATACAATAAATCATATTACTTTTTATTAGATCTGCATTGTGATGATGTTTATTTAGTTAGCTTATTAATTAAAATTTTATACTTTATTGAAATATAGTTTGCATATTTTACCAAAGTTGCAAATTTATTATAATCTTTACTACATTAATGTGTGATTTCACTATTAAATTGTTATTGTTTTTAAAAATATATTAATCTCTTACTATTGTAGTTTTTTTATTATGCCATCTATTTTACAAAGATTTTTCTTGTGAAATATTAAATAGCATCATAATAATAGTTTTTATAAGATTATCAAAGCATAAAAACCTGTTACCAGAATATAAATATCACTTGATAAGACAAAAATACTATTAAGAAAGATTTAGAATTAAAAAAATATTATATTTAAATGTGATTGTTTTAGTATATATTTAATAGCTTCAGTATGTGACTTTAGTATATTAATTTTGAAGTTTATCCTATTTCATGTCAGATGTTTAGTTTTAACATTATATAAGATTTAAAATACAGGCATTCTTTATATACCTAAAGTTTAATTGTAAATATTATAACGATCCAGAGAAAGTGCCTTAACATAATCTGCACTACAGGGCGCCATCTAGGCATTTGAACCTAGAAAAATTTATAATGTAGGCAGATACGTAAGTCAAAAAAAAATTTTTTTTATTTATTTATTTATTTTGATATCCGGTCATTAGCCCATGTCACTAGCTCAGGGAGTAGCAGAGATTTAATAATATAATCTCTTATCTAATTATATTTCAATATTAAAAAATAAATAAAATAAGCCACTGCCAGTAATTAACATACAAAAATTTATTTACGCACACATATATATATATATAAGATTTAACATTATTATTTTAATATGTTTACTTTAATATTTAACATTATTTTTACTTTTATTTTAAATTTTTAATTTACATTTTAAATTTTATACTATTATTAGTTCGCACAGCTTTGTTTAAAAATGTTGAGTATAGATCGGTTACATAGATTCCACGGTCAAAAACATTTCAAAATAAACATAAACGATCAAAATACAAAATCATTGATACCGTCAATTGCAGAGGGAAATTTATAAGTAACCCAATAGCATTCACCATAATATGCTTGCATTTACACCAATAACTTAAAAGACCTCCGAATAAATACATTTTAGATACTCACCGTAAGGTATCATTATTTATCGAATGTCTATATATTTTGATCAAATATGAAAACCCAAAACATAATTAACCGATAACGAATCCATGCAAGCGTCTATAAACAACTTAAATTTAATGCATTTTTATTTAGTGTTGAATATGAATAGACTACATAGATTTGCATTAGAAGATAAAACATTCTATCCCCATTTAACCTTAGGCTAAAAGTTCGCACTCAAACTGGTGTCAATCCATCTGACACATTGATGTATTCAATGTAATATGAATATGGCAACACAAAATAGGTTAAGAGAAGACATTGACTCTCATCAGATAGGAATATTACATCTATCTAACGAGAAGAACAATAAAAAAAAACTCCATAGAAACGGACTGCGATCATTTTGCCGACTTACGATCGCATTCCCTAGGCAAGAGGAAGTGTGCGGCATATACAAGCGATTCTGCCCATAGTGAATCTTGCATTACATCTACTAACTACATTAATATGTCTAATCCATTGACCCAATTCAACAATGACATGAATAACCTAAGATGTCCCTCCCCTAACATAACTTTACAAATCTATACAGCCATTCACATCCGACTTAAGTTTAACATTTATATCATTTTAAATTTAATTTATCGCAAAACAAAAATCATAAATAAAACTTAAAGAACAAAAAAAATAAATGGAAATGATTTAAAAAAGAAATACATCAAATAAAATTATAACTAATTAATAAATTAAGTTGGTCAGATAGAATTCTATTTCTTAGAAATTAATTAACAAGAAAGTTTATATTTTAAAGTTCTTAGTGTTTCCAAATGTTCATAAATTATATATTTCTTACTGTTTGAAAAATGTCCGTTTTCTCTGATTTCTTGTAATGGAAGGTATTAATCCCACGAAGTTATAAAGAGATCGATGTGCAGTTAATCGCTGGTCCTTTATGGTTGATGGTATTCCTCCGGGCCTTGATGTCTTGTGGCCCACAATATCGGAAAACGATGTTTCATTTTTTTCGAACAACTGAAGGAATTGAAAGTGCATCTTTCAATCCCTTCTCCTTCAACTTCACACTAACACCTATAGTCACATCGTAATAACTAATTAATAATTTCCAAACTTTTCCTTTTATATTAATTTTAAGGATTCAATGGACATTATGTCATCGTTGATGATGATCCTTCTGTTGAGGTCCGATTCCATTGTTTTTCATTCATTGGCTATTAGTTTCTATTGTTTTCCTATCTGACTGATGCTTATACATTTAAATTCCCAAGGCTAGTTTACATTTGACTAATTAAATTAATCATTTCCATTTTTTCAATAACATTTTAATTTGTTTTGTACACTTAGATATATTTTTATCTTTATGTCTTTACTGACAATTTAGTTTTAAAATATTTTTTCTTTTTTTTTAATAAAGTTTTATTTTAATATTTTTTTTTCATCTGTGCAATTATATAGATACGAGTTTAGTATAGGATTTTAATTTTCAATTTTTAATTCTTAAAAAGAGAAGTTTTATTTGCGAAGTTTTATTTTTTTCATGTTTACTAATAAAAAAAACAATGTAACGACATCTGTGCTCATTACATATCAGTAAACTTGCTAAAAGAAAATGAACAAAGAAAAAAAATTTTACTTAGGGTTAGTAATTACGGTACATGATTAACGAAAGCATTTACAAAAACATCCGGTTAGTAATTTTACAAAAAGACTATACAAAAAAAAAAATGTTGACTATCGTTTTCCTAAGGACCATTTACGTTCACGCCTCCTCCTCCCCCCAAAATTCTATTTTCTCTATATTTTATTTTTAAACATGGCATGACAAACGAATTATATAAATTTATTTAAGATGGTTGCATTGAGGTAAATACGTTTTTGAAAGATAATGGATTTATACGTGTATATTTGCAGCACAATTATAAATACCACCAACTTATTTATGACTGATTAAAATGCTTAAATAGAATTACACTGAAGTAAATTCCCAATGGTACTCATTGTAAGGTACCACATTTACCATCATAAACATACATGGCTGTGTGCGCATATACACATAAAAGCATAATATAAGTCAACAAAAAAAACATCAATTTCAACCTTTTGGCTTTCTTTTTTTTTAACAAAGTACAATTTAAAATTATTTATACTTTCTCGTGTTTAATATATGTGCAATTTCTTTCTGGCAGTGCTTTTATAAAATTTAAAGTATACGACTTTATGTAACAGATAAAAATATTTTATTTTGAAGAAATTTACTCAGGGCTCTGGTAGTTTTTTAAAGATCAGCCCAAGTTGGATAGCCAGTTATAACGATCTGGAGAAAGTGCCTTAACATAATCTGCACTACAGGGTGCCATCTAAGCATTTGAACCTAGAAAAATTTATAATTTAGGCAGATACGTAAGTCAAAAAAAAATTATTTTTTTTTATTTATATATTTTGATATCCGGTCATTAGCCCATGTCACTAGCTCAGGGAGTAGCAGAGATTTAATAATATAATCTCTTATCTAATTATATTTCAATATTAAAAAATAAATAAAATAAGCCACTGCCAGTAATTAACATACAAAAATTTATTTACGCACATATATATATATAAGATTTAACATTATTATTTTAATATGTTTACTTTAACATTTAACATTATTTTTACTTTTATTTTAGATTTTTAATTTACATTTTAAATTTATACTATTATTAATTTGCACAGATTTGTTTAAAAATGTTGAGTATAGATCAGTTACATAGATTCTATGGTCAAAAACATTTCAAAATAAACATAAACGATCAAAATACAAAATCATTGATACTGTCAATTGCAGAGGGAAATTTATAAGTAACCCAATAGCATTCACCATAAGATGCTTGCATTTACACCAATAACTTAAAAGACCTCCGAATAAATACATTTTAGATACTCACCGTAAGGTATCATTATTTATCGAATGTCTATATATTTTGATCAAATATGAAAACCCAAAACATAATTAACCGATAACGAATCCATGCAAGCATCTATAAACAACTTAAATTTAATGCATTTTTATTTAGTGTCGAGTATGAATAGACTACATAGATTTGCATTAGAAGATAAAACATTCTATCCCCATTTAACCTTAGGCTAAAAGTTCACAGTCGAACTGGTATCAATCCATCTGACACATCGATGTATTCAATGTAATACGAATACAGCAACACAAAATAGGTTAAGATAAGACATTGACTCTCATCAGATAGGAATATTACATCTATCTAACGAGGAGAACAATAAAAAAAAACTCCATAGAAACGGACTGCGATCATTTTGCCGACTGACGATCGCATTCCCTAGGCAAGAGGAAGTGTGCGGCATATACAAGCAATTCTGCCCTTAGTGAATCTTGCATTACATCTACTAACTACATCAATATGTCCAATCCATTGACCCATTTCAACAATGACATGAATAACCTAAGATGTCCCTCCTCTAATATAACTTTACAAATCTATACAGCCATTCACACCCGACTTAAGTTTAACATTTATATCATTTTAAATTTAATTTATCGCAAAACAAAAATCATAAATAAAACTTAAAGAACAAAAAAAATAAATGGAAATGATTTAAAAAAGAAATACATCAAATAAAATTATAACTAATTAATAAATTAAGTTGGTCAGATAGGATTCTATTTCTTAGAAATTAATTAACGAGAAAGTTTATATTTTAAAGTTCTTAGTGTTTCCAAATGTTCATAAATTATATATTTCTTACTGTTTGAAAAATGTCCATTTTCTCTGATTTCTTGTAATGGAAGGTATTAATCCCACGAAGTCATAAGGAGATCGGTGTGCAGTTAATCGCTGGTCCTTTATGGTTGATGGTATTCCTCTGGGCCTTGATGTCCTGTGGCCCGCAATATCGGAAAATTGTTTCTTTTTTTTTTGAACAACTGAAGGAATTGAAAGTGCGTCTTTCAATCCCTTCTCCTTCAACTCTGCACTAACACCTATAGTCACATCGTAATAACTAATTAATAATTTCCAAACTTTTCCTTTTATATTAATTTTAAGGATTCAATGGACATTATGTCATCGTTGATGATGATCCTTCCATTGAGGTCCGATTCCATTGTTTTTCATTCATTGGCTATTAGTTTCTATTGTTTTCCTATCTGACTGATGCTTATACATTTAAATGCCCAAGGCTAGTTTACATTTGACTAATTAAATTAATCATTTCCATTTTTTCAATAACATTTTAATTTGTTTTGTACACTTAGATATATTTTTATCTTTAAGTCTTTACTGACAATTTAGTTTTAAAATACTTTTTCTTTTTTTTTTTTAATAAAGTTTTATTTTAATAATTTTTTTTTTCATCTGTGCGATTATATAGATACGAGTTTAGTATAGAATTTTAATTTTCAATTTTTAATTCTTAAAAAGAGAAGTTTTATTTGCGAAGTTTTATTTTTTTCATGTTTACTAATAAAAAAAACAATGTAACGACATCTGTGCTCGTTAAATATAGAGGATTTGAACACAGACTTTTAATAATCTTCAACTATCCACACTATCTCATACCACTGATACACATGACCACACGCATGTAAAAAAGTTGAATAATCACCAATATACATATTTTGTGCTGAAACAGCACTCATCAGTTGGTCCAGATTATCATCTCTCACACACATATATAATCAGTGTTCAGTTTATATTAAGATAGCAAATCATCATACTTTAATGGGCAGGCTTCAATCTACTCTAACTTCCAGCTTTTCATCCATCCATACCACTGAAAATCTGATGATGGAAAGCCCGAATCCCATGCTGATGCCAATATTATTGCCATGTCCATGTTGACCTCAAGTCATTCTGATCCCTCATGTATAGAACCTTATTCATTTAAATACATAGAAGAGGGATAGGTAGGATGCAGGCTTAATGTGTAAGATTTGAAATACAGGGATTCTTCATGTACCTGGAGCCTAATTGTCAATATAGGGGATTTGAACACAGACTTTCAAGGACTCTTTAACTAACCACATTATCTCATAACACTGATACACATGAAATATGTACATTGGTGATTATTTACCTTTTCTACATGTGTGTGACCTGTATATCAGTGGTATGATCTAATGTGGTTAGTTGAAGGGTGCTTGAAAGCCTGTGTTCAAATCCTCTATATTTACAATTAAGCTACAGATATATGAAGAATGCCTCTATTTCAAATCTTACATATTAAGCCTGGATACTGTCCATCCCTCTTTTATGTATTTAAATGGACAAGATTCTATATATGAGGGGTCAGAGTGACTTGAGGTCAACATGGGCATGGCAATAATATTGGCATCAGCATGGGATTTCAGCTTTCCATCATCATATTTTCAATGGTATGGATGGTGAAAAGTTGGAGGTTAGAGTAGATTAAAGCCTGTCCATTAAAGTATGAAGATTGTATATCTTAATATAAATTGAACACTGATTATATATATGTGTGAGAGATGTTTATCTGGACCAACGATCACTGCTAATTCAGCATGAAATACATATATTGGTGATTATTTATCTTTTCTACATGTAAGTGGTCATGTGTGTCAGTGATATGAGATGGTGTGAATATTTCAAGGGTGCTTGAAAGTCTGTGTTCAAACCCCCTACATTTTTAAAGTTATATATTGAGCCACATCATTATCCAATTCAAAAGTTGCTTCACCTAAAATAAAACGAACTTTTGGTTTTATTAAATTTTGAACAAGAAAGCTATTTAAAAGTTTGTTTATAAGAGTAAGTGTATTACAACACATACTCATTTATGTTTAAAAAAATATCATTTTATTTGTTTTTGTTATAAAATTGATTTCTAAAATAGTTTTTTTTTACCACTTATTTTATTTTTTTCCCTCAAATTAATTAGATACAGGCAAACTTTTCAATTGCATTCTTGGTTGTTTATAATTAATTTCTAATTTATCTTAACTAAGCTGGGACTTGTTTTTAAATATTTATGAATTAATTATAAATAAGATTAACACCCAAAAGAATCTTTAATTAGGAGAAGACTGAGATAAAGTTTCCCTGTTGAAAAACCATTAATTAAAAAAAATGTGTTTTTTTTTTTGAAAGATAAGAACTCTTATAAATAGACCTAGGATCGTGGGCTGATTATTCTCCAGCTGTTGTTATTGATGCTGCTTGTTAGGTTTCTGCAACTTTTAGTACAGCAATTTAGAGACTGGTTTGAATTGCTGTGCTGCTATAATTTCTTCATTGCCAAAACTATATGCAAGGAAGAACTGCTTCAATAGGATTTTCACCATGTCAGACTAGGCCAACTTAAAGATGGATCCCAGAGCCAAATTGTCCTGCAAAATCATGCCATAAGAACTCAATTGGAACTGTTCCCTAACATTGCCTCCTGCTTTCTCATAAAAAATGAAAACCTAAAGTCTTTGCCAAAGTTCTCCATGGAATGAATTATATCTGCCATGCTGGATTACATCAGCTAATTATAAATTTTTACTTCGAGGTAACATGCTTCTTTATTCTTTCCAGGGCAAAATTTTAAGTAACATATTTTATTATATTTGTTTATTAATTTTAAAATATTTAGAGCATGTATTCTGTTTGCTGTTCATTATATTAATAATGAGCCTCAGAACCTTAGTTTTAAGTTTCCAAGTTTGCTGTCAATGCTATTTATTAGAGATTGTATCATGAGATTATATTTTTATATGCTTAATATGTCTCTATTTATATGACTAACTTTTTCTAAATGCTTTGACAGTCTTGTGTAATTTTAATTTGCTCACCTGTACTTATTTTTAGAGTCCAATAATTGATTTAAATTACTGTTTGCATTTTTTATAAACCATAAATTTTTTGGCTGGCAGTTTATTATGTTTATTGTTCTGGTTTTCCATATTGGAGATTTCTTTTCTTATTTTCTAGGTTATGTAAAACCATAATCATCTTCTTCATGTCTTGTATGTAAATCAGCCTCGAATTGCTTTAAATGTAGTATATCGAAGGGCTGTCCTACTGGCAATATGACTTCTTGTCTCGATGCATTATTCCAGGGCAAGAAATGCTCGCCGGTGCATTTCATCAGTTTCCTACAAGACTGTATTGTTTCATATCTCTGACTTGGAAAGCTGAAATTTTTGTTCTTTTTAAATTGCCAGCAGGAAGATAATATTAATTCCTTTTTAAATTTTAGGTGATAGAACATTTTACACTCTCTGATAAATTCACTAATAATCTAGGTCAATGTTCAGATTCTGTTGGCTGAATTTATTTTTATCTTTTACATGTTGCTTTAAATTTATTTGTCAGAGTGTGTACTAAGAATTTGGTTTGTACAATTATTTGTATTTTATTTCGCTTTCTTGAAATGCTTGGGCAGACATAACTGGTTTTCTAATTACTTATCTGTCTCCTCTTGAGACTTTTAATTATTATTCTCAGATGAAAGAAATTTGTCCCCTCTTCTTTTTTTATTCAATATTAGAAAATAAGCCTGTCTACCAGAGCAATGATATGTAATTTTTTTTTTGTTAGTACATGCCTGATAGAACCATATTTATTGTGTGCAAATCTATACTTTATTAAACTCTTATATTATTTTTAATAAAAAATTTAATTTTTTTAAATTTATTTGGCTGACATTTGTCTTAGTACTTTTATTTCTCAATTGTCTGGACAATAATTAAAATTTCTTGCTTCTCCCTGTGTCTAGTCAGCACTGACCATCATCCTCATTCACTTTTTATCACAGTAAATATATTTTCCATGTGATGTGATGTACTGTGACTTTTTCTTAAATGAAGTCAAGGATCTCTCAGCAATTATACCCAGAGAAACCTGTTAGCCACTTTATTTATGTTTTCCCACATTCTGCTCCATCCCATTTCCACAAACATAATCTTCATCAACTCTATGGTATTTATATCTAAATTCACCTTATCTTTTCCCAAACCCAGCATAAAAATCACTAATCCACTTTTTGTATAATCACTTTTTTCATATTTATTCTTCAATAACTTCATTATATGTATCCTTTCTGTTTTTAAGCATTTACATTTAGTTAACAGATACCTAATATTTTCTATTCCTTCCTTACACAATCTACAGACTAAATCACCCATATTTTTTCCATTTACATGTATATTCTTTTGTTGCTAAAAATCCCGTTCGAGCATTAAACAAACTACTTTCCCTACTATTATCATATATTAACTCACATCTAATATTCTGTTTACTTCTATATATATTTAAACTCTTTTTACTCTCCATATTAGTTCTCCAGCTCTCTAACTCCCTATTCCTTATTAATAAATCTATTCTTTTAGCCTATTTCTTACTACTATAACATTCACCAATCCTCCTAACCCAATCATCCCATCTTTTGTACAAATATACTGATATAAATTCAAAATTTTTTGAACACCACATTACCTTTCTCACCCATCTCATTGCCTGCCCTTTACATGTAACCCAATCAAATACTATTTTGGCTATTCTTTTATTATTCATAAACTGCAATCTACCAAACACTTTCATTTTACTTTTTGCATCTCATATAAAAACTTGACCATTCCATTTCTCCTTGAATTTCCTCTCTTGCTGTCCATACATCTGCATCCAATGCATGTCTTCCTACTTCCCTTTGTACTTTTTCTAAGTAATCTAATATCCCTTTACTAACACATAATGTATCATTACCATATGTTAACCATGCTTTTGCAACTCCCTTCTATATAAATCTAGCTACATCATATTTATTATATGACAACAATGTTAATTTCAATGTTAATTTCTTTATCAATCCCTTTCTTTTCTTTGCTTCATTTATCAATTTTTCTCCCATTCATCCTAATAAATTTTCTGATTACTTAAAATAACTCCCAAATAACTATATCTATTTACCACACTTAACTTTATATCTCCCAATAAAAATTCTACATCTTCTCTTTCCCCAGTATTAACCATCATTATATTTGGTTTTTCTTCACTAAATTTAATCCCTATCTCTTTACCCACCCTTACACATGTCCTCATCATAACTTCCATATCTTCTTTTCTTTCTGCACACCAAAATATATCCATGTGATGTGATGTATTGTGGCTTCTCCTTAAACGAAGTCAAGAATATTTCAGCAATTATGTCCAGATAAACCTGTTAGCCATTTTATTTTCCATTCCCCCACTCTAAATTTTCCCATATTCTGCTCCATCCCATTTCAACAATATAATTTTTTCAACTCTATAGCCTTTATATCTAAATCCCCCTTATCTTTTCCCAAACCCAGCATAAAACCCAATAATTTACTTTCTGTATAATCACTTTTTTTCATATTTATTCTTCCCTAACTTCATTATATGTACACTTTCTGTTTTCAAGCATTTGCATTCAATTAACAAAGCCTAACATTTTCTATTTCTTCCTTACATAATTTACAAAATAAATCACCCATATTTTTCCATTTACAGGTATATTCTCTTGTAGCTAAAGATCCAATTCGAGCCTTAAACAATAAATTACTTTCCTTACTATTATCATATATTTACTACCACCTAATATTCTGTTTATTTATATATATATAAACTCTTTTTACTCTCCATACTATTTCTTCATCTCTCTAACTCCCTATTCTTTATTAATAAATCTATTCTTTTATCCCATTCCTTATTACTATAACACTCAATAATCCTCTTAACACAATCATCCCATCTTTTGTACAAATATCCTGATATAAATTCTTTATCCAAATCTTTTGCATACTGCATTACCTTTCTCACCCATCTTGTTACCTGCCCTTTACTCATAACCCAATTATATACTATTTTGGCTATTCTTTTATTATCCATAAACTGCAATCTACCAAAAATTTTCATTTTACTTTTTGGATCTCTCACATGAAAACTTGACCATCCCATTTCTCCTTGAATTGCCTCCCTTGCTGTCCATACATCTGCATCTAATGCATGTCTTCCTCCTTTCCTTTGAACTTTTTTTAAATAATCTAATACCCCTTTACTAACACATAATACACCATTAACATATGTTAACCCTGCAACTCCCATATAATTCTAGCTACATCATATTTATTATATGAAAACACTGTTAATTTCTTTATCAATCCCTTTCTTTTCTTTGCTTCATTTATCATTTTTTTCTCCCATTCATCCAAATAATTTTTCCGATTACTTAAAATAATTCCCAAATAACTATATCTATTCACCACACTTAACTTAATAGCTCCCAATAAAAATTCTACCATATATATGTATTAAAATGAAATTTTTTGCTGATAAAAGTAGAATGATTTAGTTATGATTTTTTTATCTCAATAATTTCATTATAGGTTATTTCAATATGTTGCAATATTTAAATTTATTTATCAAAATATAGTGATTTACTTGTGTAGAGATAATTTAATCAAATAAAATATTCTGATTTGTAATTTCTGGTTTTTCATTTTTTGATAGACTACAAATAAAAAGGAATATTACTAAATTATTTATACACATTCTGTCATAGCATGAATGTGCTTACGTAGCATGCATATATATATATTAATACAATAAATGTGAATGTGCTTACGTAGCATGCATATATATATATTAATACAATAAATGTCAGCTAATAAAAATATTGTAATAAAATTCAAATATATTCCAAATAACAGTAAATAAAATAAATTCCAATATAAACTTTAATTAATAATAGAACTTTCTATTATATTCATAATCATTTTCAACCAAACTGACTTAATTTCAAAATGGAGTAAAACAACATCATCCAGAAACCCCATGTCAATTTACTTGCCCCATAATTATTCATGAATCTTAATATTTGCTGATTGTCTGTTTTACTTCATTTTGAAATCAAGTCAATTTGATTGAAAATGATTATGAATATAATTGAAAATACTACTATAGATTAAAGTTTATATTGGAATTTATTTTGTTATTTACTGTTATTTGGAATATGTTTATACTTTATGTATATAACTATTAACAAAAACATATACAAAAGAGCATTTTTATCAGCACATCTCTCAACTTAAAATATATAATATCACAACTATCTATTTGCATTAAAATGTAGATTATTTTCTCTCACAATATATGCATTTTCTAAAATAACTCTGCCCCTTTGGTTATCTAGAGACATTAAATACCAGAAATCCATACTTGCTAGATACTTGGTGCTTGTAGTTTATCTGATGAATGAAAGTTGCTTGAGAAATGCCATAGATGATAGAGAATGATTTGGTTTTCTCTTTTGACGGATGAATGTAATTATGAAATTTGATTTAAATGTCCACAAATAAAAAATAAAATATAAGAACATATTTGTATATGCAAAGAAAAATTAAATTTAGATATACATACCTAAATTAGTGATATCTGATTCCTTTTTAAAATGTTACCAGTTAAAAAATATGTGACCGTGTGAGTAAATATATATGTAATTTTAATGAAAATCAGAATGAATGACTATATCATCAATAACAGCAATTTCAAATGTTTAAAAGAACACAATATGAAACAATTCATGGACCTTAAATAAATTTAATCTGCTTATTTAACATCTTGCAGTGATATCTTTTAACTCCCTTGGTAAAAAAAGATTTACTCTGTGAAAAACATCAAAATTTTATATAAATTTAGCTCTCTATTGCATTCTGTACTCAGTCTTCTCTTTCCAATGAAATCTATTATTATTGCACTTCCTTAGAGTGACTTTGAGTAATATTTAGAATTTAAAGATATATGTCTTTCAAACATAAAACATGCTCAGATTTTATTTATGGTTCCTTCACTTCACTTTTCACTAGTAAACTCAGGAAGCATCATATTTAACAAGCTGAATAATATACAATTGACTTCATGATTTTGTCATAATGTTATTTATAATCTTAAAGAGTATCTTCATTTTTTTTTTTCAATGATTTTATCTTGCATCGATAATAGATTCTTATTTTATGTCTAAACAGTATAAATTGTGCAAAATATAGTAATTACAATAATATTGTCATTATACATAACTAATTTACTTGCAATTGTTATATCACTCTTATAATACCATATATTTTAATTCACTGAAATCAGAAGTGGAAAATTGTAGTATTTTGCATCTGAACAACCAAATCATCTTTTTAATAAGCTAATTAAATATATTTCATTTATAGGATGATCTACAGAAGACTCTTAATATTTTGAATGCAACTTATAACGACTTTGATTTACTAATTAGATTCACATTTTTTAACAGTAGGCCTGCAGCTTTTAGGTGATTATTGGTTTTCAAATTGACAGTAACAATATACTCATCATTATAATGAAAATCTAGAAATTGTTTCCGATTTTGCTTTTAATTGAATCAAATCATAAACTCCATTATCAAATTCTTATAATACTTTTGTGAATAATTTACTTGAGTTTAGTATACATTATAAGATTATTAAGAATAATTTTATTTAAGTTAGTTTTATTAGCTCATTATAAAAATAAGATATAAGATATTAAATCTAATAGTTAAACTAGCGACTCACAGAGGGAGTTTCAAATAATCTTGGGGGTAGATATAAAGGCCATGGAGTTGACAAAGATTATGTTGTGGAAGTGGGAAGGAGCAAGATGGAGAAGAATATGGGAAAAACGTGGGACCGGGAATGGAAAGGGAAGGTAAAGTGACTAACAAGTTTCTCTGGGCATCGTGGCTGAGAGATTCCTGACTCCGAAAAAAAAGTCATAATGCATCGCATCGCATTTATCACACTTCTGTCAGATTCTAAACAGTACTCAAGAGCAACTTTGAATCTTATTTATACTAACCAGGTTTTATTTCCCTTTTTTAAATGAGAATAAAATACACATAATTATTAAATGTGATACTTTATGTTTAATAAGTACTTATAAAATTATATTTGAATATATATATGTAAACCTTACACTTAATATATATATAAAACGTGTGAGGATGTAAAGGAGATGATATTTAATTTATAAAATTCGTAATTATTATGTTTTTGGCACAACTAACAGGCAAATACTCAAATATATTCTAAGATAAATAGAAGCTTAATTTATTCCATTTTAGACGAGTATAAATCTCACCACTTGAATTAAATGTGTATGTAACATAAGCAGTTATATAATTAAAATAATATGTAGTGCACATATTGGCATAAGAAAAGCCTATATTTATAATAAAATTTATTATATTTAAATTTATATTTGTGAAATTTAAGTGATCTTAGTTTAAATTTACCAGGGGAAAAATGTCCAATCATCACCCTTTAGAATTTATCAAACAGATTATTATTTTAAATTTAAATATGTAAAACTAATTTATTTCTTTACATCTCTGGTGGATCCTCCCCCATTTCACTTAATTAATTAAAAGGTTCTCTAGCTGACTTGTTGCTTATAACTTTATTTTTAATACTTTTTAAATGTGTAATTTCCCCGATTTTGAACTTTAGTTCACTGGCTGAAAATGATTTCTAATCACTATAGAATAACTAATGAATTTAAGGTTTACATAGCTTTAATTAGAAAAACCTGCATAATATTTTTTAAACTATATTTTTAATCTGCTTGATTAATTTTCATAGTATTCTATCTACCATCTTAATTATGCTTTAAGATTTTTTTTAATTTTTAAATTAAATAATTTTATTTAATATTATTTCTAATTAATAAATTATAAAATGTTGTCTATCCATATTTATGTTTCTTAACCACCTACACACGTATTTTAAAAAAATAAAAATGTATTAATCGCTTATTAATATATATTTAATAGTTGAAGCACACAGGCTTATATATACCTGTGTCTATATATGTAATATATAGGGTATATGAGCACAGACTTTCACATGCCCCACCACTCTCCACAGTATCTCATAACACTGATACCTTCGAACACACATATGTTGAAAAGATAAATAACTATTACATAAGTAGAGATGTCTGCCCATCCCTTCTTTGTGTATTAAATGGATTATGTCCTGTACATGAGGGGTCAGACTGACCTTAGGTCAACATGGGTGTGACAAGAATCTCGGTCTCAGGGTGGCCTTTGAGCATTCCATCATCAGATTTTCAATTGGATGGACGGTTGAAGAGTTGGAGTGGGGAGTAGATTGAAGCCTGTCCATTAAAGTATGAGGTTTGGCTATCTTAATATATATCTGAACACTTATAGCATATATGTGTGGAGATGGTAATCTGGACCAACTGATGATTGCTGGTTTAGCATGAAATACGTATATTGGTGATTATTTATCTTTTCAACATATGTGTGTTCGAGTGTATCAATGTTATGAGATAGTGTGGAGAGTGGTGGGTCATGTGAAAGTTTGTGCTCATATACCCTATATATTAATATATATTTGTGTAAATCAATACCTCTGATTGCATATTTGAGTGTGCGCTTGCATAGCCCTCTTGAAAATAACCAACTAAAATTATTCTATCTTAAAAAAAAGTCAAAAAATGTTTTATTTTATTTAAGTGTATTTTAATTTTTTAATTTAGAATTACATATCATCGTTTCTATTGTTCATTTTATGATTTTTTTTCCATTTCTTTTCGCTTTTTAACCGTATATACTCCGACGATAATTCGAAACATCCTCATGTACTTGTTGCTCATTCATTTTTAAATAAATTTTCATTATCATCATTATCTTATTTCTTAATATTCATATTTTTTAAACTAAGAAATCTATTCGTCCTGACTGTTTTCACGGCATTTCTTCTGTCATTAAGTTTATTTCTAAATCCAAAGTTATTGACATTTTTTCCTTTTTTTAAAAAAAAAATTTTTTTTTCTTTACTTTTAATTTTTTTTTAATGAAAGTTATTTATAATGCTTTTCTCTCCCTTCAGCATTTTTAAATTTTATTTTATAACTTTTCTCTGCTTGATCATCTTAGTAGAAATAAGAATTGTTTTTCCATGGCATCAACAGACTGTCTATTTGAGTCAAATGTTATTTTGACAATATGAGATGAACAAAAAAAAATTATTTTTCCCTAAGAATAAAAATACCTAAGTTTTATATTTTTTTAAATAAAGGGGATTTGAACCCAAACTTTTAAGCTTCTTTCAGTCATCCATTTCATCTTATACAACCAATACACATAGCCACATACATGTGAAAAAGATCGATGGTCTGCGATATTCGCATTTCATGCTGAATCAGCACTCATCAGTTGGGCCCGATCATCATCTCCCACACATACGTATATGTATAATCAGTATTCGGTTTATATTAAAATAGCAAATGGACTGGCTTTAATGGACCTTGATACGATAATAAAATTGGCAAACAAGGACTTTAAACATGCCATCATCAGATTTTCAATTATATAAATAGCTGAAGAGTTGGGTGGGGATTGGAGAAGATTGAAGCCTGTCCATTAAAGTTTGAAGATTTTCTATTTTAATATAAACTGAGCTCTGATTATGTGTGTATATGGGAGATGATGAACTTGGCCAACTGATGAGTGCTGGTTTAGCATGAAATGCTTATATTGGAGATCATTGATCTTTTTCATATGTCTATGGTCATGGATATCGGTTATATTAGATGAAGTAGATGATTGCAGGGAGCTTGAGAGTCCGGGTTTAAAAATCATCTAATTAGATCTATCTTAAGCATGTATACTATACTATATTTAAATATTAATATTTTCTATTACAAAAAAAATTGATAAAAATATAAAAGAGATCGTATGTGTTTTATGCTGAATTTAAATATGACTTCTTTTTTTTAATCACGTTAAGCTTCTCCACTGGCCGACAATTTAATTTTATAAAACTCATGCATTTACATCTTGCTACTTCTAGCAATTGGAAAAAAATTAAACTGATGTTTTCATTAAATACCAGGGCTTCTTTGCTATAAAAATAAGTAATTATTATAGGAAAAATCTTTCAATCAAAAAGTTGTGCGAAAAAATATTCGCATTTACCTGTGTGCAATCCTGGCACTATTATGTTCCACAATACAAGTAGAGATCGACCTTAATAGCTTCATGTGTTTATTTAAATTAACTATATTGAAGAAGTAGCTTATGAAGATTAATATTGATTGTGACGTGATTTTAATTTCATATACTAAAAAATGCTATTTGCGGATTGTGCTACAGAAGAGCTGTCATTCGTCTACACTTGAAATTGTATTATTAATATAAATAAAAAAAATTAAATAATTTATTGCTTGGGAAGTCATAACAGTTTAAGCTGTAAAAGTGACGGTTGAGCTCACCAGTCCACCCGCCATATTACACAAAATACAAATCCAATAAAAAAAAAAAACATTGAAATATATATATCTTAAAAAATGTTCAACTGGTAAAAATATCCAATATTTTACGTACGATTTTTCTGGGGAGAAATGTTTACATATATATACACGTGTGTATAAAGCTACCTGGTTTTTTTTTTTTTTCTATCAAATAAAAACGCACCGCACGCTATTTGCATTATATTCACTATATAAAAAACAACCGAGGCTTTGTATATACGGTATTAAAAGTTTTATAGCAATTTCTTCGCAGCACTGATTATAATTTCTTAACTTATAGATATGTTATATTAAAAAATTTTATATGTTTAAAAAAAAAATGGAAAAGGGTAAAACCATTCGTATAAAAATTAAAAAATTAAAATTAAAAATTTATTGATAAAAATAAAATTTTCAGGTTTTATTTTTATTAAATACAAAAATGCGGAAAAAACGATGAGAAATTCAATTTTTATATAATTAAATAAAAAAAAATTTTTAAAGTACATTTTACTTAAAGAAAAATATAATGAAGATTATCTATTAGTCTGTTTAATGTCTCTAAGAAAACAGAAAACAATCTGTTATTAGTATTAAGAAAAATAACTTTTTATAAGCAAAGCTTTGCAGCTAGATAAACATATTTTTATCATGTTTCAGGAAAGCTATATATAAAGTATGAAGGTTGATAATTCATTCTTTTTTTTTAAGGATTCTTTCGGAGTTTTTTTCACGTGGAGAGATAGGTTCATTTACATTCGGTTACTGAGAAATCAATGCAAGCATTCATTCTTTCATACTCCTAGAAAATATATAAAACTGTATTTAAGCACAGGGCTTGAGAAATGGGTTTAATGCTAACGAATCATTGCAGCTTTCTAATACTTATTCATATAAAAAGTCATATAACTAGAAAGTTCTTTTTAGTACTAATTTATTCTATCTTCAGGGAAAAGTTCTCTATGAAAACGATTTTTAATTGCATATATTAATTGCAGTCACAGTATATTGTGCACATTTTCATAATACAATTCCTCCACAGAAATGAGACCATGACATATCTTGAAGTTAATGATAACTAATAATCTCAAAATGATATGACCTTTTAACTGTCTTGATATTCTGATAGAAGTTTGTTTCGGTTGCTCAAAATTTGTGCAGTTTGCTGAAGTGCAAAATTATACAGCCCAAAAAATGTGAAGACTCTAAGATGGAAATTAATCTCAAGTGTGATTAATAAAAGAATCTATAAAGTGACAAAGAAATATTAAAAAGCTAATACATTAAATTAGAAAGATACCTGACAGTAAGTTTATGGAATATTAACTCTGACAAGACTTTTGATATATATTAACTGTAGACTTAACTTAATTTATTATTATCATATTTATAAATATTTATTTTTACAAATTTTTTTTTTTAAATATATAAATTAAAACTTTATTTAATCATTAGTTTACAACACAAATTACAAAATTAACATTGATAACAAAATTATTACACTAATATTTACATCATTCACAGATATCTTACTGCCATTGCTGAGCTATAGTTTCACAACGCCCCTTCCATCAAAGATTCCCACAAAGAAACATAGTTTGTACTTATTTTCATGAACAATACCAGATACAAACACTCCATAACATGCTATCCAATGCATTGTTTCCATAATTATTCACAGTCTTTCTTATGTGAATCATCACCCTACTAATCATCAGACCAGGCAAGCACACTCTATGTCACTATGTAAACTTCTGTTGGAACTAGTGTTTTATCTCTATTTTTGGCCATAACTATTATTTTTTTAAATTCTCTGAACAAATTGATATTTGTTCCAAGGAATATAGATGTTCCTCTCACACAACAGCTGGCAAATGAATAGAACACTGTGAGCCTAATTAGGATCAAATTGATTCTCTGGATTATGTGATGAATTAACGCAGTGGAGATATATAAGTAAACAAATACTATATTAATATTAATAGAATTATGTAGCAATGTAACAATTAACAGATTATCATCAATATAACAGATTCTAAGGGGAATTTTTATGTTAAAAAAAATTAGCAACTCCAGCAGCTGCAGATTGGGATAATGAATGTTAGGAACAACCCACCCTTTACAAATTTAATATATGGCTTAGGTTCGATTTTATATGTAATCTTGTTTCAGCAAGGCATAGCATATGAGGACAAAATTGCTTAATCCACTTGTTAATAGCTTTCATTCTCAGTCTCTAATTATGTCCTTTGGAATTGTCCCCACTATGTTTAATTTCATAAGCTTTAGAAGGAAAAAAACAAAATTAAATTATATGTATTTGCTGTAACTTAGTATGAATCAATTACCTCTGACCTTCTTTCCCATCCACATTATTGGAACATATCATTCTCACTGTTCTCTTGGGAAGAACTGGATCGTATATACTGATGAGTTTCTCTCCCAGAAATCCCTGTACCATTTTGAAGTGTCTTTTGTCGAAGACCTTGATTTGCCTCTTTTATTTGAATTTCAGCTGAACCAATCAATCTAGTCTGTGAGTCTTTACTGTTATAGTCCAATTTCACAATGATCCTACAATCCATCTTATCCTTAATTTTTTTCTTCTTTTCTCTGCAGACTATAGGATCTGAGTTCTCATGACTATTGCTTCCTGCTACTGTATCACTTGTCATCAGACCCCAATAAATTCTTCTTAAGGACTTGCCTAGATTTTTTATTCATCTTATGTTTCTTTGGTTTGTCCTTTATCAGAGGGAAAACTCTCATTAAATGCAAAATCACCATCAGACTTATTTCCCACAACAATGGTCATACTGGAACCAGTCTCACTTCTTGAGTCCATATCCAGAATCATTTCTGACACCAAAGATATCTCTATTCCCTTTTTATTCTTTGGTTTTTTTTATCATGAATCATCACCTTAACAGTTTCTCCATTTTCATCATATAAATTTAATGAGTTCACGTCTCCAAAACTGTAGCTATGAAACTTTGTCTCCTTGTCCTTATATACTTTATAGAATCATTCTCTAACTAGGTGGTTTCTCTCCCTATAAAGAAAACATTGAGGTGGTAGAAGAGACCACTAGGGGAGAGACATCAATATGAAAGAATGTTGGCATAACTCTGAGTCCCCACTTTTTCTTCAGTGTAAGTCTAAATTTGGCTATATTCATATGAATTGGTATCTCTATTCTTCTATCATATAAATACTTGAATTCTGACACTTCTCCATACTTATCTAGTAACTTCTGAAGACCCACACTCTTAAAATTTATATAGACATTTTTAATTATTCCCTCCATGACCACTGGCCTGTTCAAGTCAACAACACATTTCACCTTGTCATCCAGTTTTGTAACTGTTTTTTAAAAAATTTCTTTCTGAGTTACATTATAAAATTCTAGAATCAATACATTGAAAATCATATTCCACATCTTTTTTTTATAAGATTATAGAAATCCTCAATTGGAAAACTATATAGCTCACAATTCTCATCTGTGATAGTAAGTATAAGTGATTTATCACTATGATAGTTACTAACAGATTTTAACAATTGGGGAGAGATTGTTGCATTAAATTTTCTAGTAATAAGTTCCAAATTGTTGATATTTTTAATTACTTTATCTTGTTCACAATATTTCCCCACAGCACAAACTTCTTGTCCAATATCTTCATACTAAAATTCAACTAAGTCACTATATTTCTCTTTAGCCTCACCATTACCCATGCCATGATAATTTCCTGCAAAATTCACTGCCCTGGAACAATTCATACTATTGTGAGGCATATTGTTATTTGTGGGGGCAGTTATTTCAAACATCTTATCTTTTACACTGTCAGTTTGGGCACTGTAATTTCCCCTTGAATTACTATTATTTTTTATAGATCCTTTAATAGATTTCAAATTTCCAGATTTTTTAATTTTTTTTTAATGTTCATGTTCTTTTCAGAATTAGTTTGAGTGAATTCTTCTTTGTTAAAATTACTGCTACCATATAGGTGTCTCTGATTTCCATTATAATCATTCTGTAAATAATCAAGTATAGTAGTTGGCCCTTCTTCTCCTATCTTACATTCACTTAAGTCATTATTATCCATAATATCACTTATATTAATAAGAACTAACTGTTCAGAATCAATATCTACAGTTTTTGCATTGTCCACCAATTCACTATTTTTCCCACCTTATTCTTTTGAATAATATTATTCACATTTGAAGGCTTGTAATTCTCTTCTATATCATCTGCAATTTTTTTCTTATCTATTATATCATTATTGATTAAAATAAGTTCTTGTTGAGTGCTCTTAGAAGTCTCTATGAATTTTTTTTTTGTTTGCTTATTAGATTTAGTTTTTTTACTTAATGTTTTCTCTTCAGATTCTAGTAACTTAAAATTCACATTACCTTCCTTAATCATTTTTTAAACTCCAGAAGCAACAAGAGGCTATAACTTTTGATATTCTTTTTTTTTTCTTCCAGTGAGTCCTTCCAAATCCTTTTGTAACATTTCTTCTTCTGAACTTGTTACTGAATTAATTTCTTTGGTTTTCTTCATATCTGTTGAATTCTGTGCAGTAATGGCTTTCTTAATTTTTTGCAAATGGTTCATTTTGGAAAAAAACATTACAACTATTCTTAATTGTGGTGGTTAAGCTAATTTTTAGGTTCAAGTTCAAGGCAATGAGCCCACCTGATAGTTTCTCCACTAACTCTCCCAAAACAGGGAAGTTTTCACTTTTTAAAAAACCTCTAAATCTAAGAACTTCTATTATTAAATGTGGTGATGTGATGTATTGTGGCTTCTCCTTAAACGAAGTCAAGAATATCTCAGCAATTATGCCCAGATAAACCTGTTAACCACTTTATTTTCCATTCACCACTCTAAATTTTCACACATTCTGCTCCATCCCATTTTTACAACATAATCTTTGTCAACTCTATAATCTTTATATCTAAATCCCCTTTATCTTTTCCCAAACCCAGCATAAAAACCAATAATTCACTTTCTGTATAATCACTTTTTTCATATTTATTCTTCCATAACTTCATTATATGTATCCTTTCTGTTTTCAAGCATTTACATTCAATTAACAAATGCCTAATATTTTCTATTCCTTTCTTACATAATTTACAAAATAAATCACCCATTTTTTTTTAGAAGTCACTTTTTACAATAATCGCCATCCAGTGGCATAAATTGTAATCTTATTATTCAGCCAATTACTTATTATCTATCTTGATTTGCTTTATCAGAATTTACACAGAAGTTTTTTCCCCTTTTCATTGTTATTTAAAATCTGTAATTCGGAGGCTACTTTTCTTTGATCAGTGGTAAAATATACATATATATTAAATAATGATGTTAGAGCAGAAATAAATTTGTATATCTACAATCTATAGCAGATTAAATACGTTAGTGAAGACTAATCATTGCAACTTAATATTTTTTCTCCTCTTTAGGTGAAAATGCATGCAAATATTTATTTGACCTAAGGTTGTAATTAATTATATCCACATGTGCATATAACCATGGATAATTTTTAATTAACTAAACTGTTTTAATAAATTTAATATTCTAGTAGTTTTTATTACAAGTCTAATATCATTTCCATTGCTACTTAATTAAATGGTTTATTTGTGTTCCTGGTCATGCTTATAATCTAGGCTGGAAAATGTGTCAGCATATTAGCAATTAAGGAATTAAAATATTAAAATATAAGACTAGTACTTTATCTTATGTAGTCTTGAAGAGAAATGGTTCTCCAGGTCATTTGATATACACTGATTATAAAGAAAGCTGCTAGATGCTATAGTCCTTGGTCTGACTTTTATGTAGATAGTTGCGAAATGATCAGGAAATATAATCTGCATTTTTTTTAGAATTCTTCAATATGATCTTTACCAAATGGGAACATGTGGTTTAATCATCATCATTATAGTTATTAATTCTAGAATGCAAGTTAAAATATTTGCATTTTTTTAAATTTATTTTTATTTTATTTCTCTCCATTATAATACATATACAGTAATCTATCTAGTTTATGTCTACTTTAAACCATAACTTATTATTCCCACACTTTAAACATAAATGTGATGTACATTAAAATTAAACGGTTATATGTGAGATTAAAAAAATGTAATCATTTCTGATATAACGAATAATTAATAGTTATGAGAAGGTGGTAATTACAAATAAATTCTTTCAAAAAAGCAACATTTGCAACAAAAAAAAGATGTAATATAAATATGTAAAAAAATAGATTAAATATATATTTTAAAATATTTATGTTAAGCTCATTATTGATTTACTGCAGGATAAAGGTCTCTCCGAATTTAATCCAATTTATTTTATCCTCAGCCTATTTTCTCCACATCAATAAATTTTCTTCTCCCATTCATCTCACATGTGGGTTTTTTAAAAAGTCTTTATGATCTCTTGGGATGAAATTCAGGATTTCAACTATCCATCTGTTATCACCTCTTCTGTTAATAAGTCTTATCCAGCTCTATTTCACTCCCTTAATTTATTGAATAATGTTAATGATACCAGATTATATTTTCACTTATATATTTTACTTTCAACTTCTTTTGTTATTTTCAATATACATCTTTCCACACTTAATGAACAGGGTGAAGTATCTACATGACTTTTTTGTTAGTGTTTTAATCTAAGATTTATAACTAGAAACTGATAAAAAAAACATGCTGATAAAAATCTTTTTTAATATAGTTGTATTTTTTTATATATTATTTATCTCAAAATGACTATCCAAGTTTAATTACGATTAATTTCATCCATTATTCTATTTGCATTATCAGACTAAGATATTTATAGTTAACTTTATTTAATTCCAGATTATCAAGCATTATTTTCTTCTTCTGGGAAAGTCCATTAAATATTACTTTAGTCTTTCTATTATTCACATTTAATATTAATTTCTTACTTTTGTTTGATAATTTTTGCAACATTTCTTGAAGCTCCAAAGCATTATTTTCAAGCAAAATCACGTTATCTGTGAAATTGAGATGATTTAAATAATCACCATATATTTTTAATTTTTTAGTTTTTCATTGTAATTCATAAAACATTTTTGTTAAAATTGCTATAAAAACTTTTGGAGATAATCATTTTGTTGAATACCCTTATAATATTAATTTGTCTAGTGTCAAATGTAATCACTGTTACTGCATTTTGATTAATATATGACGATATTCTGCATCTGTGGTAGAAATGCTTATAGAATCAATTTCCTTTTCATTAATCTATAAATTTAAAGCTTATGGCAGTTCATATTCTTTTGTTCTTTTTATAACTTTTATCAATATTCGAATGTGATGTACTGTCTAAAATCATTTTTAAATCCACCTTTTTTGGTTGGTTTGAAACCAAAATTCATGGTAGACATGTTATAATTACTTTGGTAATTATTTGATAAAAATTATGTATGAAGACTGTTATTTCTATAACTTCTAATATTTTTTTATTAACTTTCTTTCTTAAATTCAATATTAGTAGTTTATTCTTCCAAACATTTACAACATCCTTAATATTTAGACATTTGATTTACAGTTTTGGCAACAATTTTTTTAATTCTTCATCAACTTCTTTTATGATACTAGTAACAGTTCCATCATTTTCTAGAGATTTTATCTTTATATATTTAATTGTATCTCTTCATTTAAAACTGGCAATTCAGAAAATGCAGTAATTATAGAAGTTTAGTTTTTGTTCTTTTTATTATTATTATTATTATTATTATTATTATTATTATTATTATTATTATTATTATTATTATTATTATTATTATTATTATTATTATTATTATTATTATTATTATTATTATTATTATTATTATTATTATTATTATTATTATTATTATTATTATTATTATTATTATTATTATTATTATTATTATTATTATTATTATTATTATTATTATTATTATTATTATTATTATTATTATTATTATTATTATTATTATTATTATTATTATTATTATTATTATTATTATTATTATTATTATAATAATAATAAAAATAATAATAATAATAATAATTTGTAGAGATTTTTCTACATCTTTCATGATGTCATCTTTTTTTAAATAATAGTTCCATCTTTTCTTGTTATTAAAACAGTTTTTCCCCTATACCAAGATGTTGTTTTACAGTATTAAGACTTTTATTTTTTTCTATAACTTTCCTTGCCAATTCCGAATTATATTTTATTATATTATTATAAACAACTTCTTGTACCATTTTACTGAACTCCAGATACTTAATTCTTTCTAATGGACTATTTTAAAACATTTTCATATTCCTTCTTTTCTTCTATTCATTGTCTTGCCTCAGTTGGAAATTTACTGGGAAACTATTGCTTTGTTTTACATCATGTATACTTTTTGCCATTCTTAGTAGTGCATCAGGCTTTTTTACTGATCTGAGTCAAATGTAAACCTTGTTTAAAGTTTGTCAATATTTTAAAATGATCAGTAAGTTCTAATTTAAATTAATTGAAATATTTCTGAAAGTTACAAATATCAATTTAGTTTCTTTTTAGTTTTACATTAATATTTATATTTGACCAATTGATTATCATTTTTATAATTAGCCTATTAAGATTATTACAAATTTGAAATATATATTTTCTGTTAATCAAACAACCCAATTCTATTCTTCTTTAATTTAGCTTCTTCTTTTTTTTCAAAGAAAGAATTACTAATATATAGAATTTTTTTTTTTTGAAATTAACAATTCTATGTTCTTTCTCATTTCTACCACCATAACAAAATTTATCCACAATTCTTCTTTATCTTATTATTTTTCAATTCTTCTATTCAAGTCTCTGGTATTAATTTTAAAATATTGTTTCAACTCATTAAAAACATTTTGTATAACTATATAAAAATCTTCTAGTTTTTTTATCGTAATGAAAATGTCTTGCATAAACCTAAATTATCTACATTTAATATTTTTCATTAAGATGAGTCATTGATATTTCCATTCTTTCTGATCTATCATCAATCTCCATATTATTGTTTTTAATTTTTTTATTTATAAACAATGTTATTCAACTTGTGCTTGTAATATTTATGCATTTATAATAAAGAAC
This sequence comes from Epiperipatus broadwayi, assembly GCA_028023455.1. Classification (NCBI taxonomy): domain Eukaryota; kingdom Metazoa; phylum Onychophora; class Udeonychophora; order Euonychophora; family Peripatidae; genus Epiperipatus; species Epiperipatus broadwayi. Next base: position 372,914 of record JAQFVV010006352.1, read on the forward strand.
ATACCCCTTTTTCAAATCAATTGTCTTTTCATATTTTCATCTAACTTCATAAAGTCCAAAAATGTTCTATTTAATATCATAATAATTTTTTTTAATATATCAAAGCATTGACAGGGAAGCGAACCCAGGCCAGCTGCTTGGAAGGCAGCTATGCTAACCGCTAGGCCACCAATGCTTGACATATCATAATAGTTGCCTTTATAATTTATGTAATTCTCCTTCATTGAAAAGTAATATGGAGTTGTAAATAAGTAAATAAAAAAAGACAGTCATTGAATGGCAAGCATGGGTTTATAATCATAACATTCTTAGTACCCTCCATGTTTGGCCACCAATTCCTTAATTCCTTGAATGCTGGCTTTAAAGCTTCCTGGGAATAAGGTCATAATTTAATTTTATATTTCATTATTATAAATATCTAAAAAAAAAATTACATTCACATTTATCCTGCCTAACTGATGTTTCTCTTAAAATCTATCAGGTAACTGAAAAAGAAAAAAAAAGAAATTTTTTTTTATCTTAAACTCAAAATTAAAAAGCCAATTAATTCTCCAAGAATGGAGATCCATGTGGAAGAAACTCATCCATGTTTGTTTATTATATAAATAATCGTGTAATAATGACAGTTGCAAATACAAAAAAATATAGAGTGAACATTAGGAATTTGCTTTTCTTCACTTTCTATAAAGTCTCAAAGAGAAATCAATGTGTCCTTTAGTTAATATAAAACTTTTTTCTGCAATCATGAACTATATATTTGAATAAATATATATAACAAAAATAATTAAACCGTAGTGAAATATAAAATTATATTCCACAAGAATGTATGGATTATTAATATATTATTACCGGCATTTGTATTTAAAATTACACTGCATAGAAAACCTGGCTTATTAATTTTAATTATTGATGCTGTAATGCTTATTAATGTTGACACACCTTTGTAGTATATATATATATATGTGTGGTGTGTGTGTAATTTTATTTCATCTTTCTTGTTTATCTGTAATAACTTTGTCTGTGTATGTTAGTATGCCTTGTGAAATGTTATTCTTCCATTATCAGTTTTCTGTTCTGATTGGCATTGAAGCCTAAACAGAACACAAAGCTGATGAAAGAAGAATAACATGCTTTGTCAGATATACTAACATATATTTGCAAAGTTATTATATTTTGTGTGTGTGTGTGTGTGTGTGTGAAGACTAGAATGACAAACTTTAATTTTGTTAATACCAGTGTCCCAACTTATGAGATTGCCTACCAAATATATAATCATCATTTAAGTCTGCTTTATAGATAGACATTTTGATATTAACAGTATGTGGAATGTTTGTCATTCCAGTATTTACATGTAGTTTAAAATATTGTTTGTAATATATATATATAATTTTAGAATGGCAAGAATATCAGATACTTTTGATACCTACTTCGATAGTTATGAAGATTGGCACTTAAGAACTTCTCAACAAACTGACATACATCACTTTATAATGGAACATTCTGATGAGCTAGGATTTTCACAGGCAGAATCAATAATTAGAGTCGGAGCAGGTATGCAATATTTGAAAAATTAACACATATAATTGAATACACTTAGAATTGTTGATTGTTATTTATTTTGATATTAGTGTTGATTGCATTCATGTATATATATGAATATACATGTACATCTGGAGGTATTATCCTCCATTTTAAACAGAAAAAAACCTTTATTATATACAGGATGTTCTAGTAAAAATATGAATGGTTGTTTCATTTTTGAATCAATGCATGATATTATGAAATAGTTTAGCTTTTCACCACAAAAATTTTAAAGTGCTAGCATGTCTGGATAACATGTTATGACATAGAATGTGATAGTGTGTTTTACACTTTAATCTATGATGGAATAATACACTAACATTTCAAATGATTTGAACTGGGTATGGAAGTGTAAAGTCATGAGTCTCAAAAATATTTCCAAATGGTTTGTATGATTTCTTGATGGCAGAAAAAGCATCAAAGACAATCTATGAAGATATCTTATATTTCATGTTAAGACATGATGTACCTTAACATTTTTGTGGTATAATAATTATATTATGTTACTATGTAACATATATTGATTCAGAATTGAGAGTGTAGACAATTTCAAGAGAGAACCCAGTCACATTTTTAATGGGTATATTGTATAAATTATATATATGTTTAAACAAGATTTTCAAGATTTATAGATTTAGTAAACCAAAATTATTTATTGTCTGGATTATTGTAATATTATTTAAATGTTATATATAACATTTAGGAGAAAAGGTAGACTTTTATATAACAAACTAATGTTATACATGCTCAGAATGCTTTTACCATGGATACGTCATGATCATAGCAACCTATGTTTATTTAGTGTTTATGCATTTATATTCTCTGTCATTACTTTAATATTTAAATATATTATATTTATTCAAATTTATTTAAATAATCCATTTTTCTGAAAGCAGTATATATGACTCTTTTTTATTTATAATGTCTGGACTATGGAAGAAAAAGACAAAAATAAGGCATTAAATTTTCAGACTTGTATATTCAGAGAAATGTAAATATGTTGAACTACAGAATAATTTTAAAACCAATAAATATTAGATGAGTAATATATATCAAGTAATTAACTCCAATGACACATAAATATGCTGAGTGAAAGATTTCCTGTATCGGAATAATATATTGAGTAAATCTGAGGCTGCTAAAAAGAACAACATAGATGCTTATATAAAGAATTTAAAAGGTTTGGGATGTAACCACAATAAAATTATTAAAATGAAAGATTATTTAATAAAATAAAAAAAATCCACCTCCTTAACCAATAGAGAATAAAAAATGGATTAATCTTCCTTATGCTCCAAAAATCTCATAAAAATTAAAAAGAATTTGTAAAGACATATATAATGTAAGTTTCCGAACTCTCTCATTGCTAAACAAATTAGTAAACAATTCCAACGATAAATTACCTGCAGACTCAGCACACCAAATTGTTTACAAAATTTAGTGCAAGCGACACATGTGCAATGTTACATATTATGGAGAATCACATGCTAATTTATTAATTAGACTAGCCCAGTACAGATACCTATATAATAGGGCACAAAGAAGGAAAGAATATATATAAATATTTATAAATCATGAGCAGAAATTAGGCCATAATCTTGATTTGGCAATAGTGGGAATTGTATGCATGGAAAGAGAGAGGACAGAAAGTGCAAAATCAATGTGGTCTAGTTAATTGCACGAGATAGTAATGCTATAAATAAAAAAGAGTCATATATAACACTTTCAAAAAAATGGATTATCTAAATAAATTTGAATAAATATAATATATTTAAATATTAAAGTAATGACTGAGATAATGAATGTAAATACCATGAACACTAAATAAACTTAGGTTATTGTGATTATGGCATATCCATGTTGAAAGTACGCTCAGCATAAGTGAAATTAAAGTTTAAGTTATATAAAAGTCTATTTTTTCTGCTAAGTGTACATTACATGTAATTAATACTAGAAATTATAGATGCAAATATTGATAAGTGTAATAATTTAAATTAAATTTTAGTTACAATATAAACAAACAACAACCAATTAAAACTGAAAATGCAAACTGATGCTTATGGTTTATCAATAACAATAATAATTGTTTGTTCTACATTTTTCATTTTCTGTATTAATTTGTCATTGCCTGATTATGTCATAGATAAAATTTAGTCTAGATTATTGCATTGACAGATTCTCATTATATCTGTGTAAATATTTCTTAAGATTATTATTACACTTCAATATAATTAAATTTGTCAAAAAATAGAATTGCAATAAACTTTGTAAGTAATATTTACTGAGGCTATAACCTCGATAATATACGTATAAAATGCGATAGTAGGGACCTCTACAGGTGTTTTAACCACAACTTGTGGTTAAAACACCTGTAGAGGTCCCTACTATCGCATTTTATACGCATATTATCGAGATTATAGCCTCAGTAAATATTACTTACGTAATCAATGTGCGTTTAATAAATTTATAATAAACTTTGTAATAAATTAGTAAATCAAAAGTGACAGTAAAAATATTAGAAAACATATATGATCATGAATTAAGTATATAATTTATTAATATCAATTAAAAATATTTTAAATACTTAATACTAATATTATTATTAATAATACTGTCATTAATAAATATAGTAATAATAAAGATAATACTAAATTTGAATAATAAAATAATTAAAATTTTAATTTTAGGTGATGGTGTTCTGGATTCTTTAATAATTCGTTCCTGTATGTCCAATCTCAAAGTTTATTATGGTTTGGAAAATACCGAAGAGTTATTTTTGTTTTTACCAGATACTATTATTAGAGAATGTTTTGCTATTGATGTAAGTTAAAAACAATGATTATATCTTGCTTTAAAAAAAAAAAAGATTGATGACGATAAAATTGACTTTTTTTGTCACAATGCTGTCATCAATCACACCATTTCATTTTTGACATTTTTTTCTTTTGTTGGGGGGGGGGGGTACACAGTAATATTCTTCACAAGATCTAGTCTATTCATCTTAAAACTTTATTACAATTAATAAAGTAGTTTATTAATTAACATCAGTTTAGTATTTATATACTATCTTTAATATAAATATTTGTCCTTTTAAAATTGCAGAGCAGTGATTTTATATTCATTAATTATGAAAAATAAAATTTACCTGAACATTTTAAATATACCAATACCTATTATAAAGTTTATGGGTATAATATTATCCAAAGTCTCTATCATATCATATATAGAATCTCAAACTGGTCGGAAATAGAAATTTAAAAATCAGATAATGATTAACAGCATATTAGTAATAAATTGAATCTATCATTAAAAGATACTGCTGTTTCTTAGCACTATGAGATGGACAGAATGGTTTAATTTTGATTAATTCTACTGCAATATGAAAAGCAAAAAGAATATATGACTACATTCCATAAATCATTTGTGATATTGAAAGAATCATTAAAAATGACAAAGAAATTTGAAATACTCTGGCATAAATAAACAAATCTCTACATTTGTAACAATGCGTTTTGTTTTTATACTTGTCTATGAAGTAGGCAATTAATAGATTTCAATACACAACATCAGTGCAATGAACCCCTCTAGCACTTCTTTCTTAGATCTTACTCACCAGAGTAGTCACTGATTAGTTGGTGAATTTTTTGGTTTTCCTTTCTTATGTACAAAATTAAATATCCATTTGCCATCTAATAATATAATAATTATCTAGAATACCTCATAAAACAACTACCCAAATAAATAATAGAAATTTTCAGTTAATCAAAATAAATTTAGCTTCTTTTGGATTCAAACCTTTCTCATGAATATGAAAAATAGAGTTTTTATGCATATATGATTCTAGTTTGATAATATTAATTCAAATTTGACATTTTAAGAGAGTCTTTGTATTGAAATATTATGTCAGTCATTATTATAATGATTAAAAGATTAAAAAAGTAAAAGCTTAAAGTCTTCTTTGTCACCAAAGTAAGTGTAGCATCATATTATAATCATGTTTTTATATCAGTGTAATAATATACAACACATGCTTATTTTGTACCAACAATTTTTAAATATATTAGTTACTCCAGGTATGGTTATCTTACACTTTATAATTAAAGAAATCTGGTCACACAAATGTTCTTGTGATTAATAGGAATCACATATTGATTACACCTCTCTTAATATTATTTTGATAATTTCAAAATAATTTTTATGTTCATCTTAAACAATTATAAAAAGAATATTATCATAGATATAATATTAGGCATGCCTACTTTCTGATAGTTATTGCATTTATTATTACAATGATGAAAAATTATTATCTTATTAATATAATTTACCTGAGAATTATGCTACTACTTTACATGCACATATTGATTTAAAAATAAATCTCTCTTAATATTATTTTAAAATGTATTAATCATTAATTTTGAAGTTATTTATTAAAATATTGCTTTAAATATTTTAGCATTAAGCTTAACCTACAAGTCTACATTAAAAATGTTTATTGATATTTTGCTTCAGGCATAAAAATGCAAAAAAAATATAAATATTTAAATATTTAAAAAATGCAAACAGATTTCAAATAATAACATTCTTTAAATTTTGGATTTAGTAATGATTTATATTGATGCATAATTCTACTTAATACACTAAATAAAGTTTGAAATTAAATTCAAAAATTAAAAAGTATTTGCATTTGAACACTTTATATATATATTACAATAACATACAATAAATTGAAAGTCTGTGTATTCAAATTAATAAAATTTTAAAAAGTACACACATACTTTTACTTGTTTTTGTTTTTTTTTTTATTTGGTGTTTAGGAACAACAATGAATATATATTATTTTAATTATATGCTATCCAAAAATATATAAAACAAAAACAAACAAAAATTCTTAAATAAATTTTACAATACAATAGAATTTTTTCATCTCACAAAGCTCTATCTGATCATATTTGTTGATAACATACTTTTTAGATTTATTTGTGTAATAAAATGTTTTTTAAGTTTTATGAAAATTTGTAAAATATATTTTAAGTGATAAAGTGAAAAGTATTGATTTAATAGTGGCAGAAAAAAAAACTATAAAACATTCTGTATTGCATCAGAAATCTTATAATTTAAAAATTTTAATTAAGAATTCTCAAATACATAAAGCAAGAAAGATTGGGTGTAGTTGGTATGAACCTAAAAACATCTAAGATCATAATCTGCTAATAAAATTGCTATTACACTTTTATAGGGGGGAAATAAGTTATTGAAGCAAAAAAAATGTCACCCAGAGGGTGTTTAATTGCTATAAACATCTGACATTTTCTGATTGATTTCATTTTAAAGAAATAAAAATATATAATACAATAAGTTTGTTATTATTTTTTTGAATGAACATAGACTAGTGATTATATAAATTTGCATTTTCAATTTATTATTAATACTTACATTATATTTTTTTTAATTTGTTTATATTATAATCGTAATTTGTATATAAATGCTGTGTATATGTAATTAATTTTTGTTATATATGTGTGTATGTGTTGAAAAGTACTGTGCATTAGTAAACAACATATTGTATTATAATTAGAGATTATCAATAAAACATGGTATATTTTTATCAATGTATAACGTATATGATGGGATTTCAAATAAAATATAATGGTTCTGTCAGATCTACTGTAGTTATTTGTCAGGTATTTTTGGAATTCAAATTTATATCTCAAATTTTTTCCGTAATTATTGAAAGACATTTTTTTTGTGCGGAAACAATTATATTGAAAATATTTTGGCAAAGTCATCTTTGAAATTTAATTTTTTTTTTCATAGATTTAAATTATTTGCACTGTCAATAATAATACTTATAAAAACTACTTTTCCAAATCTTTCTTGTCTTATATATTAATAAAACATTTTCCTTTTTTTTTTTTTTTTGAGAAATGATATTCTTACAATAAGATTACTTTATGTAAAATTAATGTAACTTTTTTTAAAATGAAAATTTTAGTGTTTTATTACAATATAAAGATAGTTCTTTTCCTTTCTTTTTAAACAAATAAAATTTTTGAATTATCAGAAGAAATCTGAAAAAAAAAATTTTTAAAATAGAAGTGGATAAAATTGACTTTTTTATATTTTCATAGAATTTTAAAACTATTTATTCTCCTTAATAATTAATTTCATGCAGGAATAAAATTCTTTTCATGGAAATAGTTACTATTGAAATTATATTTGAGGCTAAGATTTTTGAAAACGAACTATTGTCTTTAGAGAATTTACTTTTTTTAAAACGCAGACAACAATATACATTTCTAATATTCATTTTCATTTTAATTACGTTTGATAGAGGTTTTGCACCACTGATATCTATTTGTAGACTTAAATTTTAAAAATCAATTTATATATTTTTGACTATTTAACATTTGAAATTAAAATAACAAATATATAATTTTTTATTTATATTTTTTAATAAAAAGTTTGGTTTCAGGAGACTTTAGTAATGTTTTAGACTTCTGACATTTCAATGGAATGTAGATCAATGATAGCTAAAAGATTGATTGAACATTTTGTATTTACATCAGTTTTTAATTGAGTTATGTTTTGAATTCAATTTACTTTCTATATTTAACTTTTAATTGGATAATTTATTATTCATAGTGGCAACAATTTTAAGATGCAGATGTTTAATTAAACATTTTTAGCATCTATTTAATTAAATCTATTTTAACTGAATCTAATTGGTTTTTTTTATTAAATAAAATGTAAATAATTCAGTACATTTTGTACATAAAATGCTTGCATGCACACATGTATTATGTGTTAATATATATTTCAATTGTATGGCTTGTAAGTGCATAGCAAATGAATACTACAAGAAATTATTCTATACAAAATTTTTATAAAATAATATCATATAAATCAATTATTCTTTAGACTGAATTATTGTATATAAATGTTATTTAATTATTATTTCTTACAAATAAAACACTTATTTTTCCCATTATTAAAGATATTTATAATTTAAATAATCTAAATAATTTACTTGTCTCACTCTTTCTGCCATTTTCTATTTACTAGTTTTATTTACTTCCTCTATCTTTTCTTAATAAAAATTTTATTAGCAGTAGTATTATAATTACACATAGATCCCCCTCTCAATTTAAACTTCTGGCATTTGGACTTGAGCATCTCAATATTATATATATATATTGTACTCATCAGAGTCAACCATGACCAACCATCAGCTCACTAAAATAATATGGCCAACTCATTGAAAACAAAAACATCAACAAATATAATCTTAGAGTAGCTAGTTCTTATCGTGCTTTAAAACAATTTATGTAATTAAGAGCTCTAATACTCACTAAATTAATATTATAAAGCAGGTTCACATAAAGTCAGGTTACTATAAAAAGATTATTAATCAAAATAAATCTCTCTTAATCAAATCTCAGGATTTTAAAAAAAAAAATTTTAATAGACAAATATAATCATATTCTTTATTTCAGGTTCTTAACTAAACAATAAATGTGATCCTAGTAAATAATAATAAGATATAAGCCAATCTTTGGATAATATTCTAATATAATAAATAAATTTTAGTTTAAAATTAATCATAAAACTCTGATATTAAAATAATTATTTAGCAATCTAAGATAACATTCATAATACTGTGAATAGAAAAGGGATTTTGTTGCTATTCATATTGCACAAAAAAAGTTGTCTTATAATCTTATTCAAAATAAAGTAGTATAATACTATTAACCAAGGATGTTATTTAAAAACATCAACAATATAAATTTTAATAATCAAAAAAGCAAGTCATATATAATGTGACATTACTTTTATAAGCTTGTATTTACAAAAATGTAATGCAGAGAGCGTACCAATAGCTCAAACAAGCTCTTAATTGATAAGTGCGGTATGAGAAAATATTTAAAATCTCTATCCAGAATCTTCCCATCTACAGACCAACTGGTTTCAAGCTTATGGCTCACATCAGTGGAGAGCTAGAATATTCAAACACTAGATCTAAAATATCAAATCAAAACCCTCACTTATTTCATACATATATTTAAATAGAAACTCTGAAATTTTCAGACATGAAAATGTCTTTAAATCCAGCTATCTAACTTAAATAGCTATATGGGACTGAACTAATTTCCAAGTTGCTACTTAAATATTACATATGAAATAAGTGCTGGGTTTTGAGTTGATATTTTAGATCTAGTGTCCGAATATTCTAGTTCTCCACTGATGTGAGCCATAAGCTTGAAACCAGTAAGTCTGGAGATGGGAAGGTTCTGGATAGAGATTTTAAATATTTTCTCATACCACGCTTATCAGTTAAGAATATAAATTTTAATAAAGTGGCTTTTATAATCTTTTTGTACTCTGATACCTTAATATTAAGATATATATGTGATTTTGGATTTTCTGATAATGCAGTTGATGACTCAAATACAAAATCAGAACTAATAATTAAATATATTTTATTAATACTAATAAATATTACAAAAATAAATCATTAATATTTCAATAAGATTAAAATTATAATTATCACAAAGTTTAAATAGAATTTAAATTATCAAAATAATAAATAAATACAATATGATTTAACTATGAATACAAAAAGCTCTCACATTTATTTATTAATCCAGCTTTTATTCCCATATGTCACAGTAAGAAATATATTTAATGATATTAACAAATATATCTTATCAGCAACATAATGTTGAATTTGAGGAAGATGTATAATTTCACAGCTACATAAAATAATTATAAATTTAAGCATAAAACATTTTATAAGATTTTAAACACATCAGATATACAGACTAGGCATATCAAGATTCTTAAGCTACTCTTATTCCATCAAGAGCAAAATAAAGACATGGTTGTCATAACACATGACTTTAAAATGTTCATTAAGATAAATATTAAGAAATACAAAAGGCATTATGATGGACTAAACTCAAAATAAACACTTGTTCAAAAGTGTGCATAAAGAATTAGGATCTTGTCTCTAATCTTAATAAATATACTAAGAATAAGCCATCATAAAATATTGCTGAAAATATAGCATCATTAGCTACCTGTCACCTAAGAAGACTGCATTTCACAAGCATAATAAACATAATATATGAAAATAGCATTAATCCTACTAACTCATATAGCAATGATAAACATATGATGTGAAAACTGATAAAAATATAATAATTAAAGCAAAGTATAGCTAGGCGTATGAATTGTATCTTAGCAATTTAATGTGGAAAAATATATATCTAATCCATTAATTCTCTAAACAATTTTATACAGGATGTATATGTTACCTTTCATTATATTTCAAGACAATAATATTCTGAGAACTCCCATAATCAATATAGTATAAATAATAAATATGCATTATCATAAATATAGTATACATATAAATAAAATTTACATCTAAATATTTATAACCCTTTTACCATTTAATAGTTCATAAATCTGGAAATCATTGATTCCGTGGACAAGTTGAAAATTTTATTAAAGTATCTGTATGATATGAATATTTAATATTGGCAAAACAATTTATCAAAATTGGAGACGCATAAAATAAGTAAGCACTGACATAATTTAAAAAGCCATTTAGGACAAGTAACAAAGTCTATGTTGAGACAATACAAAGATAAGTAAATATAATTTATTTTGAAGTAAATCAAAATTTAAAGCAATGAAAAAATAGCAAGCATAATATTTATTTCAAGCAATAGGAAGATAATAATATTATTTCCTTTTGAAAAACCATTCATAGATTCATGCAAGGAGAAATTTATAAAGAGCATAAAATATTCTCCATTGAAGTAATACAAAGTATTACACAGCAATAAATAATTTATCAAGAGCGCAGCAAGCAGTACACAATATATAACAATAAGCAGATTATAAAATGCACAGAATATATTTTATGTAACATTTTATATTTCATCAGCAACAAAATATTTAAAGGTAATAAAGTACATTCAGATATAAATATTTATTCTGTATTTGTATAATAAGATGAAGTATATTATTAAAATATAATATTTTATCAGCACCCATTTAACATAAGGTAAATTTCTGGGAAAATGCATCTTTCCATTTCATAATTTTAAAAAAATTAAAATAAACATTCCATTTATTTCCAAATAGCATTCTAATGATTTTCATAAATATCATTATAAATTATAAAGAAATAATAATAATAGAATAATTTACTTTCACAAATAGTTGTTATTCAACAGCTGCTTTCATTATTTACAACATCTTGCAAGTTTAGTAAAAGTTCTAATTTGTAGATCTATAACATCAAATTATGCTTAACGAGATTTTTTTAAAAAATAATACTAATGTTCAGCTTTGCAAAATATATAGTATATATTCATTGTAGAATAAAGTATAATAAATTTAGTTTAAAGTTAGGCAAAGTTCTGGTATTCAATACTTTTTGAAGTTTCAATTTCTTATAAATTTAATATGAATAAAAAAGCCATTGAATATTAATAAAAGTTCAAATAATATAATTATACCTTCCATAAAATTCCTGTTGTCACAAAGCATTGCAATAGTATATTACTCCCTTTCATAATTATGCATTGTTGAAGCTTTTCCGAAGGAATAGCGTATACATTGACAACTTCTGTAGAGTGATGGACAGTCCAAATCTAGAGACCCAAGCAGATTATTCTAGCAGTGCATAATACAACTTTATAAAATAATAAGCAATTAAAAAAATTATACTTAAAAAATGAAGAATATGATGTGACCGTTTAGTAGCTATTGGTCTGTAATATACATGATTAATGGCTTTTATATAAGGTTTCAAGTAGTATAATGAGAATTTTAATGATTGGCATAGAGGTATTTGACCTCATTTAACTGCCAAGAAAAAATTCTAAAAATAACTTTTTAATTAGTCTATAAATTGTAAACAAAACAATAAATTAAGATTACATCAGCTTGACACATTATACATTTACAAATTATTATTTAATAAATAAAAATATTACATTCCAATAAATAATACATTTATGCAAGGTAATTTTTTGGGTTAAACCAATGAAATAACATTAGATTTCAAATAGTAATGAGATTAAGTATGAGGTAAAGGATGAGATTGAGTGTGAAGTGGTTGAGCATTCAGAATATGTGAATTAACAAAATGTTTATTTTTTTTTCAGTTTCATCATTAAATGTTTTCACGTTCATATTAGAAGAGATAAAATAAGTGGTCTCCATAAGGCTGGAATATGTAGTGCTTCATCAGCTCTATTTAAACCAATAGGTTTTTTGTACTAATGAAGCACAACATATTTCAGACTTATGGAAACCGCTTATTTTTTTTCTATTATAAAATTGAAACAATTACTGGTGAAACTGAAGAAAATAAACATTTTGTTAATTCACATATTCTGAATAATCAACTATTTCATGCTCAATCTGATTCTTTACCTCACCCTCAATCTCATTACTATTTGAGATCTAACAGTTTTTCTTTGAAAAATTAACTTTGATAATGGCAGATGCTATTTTGTTGAAACATTGAATAGTAAGCAAAAATAACACATGGTTTAACCCCAAAACTACTTTGTTTACATCATATAACCATGAAAACATTAAATATAATATAAATAATACATTTATTCAAACTTTTTTTTAAATTCTCAAAATATTACCTTGAATACAATTTTTTTTTCCATGTGTCAAAGCATCAGCCAGATAATTTTTAAATTAGATACTTACACAATAAAATTGTTTTAAATATTTTCTTCTTTCAGACAAGGAAGTTGAAATATAATCATTTTCTTTTTAAAGTTTTAGTTTTAAATTGAAACAGATTACATGCATTCACACACACTAAAGATATTTAAAATATTACTTAGAAATAATTCATTTAAAGCTATTTGCTAATTATTCATATTTATAAAAGCTTTACCTAATATTAATCTAGCGATTAAAACTACATTTTAAAAAAAAATTGTGACATATTGACTATATTAATAAAATCTATAAATTATTATGGAAATTATTTGTGTTTATTTTTTAATAACTTAATAAATACATGTAATGACTACATTAAGAGTCTATTTTCATTTTTAAACTATAATAAATTAAGGATAAATTATACATTAAAATACTGACTTTATTATTTTGTACCACCTACAATTATAAAATAAGCTTGACTGCCAAGTTAAATTACTTAAATTATTTATTTAAAAATATCATAAATAATGATATTTCGAAATATGAGTTACAAATCAATAAGATAACTTATTAAATAATTCACTACTTTTAACAAAGTAATGGAATTTATTTAATCAAAAATAAAATGTTTTATTTTTATTTTTTAGGTATATTAATGAAAAATACCAACATAAAGTTCTATAGGCATAACTTAAGGTTACAATATCATCATCATCATCATTATCAACCATTATCAATCCACTTCAGGATGAAGGTCTCTCCAAGTTTAATCCATCTTCTCCGATCTTTAGCTTCTCTTCTCCACATCACCCCTACACATTTTCTTATTTCATCCATCCATCTTACATGTGGTCTCCTTCTGGGTCTTTTACAATCTCTTGGAATCCAGTTTAAAATTTCAATTGTCCATCTATTATCATCTCTTCTAGCAATATGTCCAGCCCAACTCCACTTCAATCTTTTAATTTTTTCAATGAGGTCAGTAACACCTGTTTGTTCTCTTACCCATACATTGCGTTTTCGATCTCTTCTTGTTACTCCCAACATACATCTCTCCATACTTCTTTGAGTGGTCTGAAGTCTCTGTATTGCTCTTCTATTAAGTGTCCAAGTCTCAGATCCATAAGTAAGAACTGATAAAACACATTTTTAAAAACCATTCTTTTCAAACACATAGGCATATTTCCTTTTAGTATCAAGTTATTTCTACCAAAAGCACTCCAACCAAGTTTAATTCTATGATTAATTTCCTCTATTATGTTTCCATCTGTATTAATAATCTGACCAAGGTATTTGTAACTCTTAACTTCTTCTAATTCATCATAATCAATCTTTATTTTCATATTTTGAGCAAATCGATTAAACATACTTTAGTCTTTTAACATTTATCTTTAGTCCTACTTTCCTACTTTCATCTGATAACTCCTGCAACATTTCCTGCAGCTCTGAAGCATTATTTGCAAAAACAACTACATCATCTGCGAAATCTAAATGACTTAAATAATCTCCATTTACTTTCACTCCTTTAGTTTCCCATTTTAATCCACAAAATACTTCTTGCAGCATGCTGTAAAAAGTTTTGGGATATGGAGCACCTTGTCTTACACCTTTCTCAATGTTGACTTTCCCAGTATCATTATGTAATCTAATTGTTGCTGTTGCATTTTTATAAATATTCTTTAAAATATGACAATATCCTGGATCTATACCTTGATGATCCATGCTTTAATCACTGAAGAAATGTTTATAGAATCAAATGCCTTTTCATAATCTACAAATCCAAAACATAATGACAACTCATATTCATTTGTCCTTTCTATAACTTCTCTCAATACTTGAATATGATCTACTGTACTAAAACCACTTTTAAATCCAGCTTGTTCTCTTGGTTGGTGAAAATCCAAGGTTCTCTGTAGACGAGTTGTAATTATCTTGGTAAAAATTTTATATAAAACTGATAAAAGGCTGATAGGTCTGTAATTTCTAATATCTTCTTTATCACCTTTTTTAAATATTAATATTATTACTGCATTCTTCCAATCATCCGGTACATCTTTATCATTTAGACATTTGGTATATAACTTTGCTAATATTTTTTCTGTTTCTTCACCTGCTTCTTTTAATATATCAATTATAATTCCATCATTACCTGGAGCCTTTCCTTTTTTCATACATTTAATTGCATTTCTCACTTCTTCATTTAAAATTCTGGGCAATTCGGAAGATGTAATAGATATAGGAGGTACTTGTTCTTTATTACTATATAATTCTTGATAAAAATCTTCTACCAATTTCATAATGTCATCCCTCTTTTTAGTAATAATTCCATCTTTTTTCCTTATTGCAGATATAAATTTCCTACCAATACCAAAATGTTGTTTTACATTCTTAAGACTTTTATTTTCTTCTACAGCTTTTCTGCTAATTCACAGTTATACTTTCTTATATCATTTTCAACTCTTTTCCTCACCATTTTACAAAATTCGAGATATTCAATTCTTTTTAATGCATCATTCTTGCATATCTTCATATTCCTTCTTTTCTTCATAAGTTCTCTAGTCTCAGTAGAAATTTTATTAGTCAATTGCTGCTTTTTTCTACCAGCTATCTTTGTTGCAGTTTTTAAAAGTGTTATCAGTTATTTTCATATTAATTTCATTCAAATCTGAATCATGTTCAAAATCTACTAATACTTGAAACCGATTTGTAAGTTCCAATTTAAATTCATTAGAATGTTTCTGAAGATTAGAAATATCAACTGTAAATATAGTTTTTCTTAATAATTTTGTCTCTCTAGTTTTACATTAACTGTATCTTACCCCACTAATCATGATCACTTCCTGTGTTAAATTTATTAAGAACATTACATCTTGAAATAGATTTCCTGTTAGTCAAAATATAATCCAATTCTGCTGTACCTTCATTTGGTGCTTCCGTCCATTTCCTTCTAACATTTTTCTCAAAAAAGAATTCATAATATAAGTTTTTCCTTCTCTGCAAACTCCACAAGTCTATGTCCTCTCTCATTTCTATTACCATAACCAAAATTACCTACAACACTTTCATCTTTCATTTGTTTACCAATTCTAGCATTAAAATCTCCCATAACAATTTTAAAATGTTGTTTACTCTGATCAAAAGCCTTTTGTACATCCATATAAAACTTCTACTACTTCATCACTGTGAGAACTTGTTGGGGCATAAACCTGAATTATCTGCATTTGATATCTGCTATTAAGTTGTATAACTAATCTTGCCACCTGTCTGATACACCACACTCCACAATATTGTTCTTCCACTTTTATTTATAATGAACCACTCCACTTGTATTTCCAATATTTGTGCCTTTATAATAGAGCTATGTCCACTTTTTAAATCAATTGTCTCTTCACCTTTCTTCTAATTCACAAAGTCCAAAATATCCCATTTAATATAAGAGAGTTCTTCTTCTAATTCTTGCAACTTCCTTCACTTGAAAGTGATCTGCAGTTGTAGTACCTAAATAAAAGTCGTCATCAAATGGCAGCCTGGGTCCGCCTCCAGGATATTCTTAGCACCCTCCGCCTTCGGCCACCAACCGCTGCCTTGGTTGGTGACTTTACAGCCTCCTGGGATTAAGGGCCATGCTTTAATTTGTCTGTCATAATTGTATAATTGGGAAAAACTTTATCATTTACACAAACATTCATTCTGCCTTATCAGGCACTGAGAAGAAAGACCATGGTGTTTCTTGATCTTAAACTCAGAGGTAAAAAGCCAATAAACTCACCACGCTGGCTAATGCGTGTTGGTGAGCAGCCCATCCATGTTCGTATACTATATGAATAAACATATAGTAATAACAGCTGCAACGACAAGAACGTATGGAGTGGACATTAGGAATTTGCCCTGCTCGGTTCCTTTAAGGCCTCCAAGAGGAATCAAAGGGTCTCCTTTCAGTTAATAGCAAACTCCTTTCTGCAGCCAAGGTTACAATATATATTTGATTAAATAACATAATATTGGAATATATATGTAATTTTTGATAGAAGATACTGTTTTCATCCATACACTACAACAAAAATATTCATATATATATACTGAAGTGAAAAACTTTTATTTTCACAAAAAGTTGTATACTTAACTATCAATAAAACAAAATAAGTTTCTGGAAGATTTTAATGTTGTCTATGCAGCAATTGAAAAGATTTTCACCGTCAATCAATTTACATAATGTATATTTATATTTGACAGCTCTCAGAATATATCTTTTATTTGATTTCATATAAATTTAAGTGCTGTGTTTATTAAAATATTTATAAATATCTTCTACTTGATATTTATAAAATGAGATTCAATCTTTTTTTTTTTTGTTTACTTTATTATAAGTTAAAATTAATATTACTACTTTTACATCTGACTTAGGATTAAAATTTATTCTTGCTCCAACATTTGTCAAAAAACCAAGTTTTAATAAAATCTGTGACTATTAATGTGATTCACCATTTCATTCATTGATTTAATAGATGTGTGTGTATTCATATTTGATAGCTTTCAGAAGTTAGTCTGCTTCTATTAAATCTCATACAGGTTAAGTGCTGTTTTAATGTTAAATATATATATATAAGTATTATATTATTAACATTCACATCTTTTTAATGTAAATGTAAGTTATTGCATGTATTATTCAAATAGACATATATAAATAAAGGATAGCTAAGTGTTTGTAATGATTCAGTAAATATATTTATTTATATTGTAAACCGAGAATTGATTTATATTTTCCATAATATATATTTGTTAAATAGAAGAACAAAATATATACTTAATAATTTATAAAAATACTTTTAGATTTAAAAAAAATCTAAATTAAAGTCTAGAATAAGTAATTTGATAAATACGGAATAATTACATCTTTATAATAATTTTGTGTGTGTGTATACATATATATATACACACACATACTGTAACTGTCAGAATTGCATCACCCACACGCAAATCACTTGAGGACAATCCACATGTGCATATCATTGATGTCACAGAATACCATTTTTTTTACAACCCACTAAGATCAGGTAGAAAATAAGACTCTTAACTATTTATCTAAGTTATTGTTAGCAAATAAAGATGACAAACTGCCAAAAATAATGAGACAGCACTATTTATTCATATATACACAACATAAACATACATTGGTGAAACTTTAGTCAATTGATTCATAACTTAAGGGAAATAAATCTTTCCAAATTTTCTTAGATTAATTTGATTTTAATTATACAAAGATATAGTATACAGTGGTCTAAAGGTTTGAAACAAATGATTGATAGTCACTAATTTAGAATATTATTTTTATTCAAATATTTCAATCTATTTCATAGACACCTAACTACTCTCAACTCTCATATGCAATGTACATAGGATAATTGACCCTATTTAATGATGATAATACAAGCTTGTAAACTAAGCACTGTCTTACTAATTGACTGCTGCAATCAATCCCAAGCCATGATATTAGTATGCAATAAATAATAAAATATTATAAAATACAGGAAGTTGCATCTGTACTACAATGATATCTATGTAAGAGCAAATACATGTGATAATTGTATACCTATTGTAGAAATTAATCATCTACTGAGAGTATAGCATAAAGTGATTGGAAATTGCATATATATCACTCTGACATGTATGAAGTAAAATAGATGGCAAGTGATAGGAATTAATCATCAGAATAGTCAAAATAGTATTTAATTCAGTTATGAGTAAAGGACTGGAAACAAGATAGGTGAGAAAGATACTACATTATGCAGAAGATTTGGATAAAGAATTTATGTCAGTATACTTATACAAAAGGTGGGATTATTGTGTTAGGAGAATTATTGCATGTTATAGTGGCAAGGAATGAGATAGAAGAATAGATGCATTAATAAAGAATAGGAAGTTGGAGAGATGGAGAATTAGTATGGAGAATAAAAAAAGTTTATATATATATATAGAAATAAACAGAATATTGAATACAAGTTAATTTATGATAATAGCAAGGAAAGTAGTTTACTGTTTAAGGTTTGAACAGGATCTTTAGCAACAAGGGAATATAAACATAAATGGAAAAAATGTAGGTGATTTAGTCTGCAAGTTGGGTAAGAAAGGCATAGAAAATATTAGGCATCTGTTAATTAAATGTGCCTGTATGCAGAAAAGGTACAACTAATGAAATTGCGGAAGAATAAATATAAACAAAGTGATTATACAGAAAGTAGGTTTTTGATTTTTATGCTGGTTTGGGGAAAAATAAGGGGGATTTAAATATAAAAGCCATGGAGTTGACAAAGATTATATTGTGGAAATGGGATGGAGCAGGATAGAGAAGAATATGAAAAAACTTAGGGTGGAGAATGGGAAGGAAAGAATGTGACTAATAAGTTTCTCTGGATATAGTGGCTGAGAGATATATCACATCGGATGTACTGCACATCACTATTTAAATAAAACAATAATTGTAAGAGATCAGCATTCACAAATAGTGTAACAACAAGGACGTGAATATAGATGTGCACATACTTAATTGAGAACACTGAATTTTAGACATGCTTGTAAAACTTCGATATATATATATTGTTGTTTAATTTTTTTATTTCTTTATTCACAAGTTGGGGGAAGAAAGCCTAGACCACACACCTATTGTGTAATCAGTCTAATTTTTCAAATTAGATACTTTAATAAATCTAGTTTACCTCCCATATATATCCAAACTTTTCTTTTAAAACATTTGATAATTTTTTTTTTTGTTTATTTGTTTGTCTTCGTATCATTTATATTTGTACTTGATGGGAAATGGAGGAAAATAAATATTACTTTCTTTCGTATTTAAATTGTTTATCGAATGATTTATTTATGTGGTCAATCATCTATTTGTAACACATAATTGATAGGGGTATATAATCCTATAACCGAACCACTTATCATAAAAGTAATCTGAGATAAAGAAGAGAAACAAAACAATGAGCTAGCTACCGGGATAACTTTATCGGGGGTTAAATTGTGGTCTTATGCTTATGTTCAATTTTAAATTGAGATAAAAAATATATATTTTATATAGGTCATCGATATTTGATACTCTCTCGGGAAAGAAAAAAGAGAAAATTTTCTTTGTCATGGGTGGCATGTAAAGGCTGTAGAGTAACATTTTAGCACTTTCAAAGGTATGCGAAAAAAAGGGCCAGGATTTAGATAAGTGGACATGAGAGGAATAATTTAACAAGTCCCGCCTCTAGTAATTCAATTAAGGAATACTTCATTATATTTATCTATCAGTATTACTGAAGGGGATTATTATTGGCCCTTAGCTCCATCACATGTGTTACTTCATACTCAGGGCGTATGTAGGTTTCAAGCAAATGACATCAGAGTAGAAGAGTGGACCGGTATAATAATATATATATGATAACCAGAGCTAGAGGCTTATTTTTATAAATGTGCGAATGTCATATTTTTATTTTTAAATACTACTTTTTTTATTATATATAAATGAATGGTTTGCTACGTGGGGGTTTATAAGAAGTTCAAGCATCAGAAGAG
Organism: Epiperipatus broadwayi; assembly: GCA_028023455.1. Classification (NCBI taxonomy): domain Eukaryota; kingdom Metazoa; phylum Onychophora; class Udeonychophora; order Euonychophora; family Peripatidae; genus Epiperipatus; species Epiperipatus broadwayi. The sequence goes on from JAQFVV010006352.1 coordinate 393,755, forward strand.
CCAGAGCTGGAATTGATCAAGGATCTTAGGCTCCAGAGTCTGACCTTCTCCTGTTGCACTTAACCATGTAGGCAAAAATGTATATACATAATATTAATAACATTTATTTAATAATTTCTAGAAGCTGATATTAACTTCTAATGAGTTAATTGATTTTTTTTTTTTAAAGACCATCCTAAAGGCTAATAGTAGTTTCTAAAAATTACATGTATAAAAGACATATTTTGCTGCTTTATTCGTGTAAGATTTCAATTAAATATTTCAACAATTTGACTTGATCCTCAACTTGAAAATGAATACTATATAATTGTAAAAGTGCTGTAAACAGTGTTTACAGTAAATGTTAGTTCCACAACTAGAAAAAAACAGATGTATAAAACTGAACAAATTGAAAAATAAACAAACAACAAATAAAAAATTCACAATCTTCAGAGTAATTTGTTTTAAACCAATAAACATCACATGATCACCATTTCTTATGCTTGCTTAGTGAGTTTTGCCTGTTTTAGTAATTTGTTTTACAACATTTTTTTTTTTCAAATATGAGGAACTTTATTTGTGTCATCATGTTCAAATGTGAAAACTTACACCAATGTAAAGTCAGAGAAGCTTTTGAGATACTAAAAAGACCAAATTGCATCAAGAAACATGATGACACATTTAAAGTTCCTCATATTTGAAAAAAAAATGTGAAAAACAAATTACTGTTTAAGATTCTGAATTTTTTATTTGTTGTTTATTTATTTTTCAATTTTATACATCTGTTTTTTTAGTTGTGGAACTTTAACAATTATTGGAAATGCTGTTTACAGTACCTCTACAAATGAACCCATTAAATATCTTTTTTATATCTGTAACCTGTGAAAACATTTGTATGAACACACATACATATATAGGTAATCTTGACTGTTAGCGGCCTCAACATTTCGCCCTCTATTTTTAAAAAACTGAACTAATTTTTTTTTGTACTAAGTGTATCTAACTATACTAAGTGTATCTAACTAGAAATAAATGAAAACGGTGTCATGTTCGTGGACTATTCATGGTTTGAACTACGTTATTCTTACTATGTAATTGTAAAGTATATCTAACTATAAATGCATTTTTTACATGAAGATTAATAAATAAAATGTAATGAAACTTACATTTTTATGCTCAATTTAGAGCTATGTTGTGCAGCAAAACTTAACAAGTGTCACCAAAGAAATCCCTGCTGTCAAAATTATGAACTACTTTTGCACGTGTAATTTTTGCTGTGTCAAAAATGGCAGATAGAATTTCTATCACTTCTTTAGTTCCTCCAAATGAAATTGTAGGTGTTGCGGCTGTTCTGGCAGAAATATGGAATACTCATCGCCTGCTAGAACAATTTCAAACTGCGGAATTGACCATGAAGTGGCTGGCCAGGAGGCGTTTATTAAAGAATAGTATGCATGTCTGCGATGCAATATTCAATGTTCTCTGGTAAAATATTCGGACAGCTTTGATGGTGTTAGATGGCAATGCAAAATGTGTCACCAACATATATCAATAAGAAGTGGCTCATTTTTTTTCTGAAGCCATCTGTCTTTGAACACCATTGTTCATATAATATTTTGCTGGGCGAATAATTTGCCAATTCACTTTATTGCTCACGAGACTGAGGTTAGCAAATCAGTGGTAATAGACTGGTGTCATTTTTTCTAGGAAAAGTGTGGTATATATTTATAGTTAATATAGTTTATTTATTTACTTATAGTTATATATACAGTTGTGACCATTAGATATACTTTACAAGTTAAAACTATGCATAAAAACATAAGTTTTTTTTTTTTTTATTAACCTTTATATTTAGATATAGTTTATTTCTAGTTAAATACACTTAGTACGAAAAAAATTGTTTTGTTTTTTTAAATAGAAGTTGAAATGTTGGGGCTGCTACCAGTCAATATTACCATATATATATATATATTGTAATGGGATGGGGTGGTAGGGGTAGGGAGTGGAGTGGATGGAAAGTTATATAAGAGTTTGAACTGGGGATGGCAACATCATCATCACCCCCAGTCCAAGTAAATACAAAATGAAATATCAATAGTTTACAGAAGTGTATATAAATATAAAATATTTAATCATAAAATGAGATTAGAAAATCTCTGAGCACATTGCAAGATCAATGAGATCAGCCAACTAACTCATAAGAGCAACTAAAATATAATTAATCACCAGCATTATAATTTAAAAGTAAGTATAATTCAAATATTATTCATCATCATCATTGATGGGAATAATCAAATCAGTACAATAAATCAACAGTCAATCTCATGACTGGATTGGAAATGGGTCTTCTGTAGACCAGGCTAACTATTGAGCCTTTGCCAGCTTGGGCAATTATATAAACATAACTTGGATGCACCAGTTTAGTGCCCATCCATCAAAATACATAAGAATCAAAAAATCTAAACAATAATGCTGGGACATTTAAAACATGCTGATCATCATCAATGCTTGGGCCACTTGTACTGGCCAACTATAAACTTAAATTTTTAATAAAGACTAAAGTAAAATAAAAAATAATAGTGCATGAGCTTTAAAGAGTATCCTCTTTTGTGCCAACCAGGATAATGATTGATCATCACTGGATGCCCAAAGCACTAAACATATCCCCATTTATCCACGTCTGAAATCTAGCTCAGAGAACATGGGCTCTATTACTGTATGTGAACAAGAGATGATGGAATACAATTTTTAACAATTAAATACATTTATTAATAACAATAAAAAATGATATTTAAGGTCTGATTTTGAATAATATACAATAATAAGTCATTACACTGCAATTTACAATATTGCTACAAAATTCAAGTTATTACATTAATTGACAATATTTACCATTCAAAATTCAAATTGCTACATTAATTTACAAAATCACAATTCATATTATTACTATGGTTTACATATAACACGCACAGATGCGCGATTTATAATATACAATTAATATTCAATAAATGAACTGACATTTAATATAAAAAAGTATTAAAATTTTACATATATGAGTGTGTGTATGTACGCACACTGACTTTTATCTATTCCAGTTTGTTATAATAATATATTTTTTCATAATCAATTCATTTGGAAAACATATATATTTCACACATGTAAGTGTGTATAAACAAAATATATAATTCAAAATTTAATTTCAGTTCATAAGTTCTTTTTTTTTTATCAAACTAAATAAAGTCAACTTTTGTTTGACAGATACTTATTGATTAATTATCAGCGTTTTTAGATCAATTTAAAAGATTTGCTTTTACGATTTTAATTCAAACAAAATTATGCTTGCATTTCTATATTCTTCTTTTAATATCAATTTTTTAAGGAATTACCAAAACACTTTCTTCAAAAATATACATCAAATCGTCTTTCTTTTAGACATTTGACTTAAGCAAATTATGTACGTGTTTTGTTTTAAGTTATTAATTTATAATTTTATAAGTCATTTTAAGAATTATTAAAATAAAATAATTTACTGTATATACAGGCGATGTATTTATCTTGATTCCTTGCACGTATAGATAAACAGTAGCATAAGTATAATTACTTCTTTATTCAGTTGGTATTCCTCTTGGGCAAGCTGGTTTATTGTCAATCCGGAAAATGTCATCATCAGGTAAAAGTACATAATTCCGATAATTTGTTGGCATACCATGAGATTTCTTTTGTAGTCCAAGCAATTGTCAAGCTGTCTTCTAGAACATATTTAAGCAGCTAGTTGATGCATTTGAAGTGACCCTGGCTTCATGAATCAAAACTGCAGTAAACTATAAGGCAGCTACGCTACTGTTCTTAGATATGCATAGGAGCTTTATATAACTCTGCTAGCTATTTTGTCCTCATTTTTTTAGGCTATTGATTCAGAAGTGACCCAGCTTCAAAAGCAAAACTCCTGTGAAGGAAAATAGTAGCAGCTCCTGCCTTCAGCAACATTAGTTCATGGTAGCTTTTTCTGCAAATTCTCTGGTCAGCTAAAACCAACTGCTGCAAACTTCATCAAGTTGCAACAAAATATATAACCAACTGAAATTTTCAGCTGTCCCTTCTTATAAAAAACTATCAATCAGACTGCACTCTTTAAAATCACTCTCCAGACTTTGCAGTGGCCCAGTTGTCCACTGCTTAAAATACTACAACCAGACTCCTCTGGTCAACTCTTACAAACTACAAGCAAAAAACTAACTGATATTTTTTTTTATCAGTCTTTTATAACCTTGGGTAGGTCAGGTGACACAAACACAGTGGCTGTTTTCAATTAACTTTAATCCATTTGAAAAGAAGCAGGAAATTTCTATCAAAGTGTGATTTTCATGTTTTTACATTAATCTTTGGAATTTGACCAAAGGTGTGATAATCCTTTAGAATTTTTAATCTACAAAGATTTTTAACTACATAGTAGAAATGAAAACAAGCATTAATTAAAAAAGATATTTTATACAAGTATTAATTAAAAGATTTTAAAAATAGACATTGTTTTCAAAATTATCAAAAAAAAAAAAGCTTATATTTAAATTTCAAAATCAGAATTACAAATAATATTTATCAGACCTTTTTAAAATATTAATTTCATAATACAATTTTTATTTTAAATTGGAGTTATTATTTAACCCTTTACTTAGTATTATTTTATTTTAGAAAATATAGAAAAATATCTACAAAAATTTATTCTATGTTTATTTCTACTTTTCCTTTATTTTACATATATATATTCACATACACTATATTAGTGTGTGTGATGTAACCCAACTGGTCACAATATATATATATATAGTCATCATTAGTGGCCATCTATCAGTAATTCTCATCTTAATACAACTTTATTTACTATTTCAGTATTTGCTTGAAGATTTGTGATGGTATATTGGATAGGATAATATATTGGACTATTTCCATCATTTATTATTAAACACCAGAACAAGAGTGGAGACTAATGCTGTTCAAAACCTTGTGTAATTATTAATCCATGTTGTCTATTTGTGTTATTACTAGCAAGTTGTTTGTATGTCAAAAGTTTAAAAATTTTCTATATATTAAACATTTAATGATAGATAATGGAAATAATTCAACATATTATCACATTATTTATTATCTCATTTTAAAACTATCATACACATTAATAAATCGTAAAGATTATGTTTTTTTCTTAAAAAGTACAGCAGTGACATCAGATACATGTATATATGTAATATTTATGATTGAAGCTAATTCCTAATAATGAATTATTTTTGTCTAACTAATAAATTAGCATGAATACAAAAAGAAGAGGTTTTTTTGCAAGTTTTGTTAAATGATTTTACATTGTTATTATGGAATATACATTCAGTTAGCTTATTTATTAATATTATTATACATTCTCAGTACTAAATTTTTTCTTAAAGTTTCAAAATTTAGAATAGAAATAAATGCAAATCGTTTCAGATAGTGGTTTTATGATTATTTAAGATGTGACTAAATCTTTTTTTTCTTCTCGTTTTTTTAATGTCTTTAACATATTATAATTATATATATATATTATTAGATATGTCAATGAGATTTTCTCAATAAAGCTTTATAAAATTTACGAATTATATTTATTTTAGAGTTTATTTTATAAAGGAACAATTGGCACGTTTAAAGGTCCTGACCAATTAGTCGATTTAGTATTTATTATGCCATTTTATTTTCATCAAACGTCCACATTTGAAGAAGATATTAGAAGAGTTTACAGTTGGCTTAGGCCTGGAGGAAGAATTATCATTGGATTACTTAGAGAAGGAACATTTTTTGATATTTTAGGTAACTCTATTTCTATTATTTTTTTACTTTTTTCTGTATATGTATACATGTAGAGAAAAAAAACGTATGTACATATATATAGAAAGAAGATCTGTATTGTTTAACATTTCATTAATTTATTGAATTAGATTTGATGCTACAAATTATGAAAGTAAATGTGAGAATTCTCTGAATTTAGCTTTTTTTTTAAACTTCAAATTAAAACCCTAATAATATAACATAAAGTAATCAAACACATAGCTATTTATTATTGTTATATAAAAATAAAATATAAATTTCAAATAAACAAAATAAAATCATTCAAATATTTTTTCTTCACTTGTTTTAAAATATTAATTGCAAGGCGTAAATTATCTAAAAATTCCAATTTATATTTCTTTTTACCAAGATTATTGATTATTTAATATAGCAAAATAAGTAAAATGAGAATAATGCATTAAATGGTTTAAAATATTGATTATTAAATAATAATTAATTTGTTCATGTTTTAGATTTAAAATTTTAAATTGTTGCATCATATAAGGATGCTTGGCCAGATAGATTTTTTTTAAAACTTTTTTCAAAACTATTGATATCTAATTTTTTAACTTTTAGTAAATTATAATAGATTGGGTTTTTTTTTTTAAATTCATTTATCATCTAGTAAATTTTTTTAAAATCAAATGCTAACATTTAATTTATCAGATCGGAGAGAATTTTTTGTTTGTATTTTTTACTTTCACCATTCAGAAATTGAAATAGAATATTTTTTATCTCTACAATCAGCTTTTATTATTGGAATAACATTTCAAGTCATTAAATTTATTTAGTGGTCAGACATAGGTCCAGTCATATGGAGAAAGAGGATACAATGTTTCCAGATCCATGGTTAGAAGGCCTCCTAAAGAAATTAAAAAATAAGTAATAAAAATTTAAAAAGTATATTCAAAGGGCTTGAAATAACACAAAATCACTGATATATGCTAGCAAAGTAACTTTAACTATTTAAAATTGCTAATGAGTGTTAACAATTTCTTTTATTTACAGAAAATACATAACATACAATATGTGATATCTCATGTAAGACCCCAATAAAAAAAACTTCTAAATGCTTGCAATTGCAATATTTTTTCTGCAAATCTATTCTGTGTATTAACAGCAAGTGCTGTGTTATAAATATGAAAAAAATGTATGTAGAATTTGATTTGATATCATTATCAATTTTGGCATACAAGCAATGATTAATGAACTACTTAAGACAAATAAGATGTGGCATATGAGACATGCTTACAACTGCAAGAGCAGCAAAACACAGCAACATAGGATAATATAAGTAATCACTTTATGTTAAATTAATGTTAATAGTAATTATCAATCATTGATATTTTTAGATATTACTACATTTCTTTATTTGGTGAGTCTAGTGAAATCAAACATAAAATCTATTTGAATCTAATTGCATATCTGTGTAATCTGTGTCAATTTCCAAGAATCCCAGTTGATAGTGTATTGTTGTTAGTATTTTGTAATAAAGAAAAGAATTTAATTTTTTTATTAATTTATTGGTATAAACATTTTTAATATTATTAGAGTTTGTAATGTCCATGACAAGTGAGTATCTTTCTTGGTGTCAAAATAAAATTAGCAAAAGAGAAAAGCATAAAACAATCAACTAGAATTCCTTCTATGCCTATAAAATAAAACTGACATTGAAATTGCTTCAACTTTGACAGTTCTGATTCAGGTTTCAACTAAAGAAGAAAAATGCATAGAATCTACAGAAGTTTGAAATATATTAAATTGCGTGAAGAAGTGTGTTTATACAAAAGTATTGGAAACAACAAGTAATGATGTACATTGTGAAAATCAAAATCTAATGGCAATGAGTGTTAAGTAATAGTGATAATGACAATGATGATGATGATCAAGTGCATATAAGTGATCCAAGATTGTGATTTTAGATTATTGTGTGTTAAAACCAGATCTAAACAAAATAATCAAGACTTTTTTCTTAAGAATAGTAATGGTAGATAATTTTCTATATCTTGCCAAATTAAAAATTGTCAAGTGGTGAAATCCAGCCTCACAGTTGATTAGTTTATTCAAAACCTCAAGACTCAGTATATCGATTTTGTTGTGTATTATATTCCAAAAGAAGAGGAAAAGACCAATCTACATGGTTTATAAATGGTTTTAATAGATAGAGAAAATTACCATCTTAATTGAAGATCATGAGATTTTTGTTTGTCACTTTAATTCTTTTGTTTTTGGTCAAGAATTATTAAAACAGCTTAATTTGTGTTGTGTTAATGATAAAACACATCAAATGAATATAAATAATATAATGATACATCGTAAATTACTATTCCAAAGAATTGCAAATGTGATTTAATTTTTGTCAAATAATAATCTGGCATTCCAAGGATCTCATAAAACAGTAAGCATACCAAATAAAGTTTAACTAAATTATTAACTAAATATGAATCTCTGCTAATAGATCATGTAAATAGAATGAAAAATTCAAGAGAAAGAATCATGCACCATTTGGTAGATAGATCACATGATGAATATATTGTTGCTTTACATAATAAAACGCTTAATAAAATTAAAGATTACATAAAAGCAGTGACATATTACAACATCCAAATAGATTATTGTATTCCTGATATTTCTCACATGGAACAAACATCCATAATTATTAGATATGTACATTTTATAGATAGAATTTATTGAAGTAAGTGACATGATTGATGGACTTGTAAATTTTCTTTTAAAAAAAATAGGTGAGTAATTGTAGAGGACAAGTGTACAATAATAGTAACAATATGAAGTGAAAATATAAAGATGTACAATCCAGAATAATTTAAACCCTCATACAATTTATGTGCCTTGCTTGCCACATTCTTATAATTTGTTAATTTGTGATGCTGCTTCCAGTTCCAGCAGACAAATTTTATTTTTTACTAACAAAAATAAATACTTTTTACAAATATAAAATCACTTTTAAAATATGTTTTGTTATGAAAGCAATAGATTGTTGTTCAACAAAATGAATACATGGAAATTTTAGTCTTTTGTATTCAGAAATTAAAACGTTTTTAATTTTTTTAAAGTTTTTTACTTTAATGTGCATCTTTTGTTGCTTTGATTATAAATTAAATCATTGTTTAAATAGTAATAATGGTTAAAAAATATAAACTATATTTGATGTATTATATGTCAATATATAAAAGTAGTTTAATCAGCTTATTCTACTGGTGCTTCTATTTGAGCTTTTTGAACGTAATATCTAGAAAATCAAACTTTTTTTTATTAAATGACATTTTCTAGTCCCATAAAGTTTAGAGACACTTGATATTCTTTGAGCACAACTGTTGAATAAATATATAGCAAAAAGTAGAATAGTCCTAAATATTCCATTTCAAAGCAAAAGCAATTCTAGATTCTTCCTAACTCTCCAGCCAAGCTATTAATTAGATGGAGAGGATTTTAATGTTTTGTTGTTATTATTTTAAACCCATTCATTGATAAATGGCTAGATATCTTTTTGTTTAACAAATGATCAGATGTCTGTTACTGTTTTCTATGAAGCTAATATGTGAAACATAAGTGCTAATATTAATTAGTAATTTTTAATTATATGAAATTCTTTTATCTAGATATGAACCCTATCATCTGACATGAGGGAATTGATGTACTTATTACTATCCCAAGAGACCTTCTTTAATTATTATCATAAGTTTTAATAAATTTTCTGATATTTAAAATAAACATGTTTTATAATTAAGACCTTTATAATAATAAAAAAATGTATTTTATTTATTCCTCTTACTAATATTTGCTCTACTCTTAACCATCTTTTTAAAACGTCATCCAAATTTTATAAGCTCACTTATGATAAAAAGTTTTATGTATTATGACTAAGTGACAATCCATTTTTATAATTTTTTTTTCTCATGTGTCATAGCATCAGCCGGGAAGCGAACCCGCTAACCCGGCACAACTGACCTCTCGACCACCAATGCTTGACAATTCATTTTTATGATTGAAGACAAAAATAATACATAAGGCAAGTTTAGAAGTAAATATTTTCTTAAATATGTATAAAACCAATTCTTTCTAAGCCTCCATTAACTTAATATAAAACAAATATTGGCAATTGATGTAAATTAAATATTAAAAATTCATGATTGTAAAATTAAATAAAACAAAGACTGTTTTTTTAATGCTTTCTCCTGAGACAACACAATTTATAAAGAAGAATATGAAAATATATAAAAGGAATACATTAAGAAGAATTGAATATCTCGAATTTTGTAAAATGCTGCAAAAAAAAAATTATTAACGATTTAAGAAAGTATAACCGTGAACTAGCAAGGACAGTTATAAAAGAGAATAAAAGTCTCAAGGGAGTAAAACAACATCTTGGCTATTCTAGGAACTTATTGTTGCAATAAGAAAAAAAGATGGGAGCTACTACTAAAAAAAGAAATGGCATCATAAAATGTATAGAAGAATTCTATCAAAAATTATATTGCAGTTAAGAACAAAAAGAATATATCTTGCAACTACTATATTTTTTTGAATAGACCAGAATTTTAAACAATGAAGCAAATCATGCAATTAAATTTATGAAGGGAAAGCTCCAAATAATGATGTAATTATAATTGATATCTTAAACGAAGCAGGTAAAGACATAGAAAAAAGTTTAGTAAAGTTTTATATCAAGTGTCTAAGTGACAAAGATGTACCAGATGATTGAAAAAATGCAGTGTTAATATTAATATTTAAAAAAAGTGATAAAGATATTAGAAATTATAGACCTATCAGTTTTTTATTAGTTCTATATAAAACATTGTACCAAAATAATTACAACTCTTTTCCAGTGAACTTTGGATTTCAATTAACCAATAGAACAAGCTAGATTAAAAAGTGGTTTTATAGAGTAGAGATTATGCAAATATTAAAAGAAGTTAAAGAAATGACCAATGAATATGAGTTGCCATTATGCTTTAAATTTGTAGATTATGAAAAGACATTTGATCCTATAAGCATTTCTTAGTAATTAAAACATTGTATCATCTAGATATAGACCCAGGATATTGTGATATTCTAAAGAATATTTATAAAATGAAATAGCAACAATTATAGTACATAATGAAACTGGAAAGATTAACATTAAAAAGGGTATATGACAGGGTGATATTCTCCAAAACATTTTGCAGTTTTGCAAGAAATATTTTGTGGATTAAAATGGGAAGCTAAGAGAGTAAAAGTAAATAGTGATTATTTAAATCATCTAAATTTTGTAGATGATGTACTTGTTTTTGCAAATATTGTTTTAAAGTTTCAGGAAATGTTGGAAGAGTTATCCAATGAAAATAAAAAAGTATGACTAATGGTATAAAAAAAACTAAGGTAATGTTCAATGGATTTCTCAAAAGAAGAAATTAAAAGTTGATAATGATAAGTTAGAAGAAATTAACAATTATAAATACTTTGTTCAGATTATTACTACAAATGTGAACATTTTGGATAAAATTAATCATAGATTTAAACTTGGTCAACGTGCTTTTGGTAGAAATAGCAGTATTAACAGAAAATATGTCAGTGTATTAAAAAAGGAAAGTTTTTAATAAATGTATTTTACGAATTATTGCCTATGAATCTGAAATTTGGTCACTTGACTGAAGAACAATGCAAAGACTTCAGACTACTCAATGAAGTATGGAGATGTGCATATTAGGAATAACAAGGAAAGATTGAACATAAAATACATGGGTGAAAGAATAAACAGTTGTTGCTGACATCACTGAAAGAATTAAAAAATTGAAGTGGAGTTGGGCTGAACATATTACTAGAAGAAATTATAGTAGATGAATCATTGAAATCTTAAACTGGATTCCAAGAAATTATAAAAGATCTAGAAAGAGACTAAGTGAGATCATTGGATGAAATAGTGAGGTGTGCTTGGGTAATCTAGAAAAGAGTGGCTAGAGATTGGAAAAAATGGATCGGATTTGGAGAGACCTTCATTGTGTAGTATATTGATATTGGTTGAAAATGATAATCATGATGATGATGGATCATATAGTTGTTGTTTAGAGGGTTTTATGATATTTAAATGTTGAAAATGACAGAGCCAAGTTGTGATCCATAAATCTTCAATTCTAAGAAATTGCCACTTCACCTCAACACAACCATACTGAACATTGTAATTTAGTACTAATATCATATGGCCATAGAATATTATCATCATCATTAATTATTTATTAAGATGCAGGTTTTACAATATCACCCCAAAGATTTTTTATTTAATTGTTTTATTTAATAGTCTATATTTTGTCATGAAATATTTATCCAATCCACTTTTTTTTATTTTCATAATTGTCTTAGATTCTTCAATAGGGTTGTTATTAATTTTATCACTTCAATTAATTTCTTGCACTTTCTTCTAAATGCATATCCAATCATTCCTATTTTCCTAATTTTCTAAGTTCTTTCTCCATACAAAGAGGCATTTTCAACAAATCTTTCCTAATTTCATTGGATCATAAAATAATATCCTGTTTTTATAAAATGAATGTGTAGATGTGCTTTTCTTTTTACTCTATTTATTATTATTATCATCATAATCATCATCTCATCATTATTATTATTATACTTTGATTTACACGGGTCAAACTTTCTGCACTCACAACTTTAACAACAACCATTTCTGATTCAGTAGATTAATGATTAATACTAATCACTTATTAAATTAGAGCTTATCTATTTCTTTATCATATAAAAAACTATATCTCATAAATTGAAAAAATAATAATGAAATACAAAGTTAAACAAGCAATAAAATAGTTATAACAAAAAAAACTAAATATATTTTAAAAAATAATTGTGGGAGTTGTGAAAGTTTTTGAGATAGATATCCCTTTAACATGATGTTTAAAAAAAGAATTTATAATAAAAATTACTTTGGCAGCAAAAAAAAAAAAAAACAAATTAAGAAAAAACTGTACTGAAAATATAAAAAAAAAGAATTTTACTTCTAAATATTTTTATTTTACTCAACTTATATTCATATTAATAATTAACATTTAAAAAAAAAAAATCCGCATCTCCCCCTTCTAAAAGACGACATATATTTTTTAAAAAAATTGAAAAAGAAAAGAAAAAAAAACAAAAAGAAAGAAAACTCTTAAAACTGTTTATACAATTTATATATTTTAGATGTGATGTTAATCTTCATTCCTAATATGCAAATCATTAGAATTATATGGAATTATTTACATTAAAAATCTATAAAAAGTAATTTTAATATCAACAGAATTAAATAACTATAACAAGTACTAATAAATACATATTATTTTTAACATGATTAGAAATAGAAAATTACAGGAGATAACTAAATTATTTATAAAAGTATTAAAAGGACAACAATCAAAATAATAAATCATTACTACATGTTACTAGATGACAAATAGATAATGTGATTTATCTTATTAATCAACTATATGTTTAATATTTTATGTTATCAATTAAAAGATAATTATTTCTAATATTGATTAAGATTATATATTACTATTAAGCAACCAATATATTGGTGCTATTCTCTTAACAGTAATAATTATAATTTGATATAATTATATAATTATTTGTGCACCAATTTTTCTATGTAACGGATTTAAAATTCACAATGACTTCAATTACTTTAATATGTTCATTTTTTTAATTAAATAATGATTTTATTTCCATTTCTACTATGTCTATTTCACAATTTCTATATTTTTATGATTTTTATTATTCATCAACACTGACCTATAAGTTATTATGAAAGTTCTAATTTTAAAACAAAGAGCCAATCTGTGAGCACAAATTTTAGCTAGAACAAGTCTCGTCAATTAAGCTAATAAAACAGTAATTTTTATTTACAAAATAGATAGATTTTTATGACTATAATTCCGAAAATATTATTGAATAGATACTTAATGTAAAACAATAATATCTGATTTACTTAATATCTAAAAGAAGGCAAAAATAATAATTTCATTATAAACAAACTTACCTTAATAATTTATTCTAATACAAATATATAAAGATAAATGAAAGGTGAATAGAATATGTAAATCAAATATTCAGAGCACTAATTTTATATACTGATAGTGATATGAATACCATTTTTTTTAATTTTAAAAGTAAACATTATATAACCAATAATATTTTGTAGTATGATTTTCACTAAACCATTCTCACCCAAGCTAGAGACTGGGTTCATTTAACATCTTGTGGAGGGATGTAATTATAAATATATAACCAAAGACATGTGAAAAAGAATTATGATCACCAAAATGGACATTTCATGCTGAACCAGCACTCATCAATTGGCCCAGACCACAATGTCTTACACATATCTTTATTCTTGTTCAGTATATGTATAGATAGATAGAAAATTGCTAAAGTTTAATTAATAAATGTCAAATGTGCTGCCCTCACAACTCTGACAAAAACCATTTAATAAAAGTACTAATTATTTTTATTAGTCATTCATTACACTAGAGATTATTCAATAATTCACTATACCATTCTCATGCAAGGTACTATGTGATGTCTATCCACTTTTAACATTTTGTATAAAGATATAATCATAAACATAAAATTATGAACAAAGCCATCTAGTCTAATGAATGACTAATTCATGAATGACTAATAAAAATATATAAAAATATATAGTAATTTGATATATATATACATATTGTAATAGTTGTGTTGCATGGCACACAATAACAGTGTGTGTGCACAAATATATATATATATAAAATTGAAAGGACATATATATATAATGAAAATAAGCACATAAAAAATTGTAGAATTTTATTCATTTCTCTGGAATAAAAAACACAGTAAGGGATTAAATAATTTTGAATTTAAAATAGAATTTTATTATAAATTAAACATTTAAAAAGGTCTAAGAAATATTTTTATTCAATTCTGATTTTGAAATTAAAAAACAAGCATGTTTTATGATAAAATGTCTACTGATAATTGGAAACATTTCTATTATCTATTTTTAAAAATCTTTGTAGATCATGTTTGTGATAAAATTCCAAAAGTAATTTTTAATTAAAAGGAATTGAAATCATTAACTTTTTTCAATCAAGAGAGATAAAAAAAAGTTTTTAATCAATGTATTTTTGTCACTCTACTATAAAAAAGAGTGAATATAAAAGCAGTAGTAATTTGTTGTTTTCAGGTGAGTTGGCCAGAATAGTTTGTTATAATTTTTTTGTAAGAGTTGGTCAGGGTTAGTTGGTGTTCCAGAGTTATACAGATAACTACCAAGAATCAGATATATCTGAATTCAAGCAGTAGATCCAGAAGCAGTCTATTAGTTTACTATGCTGTAGTTTAGATACATCTAGAAGACTCAACTTCTTTGTTCTCTATATCCAGATGACCTCAAGTCTAAGTAAAACCAATTGAATGGCAAGTTACCTGATAATGCCTTCCAATGATGACAATCCTGGATTATACCTGGCTCACCAAGAAAATTCTTACTGAAGAATTAGTTTAAATGTATGCTGCTGTATCTTATGCAAGGAACCACAGATAAACATATCACATATTTATATAAAGAGCAGCTTAAATTGGAGTGGTGATCATTAATTATATGTATACTGCTTTATCTGCATTTAAGGAATCACAGATAAATGTATAACAATGTATTTATATAAAGTGCAGCTGGTAAGTTCTTTTAAGTAATTCCTTAAAATGACATTTTTTAAAAAAGTGAGATATGTAATTGAGAACAATATTATTTTAAACCATTTATTGAATTTAAAAAAATTAATTGAATTCTGTGCTTTAAGTTTAAATATGTTATAATTAAGAGTGGCCTGTTAAAAAAACTTTAATCATTAAAAAGGACAGGTGAAATTTATATATTTTCAACATGGAGTTAACTGTGAAAATTATTATATTTTAATAATCGAGAATGATATTTTAAAGAATTTCTATACTGAAAATGATATTTAAAATTTATATATTTAAAAAAAGAGTGAAATAAGTAATCTTGGATTAATAATCTAAAAATAAAGAATTAATTCATTGACCATCCTATTTTTTTAAAAGACAAAGAAATCAAAAAAATAAATCTTTTTAGAATAATCTATCAAAAAAAAAAAGAAAAACTTTTTATGAAAGAAATTAATAACTGATTCACGATACTTATACATATAGGAGAATTGTATATATTTTCAACATTGAATTAATTATGAAAGAAGATATTTTTAATAATTTTCTTTTGATAAGTTAAAGTATTCTTGTATAAACAACAGCATGCACATACATTTCTATGTGCACACACAGATATGTTAATAAATATTTGTATTAAAGTGTGATAACTTAAAATGCAATCACTTATTGTATTTTGTATGATGATTGAAATATATATTCACCAATTGTACTGTGCATCTATGTACAAATACCAATGCATGTCAGATAGACACTTACATGTAAATTTCAATCATTTTATTTTATAGTAATTCAAATATGTTCAGAAATTATTAAGCCACATGTCTGTGTGCTGACTATATTTTAAGTAAACCTATTGGAACATATATGTAAACCACAATCTAATAATTTGAATTTTGTATATTAATATCATAATCAGAAGGTTATATATGTATAGCCATATTCTACAGACCTTACATCATTTTTTTGTTATTAATAAACTTGTATTTTATTGTTAAAATTATTCCAGTGAACTTGATTCTAAATGGTTTTTAAAGTATATGTTGCATCATCTCTTTATCACAGTAACAGTTATAGAGCTTGTGTTATCTGAGCTAGATTTGTGCATAATGGTCTGATATATAAAAGGGAATTATATTAGTATAGAGGAATCCAGTTCAATTCTGGATTGGTGCTAAGAGTATATACTTTAAAGTCCATGCACTACATCTTATTTAATTTAGTATTTATTGAATTTAAGTTTATAGTTGGCTAGTGCATGACTGGTACTAAATGGACAGAGTATTGTTGATGATCAGCATGTTTTACTATTCCAGCATTATTGTTTTGATTATTATGTATTCTGATATGTGAACACTTAGTTTATGCATCCAATTTAATTGTTTAAATATTGAGCGAAGCTGGAAAAGTCTAAATAGTTGGCCTGATCTACAGTAGAGCCATTTCAAATCCATTCACAAGATTGATTGTTGATTTATTTTGATTGTTGATCATTCAAGATGATTGATGATTATTATTTATTTATAATGCTTGTGCATTTATTTAATTATACTTATAGTTACTCTATTGAGTTAACTGGGCTGATTTCTCAGACAGATAGGAAGATCTCTCATGCTCTTATAATATATAACAATACTTATTATATTTTTTAATAATATCTTTACTTTAATATTAATATCTTGAATACTATACATAATATCTTATAAACATTACTTTGATATTTTATACTTATGTATTTTAAATTTATATTAAATAATTTTCTAAGAAAAATTTTTTCATTGACCTTGGGTTTATGATGTTTTTGCGATCCACCAGGTCAAACTCCATCTATCCCATTTCATTATAATATACTGAACAATGATAAAGATGTGTGTAAGAGATTGTGGTCTGGACCAATTGATGAGTACTGGTTCAGTATGAAATATACATATTGGAGATCAGATATTTTTCACATATCTTTGATCATATGTTTAGGACTACAACCCTCCACAAAGTGTTAAAAGTGGATAGAAACCAATCCCTACCTTGTATTAGGGTGGTGTAGTAAAAATTACAATACTGAAACATTATTCATTATTGGATAATCTATAGTCTAATGAATGTCTAATAAAAATAATATACAACCAGTCTTATAAATATCATTGCAATTCCCATTGTCAGTTAGGGTTTAATCAGAATTAGCCTTATCAACTAGGCTAGAAATATCATGCCTACAAATAAATTGTGTAATTGTTATTTATGATCTCACATGCATGGCAATAATATTGAATAAATATATCCTCATTACAAAAGAATTTTACATAAACAATCAATGTCTTATTTAATGATTGAATTTAATATTTTTATTAGAACATGATTGGAATTATTACCTGCTCTAACTACATACATTATATCAAGACATAATTTAAAGATAAAAATTTTCAGGATTGATACTTATATGAGTAACATAAAAAAAAATCTCAGTCACTTTAATATAATTATTGTGCACAATTTTAACTATGGTTTTTAAATGTCACATGTCATCAAAAACAAATAACTATACAATAATTCATTTATACATAAAACATTGATGATGATTATAGTGGGGTTATTTAATATGAAACTAAAATTTCTAACTTTATACATATAAGGTGCAAGATTGATCATTTATGTACATTAAACATAATATTAAATACTACTTCATAACCAATCTTAAGATTATAAAGGTCAATTTGTAAAACAATTTTATATTATTTTATGGGAGCCTAAAGTTGCTAGTCTAACTAATAAAGTTTAGATGAAGCTATCAATGATTTTCTGATTACTTATATTCTGTCTATGCATTGTTTGTAATAATATATTATCATATTTATAAATTTTGTTTTTTATTTGCAGACTTGAGACTCAATCCATTTAGAAGAACAATGACAGATCAATTTATTAGGAGAAGTATAGAAAATATTGGATTAGAATCAACAGGTCATTTAATTTTTTTATTATTTTAAACAAAAATGTTACCAATCTATAAATATTCATTATTATTAATGATACCAGAGGTTTGGCTTACATGATATATCTAGTACTTGGCTGCTTGTTTCTTTAAAAACAAAACAATAAATTTATTCAGAAATTATTTAAATACTCTAAACTCTAATATTGCTTAAGAATATTAATCCTAAAACAATAATACCAGGAAAAACCTTTCCTAGGTATAATAATAAGAAGGATATATATATTTCAATTGGAAACTCCCAATTATAAAAACTAGAAACGGGTGAACCTACCAATTTAGCTAAATCTGTGGGATACATTATTAACAATTAATAAAATCTGAATTATAAATATTTTATAAATACTGCTTTGTTTTAATGATAATTATCAACACATGAAAAATAAGCTCGTAAAAAAATTAATAAATTCTGTCATGGAAAAATACTATTTACTATAAAAATTTAGCATTAAATCAAGTTCTATATTAATAGATTGAACTTCTTTTTAAAAAATTAAGAAATATAAATTAAAAATAAAAACAATAATTAAAGATTGAAATTCTTTAGATTTTATCAAATAAGTATACTTGAGATAGATGTCAGCACAAACATATCTAAGTAAAAACTATCTACTTAGAGTCATTCATTTGTATAAAATATAAAAAAAAAATCACAGTTACATAAAGAAATCAGTTTTTTTTTTTTACAAAGCTCATTATCTATTGATTACTTAGCTTATAATAGATGGCTTTTAAGTAGAGTCAAGAAAACTGTTCTTTACAAAACCATTGAAGAAATGTGTTTTCATTCATCATCATCATTTTCAACTATTATTGATTCACTGTAACATTAAAGTCTCTTCAATTTTAATCCAATTTCTCTGATCTCTAGCTTTTTTTAATCACATAACACCAACAAACTTCCTTATTTCATTGATCCACTTCACATATGATCTCTTTCTAAGTCTTGTAAATATATTGGAATCCAATTTAAGACTTCAATTGTCCATCTATCATCATCCCTTTTAGATATATGTCAATCTCAGCTTCATTTCAGTTTCCTAATTCTTTCAATTATCTCAATGACACCTGTTTGTTTGTTTTTTATTCCTGTATTTCATTTCTGATATTATCTTTATTGTATTGCTGTGAAATGTAAATAATGAGTGATAAAATTAGAAACAGATTGGAAGCCTATGAGAAGTGGACATGGAAAAGAATGGAAAAAATTATTTAGTTGAATAAAATAACTACTGAAAAGTTTTGAAGAATAAATGAAAAAAGTAGATTGATTGAGGAAATTAAAGAGGAGAAACTGGATTAGACATATAAGAAGAAAGTATAGTTTAATGAAAGTTGTTTTGGAAGGAATAGTGAGTGGAAGCAAGAGAAAAGAGAGAAAAGATTGACATAGTCGACTGATATAAGAGATGAGAAGGGTTACATGGAATTAAAGAGCTGGTCAGTGAAGAGAATGGATTGGAAAAATGGATAAAATGATAATGTGACTATTTTCTGAACCCGTTCATGGGACATAATACTATTGATGATCTTCTTATAACATGTAATATATATTTATCTATACTTCATTAAGTAGTCTGAAGTCTTTAAACTACTTTTTTATTAAGCGTACAAGTGTTGAATTAATAAGTAAAAATTAGTAAACATGTCTATTAAAAACCTTTCAAAAGACATAGGCATGTTTACTTTTAATATTAAGTTATTTATTCCAAAAAATGACCATCCATGATAATGCTATAATTAATTTCATTTATTACATTTCCATCTGCATTAATAATCTAACCAAAATATTTGTAATTATTAACTTTTTCTAATTAATGAACAAATATTCTGAAAAACATTCATTGAACTAATAGCATTTATTTTTTAGTCCTACATTTTTATTGTCATCTAGTAATTCCCTGAAGTTCAGAAGCATTATTTATAAAAACAATCACATCATCTACAAAATTTAAAGAACTTAAATCTCTATTTACTTTTACTCCCTTAGTATTCCATTTTAATCCACAAAATATTTATCATAAAACTGCTGTAAAAAAAGTTTTTGAATTAAGCAATAACTCTGTTAAGTACCTTTTTCAATGTTAATCTTCTTAATATTTTTATGAAATCTAATCATTTTCATTGCATTTGGATAAATATTCTTCAGAATATGACAATATCCTACTTGTATATCTTGATGTTCTAATATTTTAATCACTATAAAAATGCTTATAGAAACAAATGCCTTTTCATAATCTACAAATCTAAAGCATAATGGCAATTCATATTTATTGATTCTTTCTATAACTTTTTTCAATGCTTGGATGTAATTTACAGGCTAAAATCACTTTTAAATCTATATTCCAAAGTTCACTGTAGATGAGTTATAATAATCTTGGTAAAATTTTTGTATAGAACTGATAAAAGACTAATAGATTTGTAATTTCTAATATCTTCTTTATGATCATTCTTAAATATTAATATTTCTATTGCAATTTTTCAATTATTTGATACATCTTTATCATTTAGACATTTAGTAAACTTTGTCAACAATTTTTCTATTTCTTCACCTGATTTTTTTAATATATTACTTCCCTTTATTATAGATTTAATTATATGTCTTATTTACAAATCGATTTCAAGTTTTAGTAGATTTTGAACATGATTCAGATTTGAATGAAATTAATAAGAAAATAACTGATACACTTTTAAAAAGTGCAACAAAGATAGCTGGTAGGAAAAAGCAGCAGTTGACCAATAAAATTTCTACTGAGACTAAAAAATTTACAAAGAAGAAAAGGAATATGAGATTATACAAAAATTATGTATTGAAAAGGATTGAATAACTCAAATTTTGTAAAATAGTGTGGAAAAGAATTGAAAATGATATAAGATGGTATAACTGTGAACTAGCAAGGAAAGCTGTAGAAGAGAATAAAAGTCTCAAGAGTGCAAAACAACATTTTGGTATTGGTAGAAAATTTATATCTGCAATAAGAAAAAAGATGGAATTATTACTAAAAAAAAAGATGACATCATGAAATGGGTAGAAGACTTCTATCAAGAATTATATAGTAATAAAGAACAAGTACCTCCAATATCTATTATATCTTCTGAATTGCCTAGAATTTTAAAAGAAGAAGTGAGACTTGCAATTAAATTTATGAAGAAAGAAAAAGCTCCAGGTAATGATGGAATTATAATTGATATATTAAAAAAACCAGGTGAAGAAATAGAAATTTTTTTTAGAAAAAATATATACTAAATGTCTAAGTGATAAAGATGTACCAGATGATTGGAATAATTCAGTATTAATATTAATATTTTAAAAAGGTGATAAAGAAGATATTAGAAATTACAGACCTAACAGCCTTTTATCAGTTTTATACAAAATTTTTATCAAGATAATTATAACTCATCTATAGAAAACATTGCAAATTCTACCAACCAAGAGAACAAGCTGGATTTAAAAGTGGTTTTAGTACAGTAGATCATATTCAGATATTAAGAGAAGTTATAGAAAGGACAAATGAATATGAGTTGCCAATATCCACTGGATTTATAGATTATGAAAATTCATTTGATTCTTTAAACATTTATTCAGTGATTAAAGCTTTGGATCATCAAGGTATAGATCCAGGATATTGTCATATTTTGAAGAATATTTATAAAAATGCAACATCAACAATTAGATTACATAATGATACTGGGAAAGTTATCATTGAGAAGGGTGTAAGACAGGGTGATTCCATATTCCCAAAACTTTTTACAGCATTTCTGCAAGAAGTATTTTATGGATTAAAATGGGAAGCTAAAGGAGTGAAAGTAAATAGAGATTATTTAAGTCATTTAGATTTTGCAGATGATATTGTTGTTTTGGAAAATAATGCTTCAAGACTGCAGGAAATGTTGCAGGAGTTATCAGATGAAAGTAGGAAAGTATGACTAAAGACAAATGTTAAAAAGACTAAAGTAATGTTCAATGGATTTTCTCAAAATGTGAAAACAAAGATTGATTATGATGAGTTAGAAATAGTTAACAGCTACAAATACCATCTTTCAGATTATTAATACAGAAGGAAACATAATGGGTGAAATTAATCATAGAATTAAACTTGGTTGGAGTGCTTTTGATAGAAATAACTTGATACTAAAAGGAAATATGCCTATGTGTGTGAAAAGAAAGATTTTTAATAAATGTGTTTTACCAGTTCTTACTTATGGATCTGAGACTTGGATACTTAATAGAAGAGTAATACAGAGACTTCAGATCATTCAAAGAAATATGGAGAGATGCATTTTAGCAGTAACAAGAAGAGATTGAAAATGCAATATACGAATTAGAGAACAAACAGGTGTTACTGACTTCATTGAAAAAATTAAAAGACTGGAGTTGGTCTGGACATATTTCTAGAAGAGATGATAATAGATGGACAATTGGAATCTTAAACTGGATTCCAAGAGATTGTAAAAGACCCAGAAAGAGACCACATGTGAGATGGATGAATGAAATAAGAAAGGGTGCAGGGTGATATGGAGAAGAGAAGCTAAAGATCAGAGAAGATGGATTGAACTTGGAGAGTTTATCCTGCAGTGGATTGGTAGTGGTTGGTGATAATGATATAATAATTATAATTTAATTAATTGTTTGTATGTTCAAGTGACACTGAAACTCACTGAATACAACATATCAATTCCATTGTCCAAACTGAGTTTATTTTTATGCTAAAAACTTTTGAATTGGAAAATTATTTTATAAAGGAAAAAATGAGATTTAGTTATATAAAAATTTTCTTTTTTTCTTTCTTTTTCATAGGAAAATTTTTTTGTGATTTCATTATTCATTTAATAAAAACTCTAAAGTGAACACAACTACACACATACATATTTACACACATATATAATTATATGCAGTATTTTTCAAAGATTAAATGTAATTTTTGGTTTATTGACTAATTAACCGATTATTATTTGGTACTTGCTAGATTGCTATTCCAATACTGAAAAATAACTTGCATTAGCAGACCCAGATTATATAAAGGTAGCATATTTAACTAGTTTCTAAATGAGAAACTGTAATGCATTCTAAATGAATACATTATCAATTTTACATAAAGTTTAATTTATTCTGTATTTAATTATATTTTATTTATATGGGCATTAAAGTTATTAAAAATGATTGTTCCATACAGATTGAAACTAAGCTTTATATAAAATTGATGGGTATTTACATCTTGAATGCATTATGCTTTACTTTATTTAGAAACTTGCTAAATATGCTACCTCTCTCTCTCTCTCTCTCTCTCTATATATATATATATATATATATATATATATATATATCTTGTCTGGCAAATAATCATTTTGCATTGGCATACTAATCTAATAAGTACAGGTGGTTAAACTATAGTAACCATGTTTGTTAATTAGCTAATAAACTGAAAAATGTATGTGTATTACATTATGTTTTATTATCATGAAATTCTGACTACAGTACAATTATCAATGTGATCATTGAAACCTTTCAACTTCATGATAGACCTGTTTATGGTTGCTAGACATCTTTAGGTAAAATGCAGAAATTCAAAATGTTTGAATTCACCATGTATTTAAAAGTATTATAAATAGGTCCATGACCTTGAATGTAAAAAGCATATTTTTTATGTCGGTATCTTTGAGACACTCAAATTGCACCGCATTATTAAATATCATTAATATTGAGTTATTATATGATTGTTTAGGCAATATAGTAAAAGAAAAGCCCTGAAATAAATTAATAGTTTATCTTAGAATATATATTTATAAAGTAAATGATTCGCACTAATAGTAACTAGATATCTAAGATCTTGGAATAAATATTTCTTATAATTTATTTATTTAAGATATATATATCAGCATGGGCATGAAAATTCAACAGTTTGATATCTTTAACTCACCTGAAAATCAAAGATTGTTTACAAAATACAGACATAATAAGAGAGAGAATGAGTTACTCTGCTGACAGATGGTTGCACTATGACAACAGATGCATTGATAAAAAAAAAACTAAAAATTTAAATCTACAGACTATGTATACATATTCTCTACATTACAGTAAACACAATCAATGCAGTAGATTTGAGGCAGTCTGTCAAATAGGAAAATAATGAAAGACAATTTGTTTGAATAATGAAAATAATTTTATCAACAAAAGTTTGTTTTGATTTCTCTATAAAGTTATTGATAGTATATTATCATTTGTTCCACTTTTTATATTATTGAAATAATATATGTATGATAAAAAAATTCAAATCAGATGTCACATGACTTAATTTAATAAGGCTCATATTTACCAATGTTATATATAGAGCTTGCAAAATAGGCTCTTAACAAGCTTTGAGAATATCCTCAACCCCAGACTGGTTTCTGCTTCTGGTGTCTCAGTGAAGTGCCAGGATATTCAGCATTAGATTAAAAATACTAAGACAACCCCAGCACTTTATCTAATGTATAACTATTGAGTAAAAAATCTGAAATTGTCAGATATCCAAAATGTCTTCCAATCCAGCTATCTAACTCAAATAGCCATGTGACACCTCACTGACGATGCCAGAAGCAGAAACCGGTCTGGGGTTGAGGATATTCTCAAAGCTTGTTAAGAGCTTATTTTGCAAGCTCTATATATAATAATATATGTATATTTGGATGTATATATGTATTGATATAATATTCTTATATGTTTTTAAATATTCATTACTTATACATATATTAACAAAAATGATATATATGTATAACCCTATTAATAATTTAATTGTAGATTACAACTTGTATCATCATTTCCATGTGCAAAATCTTGGAGCATTATTTGCTCACTTCTGCCTATTTAAGCATTGTGATGCTGATGAGGTAATTATATTGGAATAATTTGTCTTTTATTATCAATAGTGTTTAATTATTATTAAATCCATTTAGGACCCAGTTTCTGAGTTTCGCATTGTCTTTAATGACTTTAATTAAACTGAATATTATACAGAAAAATTATTTAAAATATATTTTTAAATATTTATATCTTGGACTTTTTTTTTTAATATCAAAGTTTTATAGATTTTGTAATGTTTTGATAAAACCGTAACAAAAAGTTTTTTAAAAAACATATATTAAGATAATAAATAATTAAAACAAATAAACAAGCAATTCAAATATTAATAAGATTCAATAAGAAAGAAAAAATAAAATAGAAAAGATATCGCTAATCAATATAATGCATATATTTAATCATCCGTGAATGATTAACCTAATATAATGTGATTAATGCATTTACATATCGAAATATTAAATTAGATTGCATTTAATTAAACCAAAAAAAATGCTACAAGAATATTATAATGCAATATATTATTTTTTAAATCTTAATTTAAATTCATCATTGTTAGCTGAGAGGTCAGCGCAACCGCCTTGCAAGCAAGCAGTTTGTTGCAGGCGGTTGTTGGGGGTTCGCCTCCCGACAGATACTATGACATATGAAAAAAATCCCTTCTTTGTTTCACCAATCTGTTCAGATTATTTTATCTTAAGCAATGGCATTCTTGATGACTAATATTCTCCTCACTTTTTTAAAATGCTCATATATTTGATTATCTTTAAAAGGGCTGGCATCCAATAATTTTTTTTTTAAATATTTGCATAATATTCTTATGTTATCTTTTTTTTATTTGATCTTGTTTTCTATATATTTGATTTTCTATGTTTTTCTTAGTTTTTCCTTCTTTATATACAAGAATGGCTTTTTGTAAAGTGAATACCACACCATGAAAAATCTGCTTATTGTTATTTCATGTGTTTCATGTTAAATGATTATTTTTGAGGTTTCTGCTAAAAGCACTTTCACAATAATATATATTCTTAATCAGCAAGTTTTTGGAAGTATACAGCTAGTTAAAGTAAAAAGCTGTGGCAGAATGGCTGTAGTAGATGCATGATATTTTTATTAAATATGTATTATAATCTTAAGACAATTTGGAATCTGTCTAATCATATCATAAATGTTCATTGATTACATATATTTAACAATTATACATCAATCTCACAATATATATCTCCATGTACTACATTTTGGAAATTGTATAGTGATAGAGATAACTCCTCTTTTTAAAATAAAGTTGACAAAACACAATTAATTTTCTATTATTTTATTTGATTGAAGATCATACAACACCGAATATTCATCAACAACAATTGATTTATTACATACCATTTTAAATTTATTATTTTAAAAATGTTTTAGCAAAATATATCTCTTCATCTAGTCTATGTTCACAAATAGCTTATTGATCAATCATTTCAATTAATATATTTGAGAAAGGATCTTCTATAAGAAGTTTAGTTCATTTATTTAAACATATTAATGATGGTTATGTGTTTATATTATTCAAATCTTGTAGCTCTGATGAAGACTGCTGGACAGTCAAAACTATAAGGAAAATAAAGAAGGTTAAGAAAATTTGTTTGCACTGATGTGTATATGAAAGAAGTGTTATAAGAAATATATATATATAACATATAAATAACTTATGTTCCAATGCTTGGTTTGAGCAAAAGGACTGCCATAATAACATGTAATTAAGGAATCATGCATTCAGAGAATATCTCATTAAATACAGTTGTTGTTAGCTCCTGTTTTAATCTATTTGATAGGTATTTCATTTTTTGTCATAATTTTAAATATTACTAATCATTTCTCTTTAAGAAAAATATTTTATAGTTTGCATAAACTTTCTTCATTCTAAATATGATGGCCTGAAAATTTGTGATAATAACATTTTACTTGAAATTATATATTAAACTATTTTTGTCATCTAATTAAATTATTAAATGTTTCTAGAACATTTCAAAATTTAATTATAATTTCAAAATATTGTCAGCTATTAGTAAAAACACACAGATTAATACATAACATAACATTTCAAGTGATATTATTGTCGTCTCTGTTTTAAGTGTTGTTGGTCTGGCCAATAATGACACTACCATAGAAATCAAACCAGTGACCTTTGTATTTATGACTACTAAATTTAAGATATCTAATAAACTTGGTTATTTTGTCAAAGGCAACAGACAATAGAAATTTTATATACTTATTTATGAAAGTTCTGATTTTTTTCCAGGATTCCCACAGATAAATATATAAAATTGTAATGAGTGTTGCCTATTCCAGAATAGTCTAATTGGCTAAATGATTTCCAAGTTAAAACTGTCAGTGGTTAGGTTAACAACATTGGAAGAAGAGTAAAATATTACTACTTAAAATATTGTGCTGTGTTACTTTAATAATTGAATGTATTTGAAAAAGCATAAATAAAGGTTGAATTTTTCTAAAACATTTAATAATTCAACTAAGTGATAGATTTGGTCAACAGAGGATATAAATGTAAAATTTTATTTAAAGTGCTTAGAAAATTTTATTCTACATTAAATACTTGACCTCTTGAACAACAATGCTACTAAGTGGATAAGTCTCCCCTTCTTACCTGGTCTATCACAATGGCTAAAAAACATTTGCTGACACATTTAATGTCAGCTTTAGAACTCCTTCCAAGTCTAAATGGACTTATAAACAACACAAAAAATAGCTTGCTTTCAGACCAAGCCATCCAGATTGTTTTGCAATAAAAATAATTGCAAAGCAGTCTATTATGATGGAATGTCACCACCAAACTGGCACAACATCTATATACTGTACCGTTTATCGGTATCCTTGGGTTTATATGCTTTAATTTCCACATATTCGGTGACCAAATTAAATCCAATCTGATAATTCATTTATTAGAATATGTCAGAATTTTTGTGAAAGTAATTATTTTTCCTGGTCACACAACCCAGCGTAATGTAACTAAATTTTACTAACATTTTATGTGAATCCATTGGCTCTCCCCATCTATCTTTATTAGTCACTATTAAATGAGAATTTGCTACACACTGGATGATTATATTTTTTAGATACAGCATTGGCTTGGCAAAATAACAATAATAGAATTTAACTAATAATATGCTAATAATAAACTTAAATAGACAACAAAGTAAATTGTATTCATAAGATTTATTAATTCAGAACTATAATAAATATTTCTAATACTAATAAGAGAATAAAATATAAGATGAAAATTAAGAAGTGATTATTAAAAATCAATCTTAGGATTCAGATCTTCAGTAATATTATTCAATACAGCATTTGATAGTATTTACAGTTCATGAAGGTGATCACTTCTAATACATGAAAATTTCTTACCGGTAAGTTTCAACTGTTCAATTATAGCACTTCAAGGATTACCATGCATGGTCTTTGTCCTTAGTGGGATGTGTTATACAATATTCTTATTATAGCTAGTAGGTGGGCTGGGGTTTTAAGATTCAGGTAGGTGATGGGCTTTTCTCATGGCATTACTATAATTCCAGGAAGAAAGAAAGCATCGGCAAATGAACTCTTCTCTACACACACATGTTATAACAGTTCAGTCCAGTGGTGAGAATGGCTTGGTGCATTTTGTATTGTCCTCAAAAATAACAAAATCAGTTTATAGCAAACAATTTTTAGAGGTCATATATAACACAAGACAAAAGACCTAGACATACACTCCATCGTGTTTTGCTTTTTATATCCCCTCTCTGATTTTAGTCTGCCATGTACATCCTACTTCACCTTTTGAACTTTGACAAACTTAATGTATTTTTGTTTCCAAAGTCATCTTTTGCCCCTTCAGTGGTTAACTTTAATTATGGCAAAAGAATGCTGTGATTTTAACTTTAAGTAAAGGTAATTGTTTTACAATAAGAATTTTTTTTTTTTTTTTATCAATTAAAAAATTAAATTTTTTTTTTTTTTTTTTTTTTTTATTAAATATAAAAAAAATTTTTAATTAATTGGAATAATGGTTTTATTTTTATAATATTATTTTTTTTTTTTAAAAAAAAAAAAAAAATTATTTTTATAATATACTATTCTTTCTCATAGTGATGAAGTAGTAAAAAATTTTTATATGGATGTACAAAAGGCTTTTGACCAGAGTAAACAACATTTTAAAATTGTTATGGGAGATTTTAATGCTAGAATTGGTAAATTTACAAATGAAAGATAAAAATGCTGTACGTAATTTTGGTTATGGTAATAGAAATGAGAGAGGACATAGACTTGTGGATTTTGCAGAAAAAGAAAAACTTTATGTTATGAATTATTTTTTTGAAAAAAATGTTAAAAGAAAATGGACATGGAAGCATCAAAATGAATGTACAGCAGTTTGACTAATAGAAAATACATATTTCAAGATTGTAATGTTCTTAATAAATTTAACACAGGAAGTGATCATCGATTATACGATGTAAGATACATGTTAATGCAAAACTACATAGACAAAAATTATTAAGAAAAACAATATTTACAGTTGATATTCCTAATCTTCAGAAACATTCTAATGAATTTAAATTAGAACTTACAAATCGATTTCAAGTATTAGTAGATTTTGAACATGATTCAGATTTGAGTGAAATTAATATGAAAGTAACTGATACACTTTTAAAAACGGCAACAAAGATAGCTGGTAGAAAAAAGCAGCAATTGACCAATAAAATTTCTACTAAAATTAGAGAATTTATGAAGACAAGAAGGAATATGAAGATATACAAAAATAATGCATTAAAAAGAATTAAATATCTCGAATTTTGTAAAATGGTACGGAAAAGAGTTAAAAATAATATAAGAAAGTATAACTGTGAACTAGCAAGAAAAGCTGTAGAAGAGAATAAAAGTTTCAAGAATGTAAAACAGCATTTTGGTATTGGTAGGAAATTTATATCTGCAATAAGAAAAAAGATGGAATTATTATTAAAAAGAAAGATGACATCATGAAATGGGTAGAAGACTTTATCAAGAGTTATATAGTAATAAAGAACATGTACCTCCTATATCTATTACATCTTCCGAATTGCCCAAAATTTTAAATGAAGAAGTGAGACATGCAATTAAATGTATGCAGAAAGAAAAGGCTCCAGGTAATAATGGAATTACAATTGATATATAAAAAAAATCAGGTGAAAAAATTGAATTTTTTTAGCAAAGTTATATACCAAATGTCTAAATGATAAAGATGTACCAGAAGATTGGAAGACTTGCAGTATTAATATTAATATTTAAAAAATGTGATAAAGAATATATTAGAAATTACAGACCTATCAGCCTTTTATCAGTTTTATACAAAATTTTTACCAAGATAATTATAACTTGTCTACTAAGAACATTGGATTTCCACCAACCAAGAGAACAAACTGAATTTAAAAGTGGTTTTAGAACAGTAGATCATATCCAGGTATTGAGAGAAGTTATAGAAAGGACAAATAAGTATGAGTTGCCATTATGCTTTGCATTTTTAGATTATGAAAAGGCATTTGATTCTATAAAGATTTCTTTAGTGATTAAAGCATTAAATCATCAAGGTATAGATCCAGGATATTGTCATATTTTAAAGAATATTTATAAAAATGCAACAAAAACAATTAGATTACATAATGATACTGGAAAAGTCAACATTGAGAAGGGTGTAAGATGGGGTAACTCCATATTTCCAAAATTTTTTACAGCAGTGCTGCAAGAAGTATTTTGTGGATTAAAATGAGAAGCTAAAAGAGTGAAAGTAAATGGAGATTATTTAAGTCAGTTAGATTTTGCAGATGATGTAATTGTTTTTGCAAATAATGCTTTAGAGCTGCAGGAAATGATGCAGGAGTTATCAGATGAAAGTAGGATTAAAGATAAATGTTAAAAAGACTAAAGTAATGTTTAATGGATTTTCTCACAATATGAAAATAAAGTTTGATTATGATGAGTTAGGAGACGTTAAAAGTTACAAATACCTTGGTCACATTATTAATATAAATGGAAACATAATGGATGAAATTAATCATAGAATTAAACTTGGTTGGAGTGCTTTTGGTAGAAATAACTTGATACTAAAAGGAAATATGCCTATGTGTTTGAAATGGATGTTTTTTAATAAATGTGTTTTACCAGTTCTTACTTATGTATCTGAGACTTGGATACTTAATAGAAGAGTAATACAGAAACTTCAGACCACTCAAAGGAGTATGGAGATATGCATGTTGGGAATAACAAGAAGAGATCAAAAACACAATATATGGGTAAGAGAACAAACAGGTGTTACTGATCTCATTGAAAAAATTAAAAGACTGAAGTGGAGTTAGGCTGGACATATTTCTAGAAGAGATGATAATAGATGAACAATTGAAATCTTAAACTGGATTCCAAGAGATTGTAAAAGACCCAGAAAGAGATCACCTGATTGATGGATGGGTGAAATAAGAAAGTGTGCAGAGGTGATGTGGAGAAGAGAAGTTAAAGATGAGAGAAGATGGATTGAACTTGGAGAGACCTTCATCCTGCAGTGGATTGATAATGGTTGATGATGATTCTTTTCCAGAAATTTAATAATTTTAATTCTAAATTGCCAATGCCGACTGTACCACAAATATGTTATAATGTTCTCACTCAAAAAAAGATCCCAATGTAAAATCACTGTTTCTTGAGCACCAATTGAGTTCTGGCCATGATTTTAATCTACAGAATATTAAAATAGTTTATGCTGAATGCAACGAAAAGAAAATTTAATGCCTGATTCATTGTTAATAACTTCCATGCAATAAACCAAAGAAAGTACTGGTTTAGTATGCATTGTCCACCATTTTGGTTTCTGAGGAAGCCCCAAACTTACCACTGTCACAACCAAGTTATAAAAAAAGTTGAACAAGTAGAGGGAATAGGTGAGGTAGTGTTCCAATTTGTTAAAAAATCACAAATTTTATACAACTAAGCTTGATTAAATTGCATGACCAAAAGATCAAATTATTGTCAAATGTGCTATTAAAATATATAATTCCTACCACATACATTATGCATTAAATTAACTAATTGAAAAGGGAAATATATATTATAGATAATTGCTTTTCAATTTCCAAAAATAAAGAATTCATTAAAACAAGGAAGTCAAAGAAGGCTCCTGACAAATGGAATTATAAGAAAACTCAAGAAATCATTAATGTTACATGGACATATTTATTAAAAAGCAAATTAGAATATATATATATAAAAGATATAGGAATATTGGGTTACTAAAATAATGCTAGAAATTTAGTCACAGGGACTAAATAAAATGCCATCTGGTCTATTCATCTGTCATAACCTGATCAATAATTATTTTAAATAATATTATAGTTGCAAAAGTAGAAGAGTTTTTTGATAAATTGAAATTGCAAGACTATTGGTAACATTATTGGTTGAATTTTATCATAGAGATTCTATCATTCTTATTTTTAAAAAAGGATGACATTGACATAGACTTTAAATCATTGAGGGGGAAAAGAAGAATATAGAAATGTAATACATTATGTGAATTAAGAATAATGCTTATGGCTAAGATGAATTAGTATAAACTAGGGGAAGACATGCATTGGGGTATGTGCTATTTGGTTAGAATTAAACTTGAATGCAATGTCATGTTTTGCAATAATAGGATTGGATTAACAGACACCAAAGGAAAAAAGAAAGGCTTTATATTTATTTTTATTATTATTTTTGACTGAAGATAATATTTGATGACTGATATAGGAGAATCAGTCTCCATATTCCAAATCCTTTGTGTGGTAAGTGGAAAATAATCTGGGAGGAAATTTGAGATGATATTCCCTGAAGTAATAGTCTTAGTGCTGAGAGATCCTGATTTAGAGTAAGAGGGTATAGAATAGTCAATTCTAATTGTTCATTATTATTTTTCTACTACTTTAATATTAGGAAGTTAATCCGGATAATTTAATAATAGTTGAATAAAATTGGAATTGATAAAAATTGTTTACATTGGCTATTCATGAAGTTGCACAGTTTGCAAAACTTAGTAAGGCATTTTTGAATTCAGTTGTTAGTTTGCAATGTGAAAATCCTTAAAATTGATTATCAAAATGATACATCAATATCTTATGACATTAAGATGGAATAATAATAATATTTTAGTAATGGAAATATTGATAAGAATTACTATCACCCTCTTACTGAAAAGATGTAATTTTACTAAGGGGGTTTGACATTTTCTGTAAGTCCATCATAAAAAAATTAACATGGCAGTTTTCATTTTGTTCAGCTAGGCTGATTAAAAGATTGAGGTTAACATAGATTAATATTTTTTTATTTAAAAATCTAAATATTTTTTGAAATATGTTTTTCTGGTCATGGTTATTATGAAGAACTAGGTATCTATTATTTGGATGATCTAATAGTTTGTATAACTTTATTCAAATTTATATCTTACAAACTGATAAAACTCATCCAATGAATATTTCATAATTTATTTATTAGGTAACAGTAACTGGTAAACTAAAAATTGTTATTATTCTTAAATTGTTGAAATATTTCATGGCTGAATATGGAATAATTTCTTCAAAAATAAATGAATATACTGTTATTTCTTTGATCAGTAAATTTCCATTTTTATTATTTTTATCAAACTAAGTTTAAAAAAATTTGAGTATTACCAGTAAAAATTT
Source organism: Epiperipatus broadwayi (assembly GCA_028023455.1). Lineage (NCBI taxonomy): Eukaryota > Metazoa > Onychophora > Udeonychophora > Euonychophora > Peripatidae > Epiperipatus > Epiperipatus broadwayi. The sequence continues at coordinate 427,833 of JAQFVV010006352.1, forward strand.
ATTTCTCAGTTAAATTGTTTTTTCAAGTTAGAGCATATATAGTAATTAGTTATCCAAATCTTTGTTTATAATTAGTAAACTAAATTGTTAGCATTAAAAAATCTATTTCATCATAACTTAACCTATTGTAAACAGTTTCTGCTGCTGAAAGTGGTGGATAAATTGATTTAGAATTCCATTTTAGAAATCAATAAATATTTTTTAAATAAAATCTTGAATGACTTATATGATTATGTACTGTTTCTTGATTATTCTTATAAATATTTTAATTGGAAAAACCAATAATTTTAAATAAATTAGTCAATTTTTGTAACTTATTTAATAACTGCATAATTATGATACATGATATATTATGGACCATCTCATTTTAAGTCAAATATAATTGATTTTCACATTAAAGAAATTTTTATTCATATCAACCTTAATCCACTATATATATAATGATGTGATTATTTTTTCTGTTTTAAACTTATGTTTTTAATGTAATTTATATATATATTTCAGATTGATGCTGTTTTAAAATTAGTTGATGAAATGAAGACAAATGAGAACACTTTACATATTCAGTCAGTATTTCGGGTGATTAAAAGAGATTAAAAAGACTTATGATGAAACTAATGTTAAGAAAAGAGTTGGAAGTTTGCAGTTACTGTACCTTTCAAAGATGGAAGCAATTTGGATTCATGTAATTCCACCTCATGATATTCTAATTAAGACATGTGAAACTCATTGAGTCAAGCCAGCCACATAAAATTGATGTATACAATTTGACTCTTTTAACACAAAATCTTCTAAGTTATAACACCAGATATTTTTCAGTTTATAAAGATTATTCATAAAGAATAAAAAGACTTAAAATTATTTGAAATATACAACAATTTAAAAAACTGGTGACATCTGCTTGCAGTTCATTTAATCTAAGTCAGAACATAAATCTTATTTTAATATCATTTTTACTTTTTCTCATGACATATCCTCTTGATGTAGTATTTATATTTATAAGGACATTTTTTTATTAAAATACATATTTTGAGACAAAAGGTAGCATATATTTTATTTGCAAAATGAATTATTTTTGGAAAACATTCTGAATAGGTAAAAGTAAATTATTAGTATTGCAATATCTTTGATTTTTTTAAAAAAAAAATATGACTTAAACTTTAAAAATTCTGAGAAATTTGAAATTCTAAAAAAAGAGCATATTCATTTTTACCCATAAATGTATTGCTTGAATATGATCAAAATCTAAAATATAATTTATACAAATAAGATGACATGCCCCTCTTCAAAACTATCAGAATTATTATTTGTCTGCTGATTTTTGTAGAAACAAAATTTTAACTAAAATGTTTGCTACTGATGTAGTGTGTTTTCTAAGATTTATTTACATATCTGAGAGAACCATCAATGCAGTACTGAAAATATTTATTCATAAAACTAACATTTTCTCCATTTTTTTCACTAAATTTCAAATTTGTCATGCATACTTTTGAATTAATACAAAATATTGAATATTATTATATTTTTATAAAATAATATAAATACTATGTAAAAATATTTTTTTTAATTTAGTGTTTTCCCTCATGACCTGCATGTACTTATCAGCAAGAGAAAAAAGCCAAAACAAAAAAGTTCTCTCCAAATGGTGGAAACCCACAGGTTTTGAGGAAATGGATTCTGGGTATTTGGCTTGAAAGGAATGTTGAATTGTCATTATTTCTGCATGTAATTCTGAGATTCCATCATCAACCATCAGATGCATTATATTAATTAAAGTCAGGAGTTTAACATGCAGGGAATCAAATGTTCAAGGGCTGAAATCAAAGTAAAATTCTCAAAAGAATGAAAGACACTTTCCTATAACAATTACAGTCTTATATGGATTTTATCTGTTGATAAAAGTCATGATGCAACAGAAATCCAGATTTCTTTCTAATCTTTCTTCAGGACATTCCTGCTATTTATTGGTGAAAAGGTTCACTTAACATTTGTTGTTGTTGTTGTTTTTTAAAAAATAATATCCATTACTCTGTTTATTTGTACAGTTATCAAACTCATTCGTATTGTTCTTTTCTGTTGTTGTTTTGTTACATTTTTTAAAAAGAGAGTGCAAAAAATGCAAATTTGTATTTACTATATTTATTCATTCAAATCTAATTCAATTACTTGTTTTTTAAAATATTGATACTTTTTACTATTTGTCAATTGTAGTATTATTTCAATAAATATACACATAACTCATTACTTTTTTATCTTTGTTTAGAAACCTCCCAAAAAACATAATCCTAATAACTTGTTCCATTTATTGATTAGAATCTTCTGCAATATGTTGTTGGGCACCTCAGATATATAAATAAAGAAAAAAGCTCACACTACATTAGTACTAATAATTTTTATATTACCATATGTTGAGATAATATTATTTATGGCTATAATTTTGTTGTTTAATTTTTTTTACATACATGTCAGCCAAAAAATCAAATCTAACTACTATTTAATATCTTTGTAATCATAGATTCTATTTCATCCAAAAAATTAATAATTTCATTCTTCATAAATAGGCAAAAAGTGTTTGTTATGTAAAACAACCTTTCTAATCACTCATCAAATCAAAAAGTAAATTAACAGGACTTAAACTTGAAACATAGTTGAAATTGTCAATTAATACCACTAATGGATTTTGCCTTTGAGGGACCTATACAGAAAGAATATTTGAAATCCCATCTAAAAATGTAAAGAAAAATGATATTTTAAAAAATATAATTTTCAACTGGTAAGTAATAACAAGAAAAATAAATTCTATATATGACTGTAATGCAAATGAATGTTATCCAAAAACTAGAAAAATAAAAACTAATATGCAAAGAAAAGTAAATACTTTATTCATTTATGGGTTAGTTATAGTTATTAGGCTCCAGCAATAAATTAATAATATTTAAACAAGATTTTTGAAATAATAAATCAATATATACTCTGGTCATTCAATAATAGCACACAAGTCATTAAATAAAGGTTAAAACCTTTACTAAAAATATTTATGTTGTATTTTGTAAAAATTGCATACAAGTTTGTGCACTCCAGAAAAACTAGAATTTATTCGAGAGATTGTTTTTAGATCGTGCACTGATAACAGGAATTTAATTAAAGCATTAACAATAATATTTAAACAGCATTAAACTGTTGAACATGCGCTTTGGATTTTAAATATAAAATGAATGAATACTAATTCATCAAGCACATGATAAAGTCTTTGGAAAAGATAGAATGGCATCTGTCTTTTCGAACCCAAATGCTTTTGTATGGGCGAATCTTAAGTGTTTGAAAGTGAAAGCATGAACTTATTAAATAATCACTTTAAATTACTTTTACATGCTTGAATGAATGACGCTGGTGAAATTTATTAGAATTTACGATACGTCATTCTTATTTGAAATTAAATGTATGTAAATAAGTCAATTATTTTATATAGCGCGATGTTTTTTATAAACAATAATATTTAAACAGCATTAAACTGTTGCACATGCGCTTTGGATTTTAAATATAAAATGAATGAATACTAACACTTCAACCACATGATAAAGTCTTTGGAAAAGATAGAATGGCCATCTATCTTTTCGAACCCAAACGCTTTTGAAATGTTAGTATTCATTCATTTTATATTTAAAATCCAAAGCTCATGTGCAACAGTTTAATGCTGTTTAAATATTATTGTTTATAAAAAACATCGCGCTATATAAAATAATTGACTTATTTAAAGCATTAACGTAATGGCAATCGACAATTCCAAGAAATATTTGCTGATTGCAAATATTTCTAGATAAGAGACTTTTACCTTATTGGACAATTAATTAATTGTTGCAGTTATCAGAAAGCTATAAAAAGAGTATCGAACAACTACATCAGGCCATTATTTGTATGCATCTCCAGTAGACATTCTTGTTCAATTCCGGTAGGAGAAATCTCATGTCAGTGCTTCAGTTAAGGTCCAACACTTAGTGGAAATGTAGTTAACAGGTATATCTGAATAGGCCCACAGATATTGGGAGATCATAGTCGATGAAACCGTCCGGACAGCAGCTGAATAAAGAGTTGAGTTTCCAGCGCTTTCCAAGTGGAGTTACTGGTAGACTGTTGCAGAGATAGAAGCTGTAAAGAGCTTAAGATCAGTCACAATGCTATACTACAAAGCATTTGTGTGCAGCTTAATTGGACTGGGGCCAAGGTATGTGTAAACCTAGCCCATTGTGAACCGTTTTTCTAGCAGCCAGCCTCAATGTACATCGAGGGAATTGAACATTAGTGAACTGTAGAGATAGAGTTGTTGCAGACTATTCACTTTTCTGATTACCTAAATAAGTCTTTTATTGTATATATTTATTTGCTGTCTGCCCAGTCATACTTGCAGACACAATAATTTACAATGGCAAAATATATACTGTGCAATATTTATAATACAAAAATTGACTTTCATTATTGATGGTGAATTGCAAATGTGAAGTTGTTAGTGATCCAACTAATATTCAGAAAATAATGATGATATCCCCCTTTTTAACCCTGATACTTTCAATCTATTATTGACTTGCCTCATACAGATACAGTGATGTCAGTATCTAGCAGCTTTCTGCTCTACGTTTTTGAGCATGCTTCATTGTGTTATATCATATAGTGGACAATTTGTTTCTGTTGTCTGACATCTAAATTACCTTGAAAATGGACCTCAATTTATAGTAAGATGCTCACTATTATTGGAAATAATCAGAGTCAGCTTTCCAATTGTCCAATTTATGCCATTGCTTATTAATTTACTTTTATTATTTTATTGACCAGCGCTATTGTCATTTAGTCTGATCTTGATAACAAAATATAGTCTGGATCAGGCCATTACTTGAGGGTAAAAATTCCCATGAGGTTACATTGTTCCCAACAATATAAAATATTTTTTTATGATAGTTTGTCCATAAGTTTTATGGCCTTATATTGTAAAATAATCATTTAATTCAGAAAAAGAAAATAACAGGGGTAATTAAATTTATGAAGATTTTTAAGTACATATTATTTACGAAGTTGGACTAGGTAGGTTGTTTTGCACTATCCGTATTGGAGAGTGGAATTAAATAAATGTCAACTGACGAATGAGGAGGCTAATTTGGGACTTAAATTTTAGAAACATGTTAACTGTTTCTTATTTTTATCTCTTGAATTGTTACTTCAAAGAGAAATTGTGATTAATTATATCAAAATACATATTTACTTCAATTTAATTCATCCAAAATATACTCAACAAAAAAAAATCTTAAGAATATCAGAAATAAAATGTGATCTATATGAATAAATAGAAATTAAATCTACTTCATGCTATTTGGTTTGAGTTAAAATTTTATTGAGAGTAAAGTATAGCTGAAGTGATATTGGCATTAAAAATTAAAACACTGACAAATATCACATTACAACTTAAACACCTGAAGTTACAAAATATGAAGCATGTGTTCTTTGGACATAAATGTCTACAGTTTAAATTTGCTGCTTTATATATATATATATATATTGTATATAGGCATAAAGTATGGTCCGGTACAATATATATATATATTGAAAATTAAATTTAAATAGTATATCTTTGAAAATGTGAGATCCCTTAATATAGAAATTGTGGCATTCACTTTATTCCTATTTATAAAAATTAGTTACTGATTGATACTATTCATTTTAAAATTTTACATGACCTTCTCTTATAAAAAAAACTTGATGAATTATGCAGAGCATTGGGGGTGAACCCCCTTTTCCTTTTGTTTACCAGTTTTAGACTTCATTCTTATTCCAATCATTAGAAGGAATTTTATGCTAAACATAAAGATATATTTAAAATATTTTATATTTCATTAAAATGTATGCTCTTCCATTACATAAAAGCCAGCTTTCAAAGTTCTTTGGAGATTTTTAGATTTGGGATAAGTTATTAATTGCAATGGTAACTTATAACTTCGTGTTCAAATCATTTACTGTGTTGTTATTGTGATCAACTATAATATTTTTATTTCAATTTGTATTGTTAAGACTTAATTTGTTTTCTGGATGCTAATTGTGATTATTTACTTTATATTTTCGAATACTTCACTTTTCATGTAACAGAATTTGATTAACTTGTAATTAAATAATTCAAGTTATTGCTAGCTTTATCTGCTATTTTATATATACCATTTTTGTTTCCTTTGTTTTCCTTTATATTTCAGCTGTTTTTTAGTCATACAATTAGCATCATAAAAATAACAGTTTTACAGTAATCTCATTCCTCAAACTATTTTATTAAATAGATTGTTTTACAAATCGTCATCTGAAGCAACATTTTCTTACAACGATAATTTGTTTTATTTTAATTTGAAATGATTTTCAGTATTTTTTACTTTCCATTTTTTACTTAGTACAGATTTAAACACTTCAAGTGTTTTATAATTTCACTTGTTAGCTAATTTATTATATTTTATTCCAATTATTGCCATAGTACAGTATTTTATAAAATAAAAAAGACAGAAAAAAAGTGGTGAACATGAAACTATGTTCTTGAATTAAAGCATATTAAGAAGTAGTTATATGTTTCATTTCTTTCATATGAACAATGGATCAATGAATTATTTAAAGCTTAAAATAGGGTAAATCATAATTTTATTTCAGGAAGTCATGTTTTATGATTTTTTTTAAGATTCATGTAAAATTTATATATCAATATTTTATTAGTAAAATTAAGATTGTTATGAACATAAATGTAAAAATTTCCAAGCTGTAAGTTTGTAATGAGTATATTTATTATTAATCTCATTTTGTATTAGACATGATTATAATGAGATTAAAATTATATGCAGTATATTAGTTTAACATAATTTATTTTAAAACTGCCTTGCATATTTTGTCAAAACCAGTTTTGATGACCAAATATTATTTTCAGGCCACATGCTACCATTTTGACATGTTTTCTCTAATTAAAATATATTTTCAACAAATGATCACAACATTACAATGAACATTAATATGACTATTTATAATTATTATTTATTTTTTTATTGTATATATATATATCAATGACAATGATTTAATGACATGTAAATAATTTCACTTTATCAAAAATGTAACACTAAGAATAAAAAACCTATTAAGACAAAGAACTCTGAATATGGTACAAGATAATTCACAAGCTATTCTCATAAAGTCATTAAAATGAAACTTTATCTGACAAAATAAGTTAACATTAGTATAACAAAAAGTGAGTTATTTAAAAGTTTTTGTTTCAATGATTCTTTAGATATTTAGCTTGTGAATTATCTTAGTAACTATTTAGATTTGTTTGTTTCAAGAATAGATTTATATATAGATTATATACATAAAAAATAAATTGGTCTGTATATAAATATTTTGTTTTAGCTATACTTTATATGTATTGAAATAGTATATTTATCTGGAATATATTTCACTGCTGTATAAATTAATTAAATGTCAAGAAAGAAATTTTATTAATTTAAAAGTATGGCATTGATATTTTAAAATGTTATGTTGATATTATTTAAAGGCATTGTATACTGTTTTTATAAATAAAAAGATCACATTAAACATTAATATAAAGAGAAATGCAAGTGTTTAATTTAAAAATATTAATTTTAAAAAAAAATTGTCAATTAGTTTTAAATCACTTTAAAATTGACTGTATATTTATTCACCCTTCTATTGGCCAGTAGCCAAGAATGATTTATCAAGAAAAGTGTTAATCATGTGAACAAATTGTCATCTGCTGAATTTAAAAAAGAAAACATTGGATTTTAATCTCTCAAAATGAACTTATAAATAAATAGTTTTTATCCCAAGAATTTCAGAACCAAGACTCAAATGGATAATTTACTTCAAGTTTTTTTATCATAAATAGAATTATCTTATAATCATCAACTGCTACAAAAATCATGGTTTTTTTCTACATCTTCATTTAGATCTATCTTCTATATTTCAAATGAAGTGTCATTATAAAAGGAGAATTGTCTGCTTTAGCTTAAATTCAGATAATGTTAACCTTTTTTTTTACTGGTAAACAAGTTAAAATTAAAACAACTTAAAAATATTTAATGTGTTTTTAACATAAATATTATGCTGATATTAATTATTTATAAATTGTCAATTCTCTAATATTGGATTCATCACTATGCATAACTATCAAATCTATATGCAAGTAATTCAAAATGTTTTAAATATAAGGTTCAAAAATAACAGATGTAATAAATGATAGTTTATTTTATAGATGTCACATTTCAATACAAATTATAAAATATATATTCTGTGCTATTTAATATTTATAATTTTAAATAATGATTGTTTAAATATATATATATAAAATTTTAACAGTAAATATATATAAAAGACATATTTTGCAGGTTCATCCGTGTTAAAAAATTTAAATATTGGTATACCGACACTTCAAATTGATTACACAAGTCATCCACTGGGTGATAAAAGGTAGAAAGATAGTTGTAGAGGCGCTACAATCACTGATTTGAAAAAAACGTTAAAGTTCCACCAATAGCAAAAGTGTTAAATTAAGAATGTTTTTTAAAAAATCTTTCCAAATAGGAGGAAGTTTGCATGTATCAACTCGCTTATTGATACAATCTGGCCTTTTAAGTATCTCAATGGCTTCTCTAATTTTGCACTGGTAGAGATTATCACATCTGGATATAATCCTGGTACTAGAAAAATCAATTTTATGACCTGAATCTATAGTATGGAGTGAGAGTGCTGATGATGATGAGTGTTGTTTAACTGCATTAGCATGCTCATCTCTCCTAACACTGATGCGATGATTACTCATACTTGTAAGAAGCTTTACAATTTTCACATGAGATTTGATAACCATGAGATTCAAGAGGGATTGAATCCTTAGGCTTGGTTATTATATTGCTGATCTTTTGATGAGTAGAAAATGCTGTATCTATATTATAGCATTTTAATATACATCCAATACTGTCTGTAGTTCCTTTTATATATAGAACACAAATCTTAATAGCTAATTTATCATCTTTTTGTTTCCTATTTTATCCATTTTGGGCTTGAAATAAGGTTTTTTTTTTTATAAATTTATAATTATAATTATTTGCTAATAAAACACTATTAATATGATTTATTTCTTCTTTCAGATGTGACTTATCTGAAAGGTTAATTGCTCTATTTAAAAGAGTTTTGGCTACAGAAACTATCTGAGTTGGGTGATGATGAGAATGGAAATATCTGTCCATGTGTGTATTCTGTCTGTAAATTGAAAAAGATAAACTATTTGGTGTTCTGGTGACTAGAAATTCAAGAAAAGAAAGTTTTCCATCAGACTCTGTCTCCATTGTAAATTTAATATCAGAATGCATATTATTTTAATGTAAAAAATAATCTATTTTTTTCCATGTTGCCATATGACAAAAGTGTCATCTATGTATCAAAGCCAAATGAGAGGTTTTAAAGATGATGATTCTAAAGCATAAGTTTCTATATTTTCCATGAATAAATCAGCAATTACTCCTGAGATAGGTGAGCCCATAGGAGTACCAAAAACCTGTCTGTAATGCTCTCCATTGTATACAAAATATGTGTTCAAGAGACAATGTTTAATCAAAGCAATAATATGGTCTGGTAAATTGCAACATTGTGAAATTATATTTAAAGCTTCATCAATTGGAATGTTTGTAAACTAAGACACAACATCAAAACTGACCAGAATATCATTAGTATTAATTTTTAAACTTTTTAAAACAAATAAAATAAAAAGAGTTTTTAATATATGATTTAATAGATGAGATTGTAGGTTTAATCAAATCCGATAAATATCTAAGTAAAATATAAGTTGGAGATCCTATTACACATACTATTGGATGAAGAAGGGTATCTGGTTTATGAATTTTTGGAAGTTCATAAAATTTTGGACAGACACAAGATTTTTCACAAGGCTGATTTGCCTAGAGCCAAGATTTGCAATATTTTAAAAAAAGGTAAGCTTTCTAAAAATAATATTTCAAAGAAATTAAAGACAAGCATTAAATAATATAAAATTGGGCAAATCAATTGTTGTACCTCCAGCTGATAAAGGTAATGCCACAGTTGTTATGGATCGTGACATTTACCATAATAAAATTTTAGATCTGCTTAATATAAAACTTATAAACTATCAAAACAGAGACCATATTACGAATTTAGAAAAAAAAACAAAAGCCATTATATCGCCTATTGAAACAGAGATAAAAAAAAAAATAATAATCCTTCATGAAAAATCTTGTGTCTGATTATAAAAAGTACAGATACCAAAACATTGATACTGAACTGATATCAGTTCTGTATGGCTATACAAGTGAATGCATTTGTGTTGAAAATATTATTGTATTTTTATTTTGGAGTCATAGTTTTATAGTTAACTAAAAAGATCAAAAAAGGTGGCTATTGATCCAGAGTTCTAGGTGAAGTGCTCTCAAATCCAAGGCTCTTCACTGATGAAGGCCACAAGCTAGAAACTGGTTTGGAAATATTGAAAGAGTAAGCACTAAATATAGAGTTTGATGCACAAACTTTCTAGAATCCATTGATTACTATGGATTGCACTAGATGGCATTATTGCATGGAAAGAGTTGCTACTGTTCAAGTTGAGTAATGTTTGGAAAAAAAAAGAAATATGAACATTTTTGTAAATTATCCATTAAAAATTTAATATTTAGATTTTGTTAAATGATATAAAAAAAAGTTAATAATGACATAAAAAATTATAATTGTAAATTGGCAAATAATTAATAGAATAAAATAAATTTCAAAAGTGTAAAACAACATCTTGGTATTGAAAGTTATTTTATTAAAAAGATGAATGACATCATGAAGTGTAGCAAAGAATTTTATCAATAATTATATAATAATAAAAAATAATGAAAAAAAAAGTCTGTTACATTTGCTACATCTTTTGAATCGTCAAATATTTTAATTAAACAACAAAATGTAATATTGTTGATATTGTAAAAGAAGTGCAAAAATAAAATTAAAATGTTATAAAAGTTGTATACTAAATGTATAAGTGATAAAAATGTATCACATGGTTTGAAAAATAGAGAAATATTGTTATTTAAAAAATATTATGAAGAAATCATATATCAATATTTTATTGGTTTTATACAAAATCTTATCATGATGATTATATCTAATCTATGGCAATATTGGATTCTACCCAGCAAAAAAGAACAAACTGGATTTAAAGTTTGTTTTAGAACAATTTATGATTATGTTGCTCCAGTAGAGATAGTTCTATCATTTTCAGATTTCAAATCCATGTTTTTTAATCGTACTGCACAAAATTCAGCCCGTGCTGTAGTAATGACTTCTACAAGAAATTAAATGTGGTTTGATCAACACAAAATCAACAGTGTGTGTTATATCATGTTTTTATGTTGGATATCTCTCTGTGTACTTGCCCAATATTTTTATGTTGGATATCTCTCTGTGTACTTGCCCAATGTTTTTATGTTGGATATCTCTCTGTGTACTTGCCCAATGTAAATCTCATGGGAAAATATTATTTTTTCTAATTAAAAAGAAAAACAAAAGTAGAGAATTAAAATTGGTCAATGTCTAAGGGAAGGCATTGATGCAGTTTTACTCCTAAACTGAGAGGGAAGTAACATGTTACATACATATATATGTTACATAGAATGATTTAAAAATAAAATTTGAAAGAAAAAAAAATTTTAAATAAAAAAAGGAGGCAGTTAATTTAACGGGTAAAATAGAAATATACTTTCTTTAAATCAAATCAAAAGGCAGGGGAAAACCTATTAAGATGTAGAAATTTTTTAATTTAATATTTAAAAGAACATTTATTTGCACTCTGTTAACTGAGAAAAACAAAAAAATCCTAATGGATAATAAAAAAAAATTTATAAATTTGACTATGTAAAAGTAATTATAAAGTTGCTTTGTAAAATAATTTTGTTGTGTAAACTATAATTGAAACTAAGTAATTAGCGATTTAATTAAAGATCTCTAATTTATGTAAATTATCTGATCAGAATGAATTTGATTTTATTAGAAATTAGTATTTCCAACTGATTACATAATGTTTGATCAAGTTGTAATTAAAAAAGAAGAGAAGATTGACTGATTAAAAGAATTTAAAAAACTAATAAATAACATGGATGGCAAAGGTATAAAAGGTACAAATTTCTTGTTATTTTTTTTTTACGACAAGTTTTGCTATGAGAAGTCTATAAAATTTGCTCGAGTTTTGCTGTAAGGTAAGCCAGTAGTGTTCTGTTATTTATTCTATTGCCAGTTTGCTATACAAAGTTCCCTGGTCATCAATCAAAAATGTATAGCAATATTCATGAGCATCTAAACATTACTATATGCTTCTAAGCCACAGAAGGGTGGTCTTCAGGTTTCACCACTCGATATCTTTGATATCTGATGCCTGACATGTAATAAAGACCTTTGTCTACCATTGCCAAGATCTATGACAGTAAATATAGATGTTGTTGGAAACAATATATGCCAACCTGGACTAGAGGAGCAAATAGCTGCCAAAAGAAGCTGGATTATCACTAACAAACTCTATTACCTTCAGTGAGGAGAGGAATAATCCCCCCAGAAACAAAAACCTAAGTGAATATAAAATATCAAATTCAATGTCTAGACAAACTGTTATTCTTTTGAAACTTTATAATTAAAAGTAATTGTGTTGGTTCTACTTATTTTAAAAATGGAGTAATCATTAGCAAAGAAGGCTATAATTAATTTATTTTATTTTTATTTGAATATTATGTTAATATTTTACTTTTTTGTGTGTGTAAATAAACATGTTATTTTACTTTGTTAATTTAGCTTAATTCTCTCCATATTTCACCTTATAACATTTAATCACCATGCAATAGTATTAAATAAATTTAGAGTTAATTATTGCTCTACTCATCATCATCATCATCATCAACCATTATCAATCCACTGCAGGATGAAGGTCTCTCCAAGTTTAATCCATCTTCTCCGATCTTTAGCTTCTCTTCTCCACAACACCCCTGCACATTTTCTTATTTCATCCATCCATCTCACATGTGGTCTCTTTCTGGGTCTTTTATAATCCCTTGGAATCCAGTTTAAAATTTCAATTGTCCATCTATTATCATCTCTTCTAGCAATATGTCCAGCCCAACTCCATTTCAATCTTTTAATTTTTTCAATAAGGTCAGTAACACCTGTTTGTTGTCTTAACAATACATTGCGTTTTCGATCTCTTCTTGTTACTCCCAACATACATCTCTCCATACTCCTTTGAGTGGTCTGAAGTCTCTGTATTGCTCTTCTATTAAGTGTCCAAGTCTCAGATCCATAAGTAAGAACTGGTAAAACACATTTGTTAAAAACCATCCTTTTCAAACACATAGGCATATTTCCTTTTAGTATCAAGTTATTTCTACCAAAAGCACTCCAACCAAGTTTAATTCTATGATTAATTTCCTCCATTATGTTTCCATCTGTATTAATAATCTGACCAAGGTATTTGTAACTGTTAACTTCTTCTAATTCTTCATAATCAATCTTTATTTTCATATTTTGAGCAAATCGATTAAACATTACTTTAGTCTTTTTAACATTTATCTTTAGTCCTACTTTTCTACTTTCATCTGCTAACTCCTGCAACATTTCCTGCAGCTCTGAAGCATTATTTGCAAAAACAACTACATCATCTGCGAAATCTAAATGACTTAAATACTCTCCATTTACTTTCACTCCTTTAGTTTCCATTTTAATCCACAAAATACTTCTTGCAGCACTGCTGTAAAGAGTTTAGGAGATATGGAGTCACCTTGTCTTAAACCTTTCTCAATGTTGATTTTTCCAGTATCATTATGTAATCTAATTGTTGCTGTTGCATTTTTATAAATATTCTTTAAAATATGACAATATCCTGGATCTATACCTTGATGATCCAATGCTTTAATCACTGAAGAAATGTGTATAGAATCGAATGCCTTTTCATAATCTACAAATCCAAAACATAATGACAACTCATATTCATTTGTCCTTTCTATGACTTCTCTCAATATCTGGATATGATCTATTGTACTAAAACCACTTTTAAATCCAGCTTGTTCTCTTGATTGGTGGAAATCCAAAGTTCTCTGTAGCCTAGTTGTAATTATCTTGGTAAAAATTTTATATAAAACTGATAAAAGGCTGATAGGTCTGTAATTTCTAATATCTTCTTTATCACCTTTTTTAAATATTAATATTATTACTGCATTCTTCCAATCTTTCGGTACATCTTTATCATTTAGACATTTGGTATATAACTTTGCTAAAATTGTTTCTATTTCTTCACCTGCTTCTTTTAATATATCAATTATAATTCCATCATTTCCTGGAGCCTTTCCTTTCTTCATACACTTAATTGCATGTCTCACTTCTTCATTTAAAATTCTGGGCAATTTGGAAGATGTAATAGATATAGGAGGTACTTGTTCTTTATTACTATATAATTCTTGATAAAAATCTTCTACCAATTTCATGATGTCATCTCTCTTTTTAGTAATAATTCCATCTTTTTTTCTTATTGCAGATATAAATTTCCTACCAATACCAAAATGTTGTTTAACATTTTTGAGACTTTTATTTTCTTCTACAGCTTTCCTTGCTATTTCACAGTTATACTTTCTTATATCATTTTCAACTCTTTTCCGTATCATTTTACAAAATTTGAGATATTCAATTCTTTTTAATACATCATTTTTGTATATCTTCATATTCCTTCTTTTCTTCATAAATTCTCTAGTCTCAGTAGAAATTTTATTAGTCAATTGCTGCTTTTTTCTACCAGCTATGTTTGTTGCAGTTTTTAAAAGTGTATCAGTTATTTTCATATTAATTTCATTCAAATCTGAATCATGTTCAAAATCTCCTAACACTTGAAACCTATTTGCTCTACTAGTCTGATTTAAACCAGTTTCTTATTCTTTGTGCCAGCCAGGTAAAATCAAGTGCAGGAATGTTATAAAACCCCTTTTTTAGGATATTCTAAATCAGTCTTGGCTAATCATCCCAATACAAATAATATCAACAGAAGAGGTGTTTATTTCCTGCAGCTATGGAGGTATTCAATGGTCTGGAAATGTGACTGCAGGTCATATATTTTGTACCCTCTTGGACTGACAGTATGGATAGTAAGTAAAATATTAACCATATATAACTCCTGCTTGAAATAGCAAAATCCACTAAATGCATCAAATATTTATTAATTTAGAAATGTCAATTCATTATAAATGTAAGACATATACATATGTGTGAGTAACCCTACGGATACTTCTGTAAATTCATTCCTTATAAATTAACTAAAAATTGTATTGAATAACCCTGAGAAATTTATTTATTACTTTATTAAATTTGAATCTATTATTAAAGTATAGAATAGTTTTAGCTTATACAGAAATATAAAATCTATATGTATTACAGTTGAGTTATATTAGTGATAGTTGCACTTCCACATTATTGCCACCTTCACAACCAATTTTGTGATGGTTGAGATCTTGCTTTTTTTTATTTGGTTTTGAATTTGGCACATTAACGTTCAGCCACGATAAGAATTGTTATAAATTTAAGTTTTATCAGTAGTAAATTTTAGCTATAAAACAAAATATAATTTTTTTTTTATTTTGTCAACTTAAAATTTATAAAAATAAATTGCAGACAGATAATGATGTATTTAGGTAATGAATTCGTAGTAAATTTTTTTTTTATGTTTGAGGATGTTAATTGAGTGATCCATGTGGATAGTGATGTGATTTTATTTACTGTAAAACTTACATAATAATATTCTTGATCCATTAATATGTAAAGAGACTATTCCAAAATAAGTGAATAAAAAATACTAATGATAGTGATGGTTTGTTTTAAATTATTTTGTTACTGTGGTTGAAATTTTGATGTTTTTTGGGGACAGATGAGAGGAGTCCAGAATGCCAACAGGAAATTTCCTAGGTAATTTATATGTGATAATAAAATTTGATATTGTAGCCTCAACTTTACTTCAAGTAGCTAGTCGATTGAATCTAACCTTGGGATCAAACAAGAACGGCTAGTGTGTTTATCGAATGATATTAATAATAAGACTAAGCATACCCAGGCACCAAATTGTAACTATGAAATTATAATGCTCACCAGAGATCATCATCATCCATGCTCATTACTATAGAAGACAATGGAGAAAGTAATTAAATTGTCTTTCAAAAAAAATATAATGTTGATAAATCCAATTCAATGTATTGTGGTCTTGGTTTCAAACCTAGGAACATTTATGCAAATGTTTCCGTGATAAATTCTTATTACTAACTGAATAATAATGAGACAACTTTCTTCCACAACCTTATATAAATATATGATCTCGACTAGTAAACTACGAGAATGTTGTATACATTTCTAATACATACATGACTAGAAATAAATTAGTAATCGATGCGGAGAACTCAAAACTTATACTTATAATATAAAATTATTATTTAATTTAAAGTAGGATAAAGAAATGTTATAAGTAAATCCTTCCCATTTAATCCCACTACTTTATTTTTCATTCTCAGCATCCATCACTTTCAATAGCTACAATTATATAACACTGACTGTCTGTGTTATGTTCTTCTTAATATGTTCTTAATTGATAATGCTTAATCCTATTTCCTTAAACACATATATATGCCTTCCAACCGACTATAGATTCTTATTATAATAGCATTTCCTAACTTTTAATGTTTACACTACTTGACTTCCAAGCTAGCTCTTAGATTTAATAATCGAAGTACTCATTCTCACGGTCTAGATCTGCTAACGAGGTGCAATTATTAATGATTACATTGCAATGGATATGATCCCCAACTTGCTAAATTAAACTTTAATGTGAGTTGACCAGTGAGAATCATAATAAATACCGAAAGCAGGAAAGGGATTTTATGTCTGCTCCCAATATTCATAACATTGCAACGAACCAAATGACTAAATTTAATATATCTAAATTGACTATTTTCTCTCATCTTATTCTATTTCATATCATCTGTTTGCCCAAATTTAATTAGTAATTTTAAATCTATTACATCGTTGCCAAAGTAAACTACGGAAGTAAATCATAGACATTAATCATAGAACTCAATCAAGGAAATCACTTATGTAAGTGAACTGTGAAAATCAATCATAAATGAATTATGTAAATTAACTATGGAATCAGTTAATATAAAAATGAATAATGTAAATCAACTATGGAATCAATCAATATAAAACAATTATGTAAATTTAAAGGTGATCTGGTATCAGTTTTAGATATACCAAACACAAGACACGCATGTAAATTCATAATAACAAATCTTTATTACAATTAAAAAAAACACATCTATATAATATCACTACAATCTGAAATATTATATGAAATTTACTAAATAATAATAATACATAATACATATTTAGATTAGTTAAATTTCTTTATAACTTAACAATTGTCTTGCCTCATTTTTTTAATTGAATATTAACATACTTACACATGGAATCAGAATTCTGTATTTAAGTATAATATGAAATTCTCTTATAATTTGCATAGAACCTATAAATTTCTGCTCTCCCTTCCATTACAACCTTTATAAACTGAACTATTCCAACAAGCAATAATATCTTTATAGTAATTATAAATTTAATTATTCCAACAAGCAATAATCTCTCTTATATTTCCTATGAAAAGATGATGAGATATGTAAAATCTCTAATCACTTCAACAAATGGGTTTAAATATAAACCCATATTTTTACATTCATGCATGCCAAATATTCACCACTTTCCACTTTGGTGGCTGTATACATTTGGTTAGGCCAGTATGTTGCCATAGCTTGACAATGGTCAATTTTATTATTCTTCACAAACTCTGACTAGAGATTGATCAGCTTATAAATTAAATTCTTTGTCATCCCCCACATCAACACAAACATCTGACTGTAATCCTAATCCTGTCACAGCTACTTTTATCCTGTCTTGCAAAACCCTCTGTATATTTCATAGCACTATGCAGCACTTCATAACACATACATCAATGTCTCAGTAAGAGAAATTAAACAACTCATAACCTCAAATGTCAGCATTGTCCAGAGAGAAGCCTTTTCCTGAGGCTAGAACTTTGTAAGGAACTATAATCTCTACACATTTACTCTATATAGGCATGCAAAACATTTTCCACAACTCTATCAATAATTCCTACTTAAATAAAAATAAATGGAATTGGGAACTGGTCCTCGATCTTCTACTGCAATAGTGAAAAAATTATAAGATAGTTATTTTCTATCTATGCCTTTGAGTGGTAAGATAACTCTACCTCAATAATAACAAGCATTTATAGCTTCACATATACACATACATAGGGCAATTACAGTCTTGATGCAAATGACAAAGTCTGACTGGATCATGAATCAAACTTATGAACTATCTTAATTTTAAAAAAATCAAGTACACAGCAACACCCATCCAATCTTCATAATTATAACAGATCAAATCAACATATTATAGCATAGCAATGACCATTCATATGATTATCCAATCACGTTTCATACATCCAGTACTAAGTATATAATTTTGATAATAAAAATCTTTTTTATCTTTTTTTTTTTACAAATACGTAAGCATTTATACTTCCTCATTATTACATGTTAACAATTTTTAATTCCCTTTTTTTTGTTAAACTTCAATGGGTCTTTATGAATCAAAATCATTTCTCTTTTAAAAACAAAAATTAATATAATTGTTAAATCTCTATCAAACATGCAATACATATAAATAAAGCAAAATAAATAAATAATAAATATTATGGATTGTCTCTTTCCTTTGAACCTAAGTCTGAAGACTTGATATTGTTGTCCACCAACACCAATTACCATTTAGTTCACTTGTCTTGGGAAATGTATAATTTATTGACACACATAAAGTTCTTTTAATCCAGATGTAGCTACATTGATCTCGATAATTAAAAGTTGTTGAAAATGAGTCCTGTAGATTACTTCCATGTTTTGAATATTTTTCTTCCTGAGTTTGAACTTAAATGCTTGGTTTCACTTTTAGTTTCTTCAAATGTCATCATTTTTTTTCTTTTCTTGATTTTTGTTTTTCCATTTTTTTTTGGGGGGGGGGTGGTCTTTTAAGAGAGAAAAAAATTTCAAATAAAATAATGTTCTAGATGCTTTTCTGTTTATCATTTTAGGTTCAAATCACAATCAAAACAAACAAATTTTAGTGTTAAAAATAGGATTAGTCATTTAATTTTATATAAAAGTTTGATCGTTCCCCTTGGAGTTTTGTTAACAAGCCATGGATACAATACCATTCTTGAGATGTTTTCTTTAAACAAACTTTAAAAAACCAAATATAAAGATTGAGGTACTGAATACAAAATCTTTTATTACAAGTTAATTTGGTCATAATTGATCTTGGAGAGAGAGAACTGTACACTATTTATAATTGAATTAGCACTTCATATTTAAGTCATGTTTTTACACTTCTTAACAAGTTAAGTCAATTCAAGAAAAAAAATGATCAGAGGAAACCTGTCAGATTGAATTAGCAAGTGTATTTAGAGCAGTTCAGAGCAAAAACCCCTTTCACTTTCCTTAGCCCTTTTTATAAGAGAGAAAAAAAATCATCTGCCAGTTTCCCTTTTCACATGCCTGGTTTTTTCTAATTTATGATTCTCTCTGTCTGAAGTCAGCCTCTGACCCTACTTGTTAAATGTTAGTTTTGGTTTATTATCCTCAGCTCTGATTTCATTAACACATTGCTTTTGATTTATGAAAACTATTCAAAAAAATATAGAATTACTGGTAATTTTTATAAAACAGATATTATATAAAGAATTCCTTTCTTTATAACTTAAATCAAATTTAGAGCTGAAAACAATAACCAATTTCTATAAAAATAAATTCATTTTACACTATATTATCAAACAATACAGAGCACAATGCACAAATTTCTACAAAGAAAAAAAAATCTATATACACATCACACATATATATGCCTGCACAATACTAAATAGAAAACTGCTTGTTCATATTCATATTAGCACAAATATCTTTTATAATTTCCTATAATTTTAAACTATTTATAACAAGCTCAATTTTAATTTGCACTAATATTTTTATTGATAAATATTATGATTCAAGATTTTTTTAGACATGAAAAATAAAGATTTTTCAGATATCACAGTGTGTACAAAAGCCAACTGCCCCTTCTCTCTACATAATGCTAGCTATAATTTTAAATAAATACAGATTCTTTTCTCTCTCTCTATATATATATATATAAATTAAGTCACACAGTTTTCAATCTCCCCAAGTAAAGCTTTTCAATTTTTTTTAAACTAAAAAATTTTTTTTTATTTACCCTACCATTTATTTTCCAATCATTAGTTTCTGTATGAAAGAAACTAAAGATTACAATATACTACTATTTATAGATGCCCATTAGTAAAAATGTTTTATATATGTATTATATTACTAATACTAGTTTTCAAAAATGGAAAACACTAATAAAAATGTATTTGGTGGACCTAAAAATGTATCTTCAATTGATTTTAAGCAACAATTATTCTTACAAAAAAAATCAAGTTAGATGTCACCTGACTTAATTTAAACAAGCTTGTGTTACAAATGTTATATAAAGAGCTCGCAAATAAGCTCTTAATAAGCTTTGCAGAATAACCCTAACCCCAGACTGGTTTCTGCTACTGGCTTCCTCAGTGAGATGCCAGGACATTATCTTGGCACCTCACTGAGGAAACCAGTAGCAGAAAGCAGTCTGGGGTTAGGGATATTCTGCAAAGCTTGTTAAGAGCTTATTTGCAAGCTCTTTATATAGCAATTATTCTCTATATTAGTAGAAATTTAAGAGATGTCAAAAAATTTAGTAAAATGTCAAAATGAGATGCAGAAGAATTTAGTTAAATCTCAAAAGGAAGTAAAGAAAGATAGTAATAAAATAAATAAATCTCAAAATGAAAAAGTAAGAGATGCAAGAAAATTTAATTGTCTCAAAATAAGATGCAAGAAAATTTAGTGAATAAAAGAAATAAATCTCAGCATGAGATAAAAACAGAAATTAAGGAAAAGTATGATACAGCTAGGATTGATATCAAAAACTTGAATGAAAAAATTGAACTATTTGAGATTAATTGTATAGAAGCTAAAAAAGTTATTGATCAAAAGCTTGAAGACATTAGGTCAAACTTAATTGATTATAAAAATGAGACAGATACTAAATTTGATATATTAGAAAAAAAGTTAGATATTTGTTCTGCAATGACTAGTCAGTTAATGGTAACAAATCAATGCATTAAACAAATAGGAGCACAGTCCAATCAACTGTGGAAAAATTTAAGAATGAGTTAGGAAATAAATTTAGTAAATCCCTTGAGAGGAGAGTGAAATCACTTTATATCAGGATATCTTAAAAGCTGAAGTACAAAAGGCAAATGATGGCATTCAAGTTCTTAATAAAACTGAATTCTAATACTAAGAGAATATTAAAAGAAAGTAAAAAAAAATTGTCTAAATTTGGAGGTGATATTAAGAGGCTTCAAAAAATGCAAAAGATATTAGTCGAGGTTCAAATGGATGGCAACAACAAATTAATTAATATAATCATAATATCTCCAATAACTTTGCAAATTTTAAAAAGGAAACAGAAGAAAGACAGACTAGTTATAAAGAAGAAAATAAAATGTATTTTGAAGACTTAAGAGAGCATCTGAATAAAAATGGTCAAGTATATGACTTAAATAAAAAAGTAGAAGAAAGGCAAGCTATGGTTGAGGAAAATATGGTAGAAAAAGAATCTGTTTTATGTACAAATCACTATAAAAGGAGATAATGACCCATTGTATTTGTAAAAAAATATGACTAATTTTACTCCTGTAGAGTATAATCCAAATCCATTATCTAGTCTTGAACAAGCAGAAGGTTTATCTAGAAATTCCACTATATTAATATTTATTAAAATAAAAATCTTTAAAGGAGATTATGAGAATCTCTTGGAATATATTAATAATCTAAAACGTTTTGCATTAAGTAATTTGAATGTAAATTAAAAACTAGTTATTGCTAATAATCATTTATGTAATGCAGCCAAAGACTAGTGGAAATCTTTATTTATAAAGTCCCACACTTTTGGTGACTATAAGCCCCTAATCCTAACAAGTTGTTGGAGAAATCACCAAAATGATGTTTGTTACCAAGTTTCTCAAAAGAAATACACAGTTAATAATAGCATTTATACTCAATTTTTTAGTAATCAAGATATAAAATTAAATTTAATAGCTTTACCTTTAATTGAATATCAGATAGACCAAATATTACATCATAATCTGCCAAAACATGTTGAGCAGATTGTAATATTATTGAGGAACTAACTGAAATATTTGATTCAGTAGAAAAAAGTGAGATGTCATCTGAGATTAGATATAAGTTTCATAAGGAATAAGTTAGTTATACACTGTCAAATGTTAATATACCTATTCAAAATAGAAATAGTTATAAAAGTCATGAAATGAAAGATAGGAAAAATACATGTAGAAATGTCCACTATAGTAAATATAGAAGAAAAGAATTCAGTTGCAATGTAGAGGCTAGGGAAACATAACCTGAAAATGAATTTGAAAGAATATCTGTTAATGCAATTGGGTTAGACCAAGTACTAGTTCTGTAAATAATAATGACTATAAAATACTAAGATAGTAAGCTAATTCATTTTGATGAGAAAAACTTAAAAAAACTGAAATTGATAATTTTAAAGAATAAAGATTTTTTTATTTCACTTTTCTATTCTCTTTAATAATCCTTAGAAAACTATTTAATATAAAAGCCAGCATCCCAGCTTAATAAAATTGTTACAGTAAAAATCATTATAATTTTAAAAATAAGTATTAATAATTTAACTATTTTATAATTTATATAATTGAAAGCTAAGAAAAATATTTCCTGGAAAATGGGGTAAATTATAATCTTACAGATGCTTCTGTAAATTGACTATTAGAAATTAAAAACTGTAACAATTTTATTGTCTTTATTTTTTTTATAATTAAAGAAATATATTCATCTTTATCATTGGTTGAATAGCATATTATGTAATCAATATCATGTTTAAAAGTCTCATTAATGCCTAATAGAAAATATAATTTTATAAAGCATTTAAAAGTAGTTTCTCTAGCAAATTTTATGATCAACGCTTATATAAAAATATATACACTTATATTTTTGTCATTATTCTTCTTAAAAAACAAAACTATCAAATTTTATAAACAAATAGAAGTGCTCATGCACAGAAAACAAATTTTATATAGAAATATAGAATTATAAATCTGACATTACAACACTAAAATATTTGAAGTAAAACAATTATTTCAGATTACATTTTTATTTAGGTGTAGAACAATTCTTACATTATAATGTGTGTGCATGCATGCATAAAAGTCTATGTATTTTAGATTTAGAAAAAGTTGGTTTAGTTTGACAGGATATTAATTTAGTATTTATTAAAAGGACAATTTAAATTTAATTGAAATAAATATCTAAGAACAATTAAGATTTATAATCTATTTATTTTAAATAAATGTTTGTAATATTATTTTAAACTTGGAAATAAAAATGAAGCAATTTAAAGTTTGAGATTATTTTTGCTTTTCATTTCTGAATAGTGTTTATAAAAAATGTACAGCATTGATTCAAATATCTTAGTGTCTACCATCTGTCCAGTAATAACATTGGCAGTCCTTTCCAAATTTTCCCAGAAAAATGAGGAAACCTCAATGCATATTGGGTAATATTTTGGAATCAAACATCAAGTGATAACTGCTATAAAATCTGAATTTTGAAAAATTCATACCATTTTTACAAAATTTTATTGCATTCAGGACTTAAGCAGGTTAATACTTTAAAATAGCCATTTTGTTTGTCTTCATCATGGTCAAGTAGACTAATCTGTCTAGACATTTTGTCTTTTCTGGGCAAAATGGCTTTTTTTAACCATATTATGAAGATGAACAATAACAGATAAACCAGAAACAACTCAGTAATTATTATTTCAAAAAATCTCTTTTATTGCAGTCATCTGTTAATGGAAAATGTATAATAACTTCAAATTAAATCACTGAATTTCATTGAAAGTAATGGTAAATAGCCTATATATTTGGAAAATTATATTTATAAACTTCAAATAAGTTGCTGATATTTATATTCAAATAGTAGTAAAATACTTGTATTCTTTACTTCAGAATTGTGCATATACATCTCAATATTATGAATTTATTTCATTTTTAATTATGGAAGGAAAAACTTTAAATAATAATTTTCAATTCAAATATGCTTTCATAAACTTAGTCATTTGGAGAAATGCTGAACTATAATCCAAAATTAATGAAAATCATTCTGTTTATGAATGATAATATATTTGTTTGATATATATTCGATCAGAAGTATTTAGCAACATGAATTAAACATCTATAAATGAGTGGATTAATTATATATTTCAAATGAAAGAAGTATTGAACACCAGTTTTTTAGATAAATTTATAATATTTTTTCAAATGGATTAAATCGCTTTATATAATAAACTCATTTTTCTCTAGTGCTTAAGAAAATAGATAACGAATTATGAATGCTAAATATTTAAATGCCACTAATTGATTATGGATTATCAATAAAGAATTAAAGATGATAAATCTCAAATTTAGAAACAGCTTAAAATGGATTAATGTGTTAAATGTAACTAGCATTGGATTAACAAGTGTGCTAAATGAATTCATTAATCTTTATATTGCTTTCCAGGAATAATTACATAAACAAAAAGATTAATTGTGTGTTACATTATCTTGAATGCTATTAATTAAAAGTGTTGTAAATTCCCAAAAACATTGTAATATTCTCAAGTATCATTATTTCATTGGGATAAATTTTTGAAATTATTATGACTGTGAAGTATAAATAGATGAATTATTTAATGAACTTTATTATAATTGTTTCTTTCTTAATTACTTTATTGTTGTTGTTATTATTATTATTGTTATTATTATTAATGAAGAATATAACAATTTCTCAGATATTATTATTATATAAATGTACAGGTAATGTTTTATTTTATATTATTTTGATATCTAATAGGATAAATGTGATTTACCTTAAAGTTTAGGTTTATAAATGCAAGTTAACTATTAAACTTATATAAAATATTGCTATATTGCAATTGTTATGTTTATGGATTCTTAAATTCAACCTCAAAATTAAAATGTAATTAATCATCCTTATTTAGATAAGTAGATCTGTAAAAAATATTTTATGCATTGCTTTTATATGTTAGTAATTTTTCAAATGTTATATAGTTAGTAGAATATTACTCCTAATTTTAAACCTGCAAATGAATTCAATAAAGGATCTTGAGGTGAACTAAATAATCCCAATGTCATAAATATCATTTAGATATGCTAGGTAATACTTGCACTTACTTATTTTGAAAGAGTAAAAACTTCTCCAATATTATTAAATGAGGTTGATTAATAAATGAGACAAATTAATTAGGGATCACTTAGAGCATTTATCATTTATTATTATTATGATGATGATTAGTATTCTCCCATATTTAAATTGAGGATTATTTTAAAATAATAAGCAACCTATTGTCTTTAGAACACTGTATCATAATACATTTTTTATATCCCAAGCTTGAAATTAGGTTTAGGACACAAATATTGATATTTATTACATATTTTATATAGTTTTCTTTATTGTTATTATTCGTTATTATTTATTTTATATTGTGTAATAAAGCAATTATTAATTTTTTAATACTTCTCTTGTGTCAATATTAAAGAAACATCATCACTACAAGACAAAGATCATATTCAGGATATTAAATTACACATAAATTTGTTTGAATTTAAATACATCATTATTGTTATGGATGCTATTTGAAATACAAAAACATTGGGTAAGATGATGTATATAAAATTTCTTTTACATTCTCATATCCTAAAATGCATAAACTCACTTTACAACCATGCATTATAACTCTGAGATAAATCATTCATCAAATTTATTTTTAAAATTGCTAACCATAGTTTAAAACACAGATTAAGTTTCTTTTAATTAGTTCTTTAGTTAAAAAAGCAATATATTTGCAAAGATTGTCATTAAATTGATAAAAAATCAAGTCAGGTGACCTAATTTTAATAAAGCTCCTATTTACAAATGTTATATATAGAGTAAGTTGAAAACAAACTCTTATGAAGCTTCAAAAATACCCTCAACCTCAGACCGCGGTTTCTGTCTCTAGTGTCATCAGTGAGGTGCTAGGGAATAAAAATACTAGAACTAGTCCAGCATTTTATCAATGCCTAACTATTGAGAAGAAAATCTGAAACCTTCAGACATTTAAATGTCCAAAAATCCAGCTATCTCATCTGACTTGATTTTTTATCAATTTAATTTTAGTTTTTTGCTATTAATGC
Source organism: Epiperipatus broadwayi (assembly GCA_028023455.1). Lineage (NCBI taxonomy): Eukaryota > Metazoa > Onychophora > Udeonychophora > Euonychophora > Peripatidae > Epiperipatus > Epiperipatus broadwayi. The sequence goes on from JAQFVV010006352.1 coordinate 454,378, forward strand.
TTTGGCAATTTTATATTGCTAGAGCTATTAATATATGGTGTATCTGAACTTAGTTCAGTCACATACGGCTATTTGAGTTAGATAGCTGGATTTTTGGACATTTAAATGTCTGAAGGTTTCAGATTTTCTTCTCAATAATTAGGCATTGATAAAATGCTGGACTAGTTCTAGTATTTTTATTCCCTAGCACCTCACTGATGACGCTAGAGGCAGAAACCGCAGTCTGAGGTTGAGGGTATTTTTGAAGCTTCATAAGAGTTTGTTTTCAACTTACTCTATATATAACATAAAGATTGTCATTAAAATGTAATAAGATTAATAGTACACGTACTATTATTGAATAACCCTAAGAAATTTATTTATTAAATTTGAATCCATTATTAAAGTATAGAATAGTTGTAGCTTATATGAAAATATAAAATCTGTATATATTATAGTTGAGTTACATTAGTAATAGTTGCACTTCCACATTATTGCTACCGTCTCAACCAACTTTCTGAGAGCTGGCATCTTGCTTTTTTTTGTTACAATATATATATATATGTTGAAATAAATATTCTCATAGATAAAAGATGTTTTATAAAACATGTTATCAGGAGCAAAAATGTTTAATAAAGTAAATATGCCAACATTTTGACAAGATAACACTTGTTTTGGGAAAAAACAATAATAATCACATGGTTTTAGCAGAGACAATTATATCACATAATTGTTCTATTATGTGGTTGTTGAATAGTTTAGCTTAAATTTAGTAGTATTTTTTTTACTATTTGTGTGAAGAAGTGCTTCCAAATAGTTGGAAATTTTATTGTTTTATCATGTTTGTTAATGCAATATATATAACTGACATTGTATTTGACATACTAATCCAAAGCAAAATAACACTTAAAAATTGTTTATTTAATCCTTTTATAAATAAATTAAAGTACTTTAAATCCATTAATATCATCAAGGACTTAAAGTGAGGAGACTCTTTTTTAAATATGGTGACCATAGATTAGCTCCTCAAGTGTAGAATTTTATATTTAGATTCAACTCCAAGTTTAAAAAATCAACTTTTCATTGTAGAAAGTGTTTACATTATCTATAATAATTTCCAGTTAGTTATGTTTATTAATGATATAAGGAATCCTACGATCTTTTCAGAGAAAAAACTCATTGGCAATCAACCTAGATAACAATATAATGGTGATTGGTAATTATCTAGATACAATTGGCTAAAGAGTAGATGTCCCAAGTTAATCTGAATTTTTCAGAGGAGTGTCATTGTACTGGCAAAAAATAAAAATATATATGTTTATTTTTTATAATCTCCTCATATACACTCTAATGCAAATTTTTATATAATCCGCCTTTATTTTTCAAACATTTTCAACTGTCCTGCAGTCTTCATCAGAGCTTTGTATAACCTTTTTCATTAAGAAAAAAGGTTATACAGAGCTCTGATGAAGACTGCAGGACAGTTGAAACTGTTAGAAAAACAAAGGAAGATTATATAAAAAATTGCATTAGAGGGTTATGAGATTACAAAAAAGTAATATATATATATATATATATGAAGAAATGCAAAAAAAGTAAAGAAGATATAAGAATAATATATATGCTTGTAATGTAATGGAATAGAAATTCATCCTTCTATGACTGATTCAGACAATAGTTAATTTTACCCTTATTTACAACTCAAGGTATAATGCCTTTAATTGTTACCTAAATTTTTCAGATTTTTTATAAAAAGCTTTTAAACAGAATGTAGCAGTCAATCTTAGCCCAAGATCGAGCTTCACTGTTCTACCATTTAACCCACATTTTATCCTGTTTTTTTTTTTTCATCACATGTATATAAACTATACATATATTTCTGAGATGTGTCTATAAAAATTTATAAATATAAATCTCAAATAAAAATTTTCTTTAATTTTAAATATTAACTTTTATGGATGCGACTCAGATATATATGTATATCAATAGAGCTTTTATATATATATAAAAGCACAAACAAATCTTGTAAATATTTTTGTATTTTTTTTCTTAACTATATGTTATTTATTTTATAAATATTTTTTTCATATAATTACACAAATATTTAAGATGAAAGATGCAGTCTTTAACTGTCCAAGAGTAATTAAAGGGGTGGAATTCATGATTTTAAAAGGAATTTTTTAATTAAAGTTAATGAAAGTAAAATTTAAAACAAAGCTAATTGATTTTAAGTTAGCTGTTAAACATTTTTATCAAATCTATTTTCCAACCTGGAAATTGATTTGAATTTATTTTTGGACAGTTATCTTGCAATTGCATCTCCAATAACAACACAGAAAATATTTCTGTAAATTAAAGATTGATTAAGAGTTAAGAAGTTTAATTAAAAACCTTCTTTGAATAACTCAAAGTTTGTATAAATAGGGCCAAAAATCTATTGTGTCAGTGTTGGGTCAATAGTCCCTAGTCGACTCCACTCTGTTTAATTTTTGAGGGGCCTCAGCCACCTTCCCCTCCATCTTCAGCCCCACTCTTCACCATGCAGAGATGTAGCTCCTACCACTCAAGAGTGCCCATGTCATCAAAGAATGCCACCTGCTACAGAAGATTCATGAGTATTCCATAGAATCCTGAGGTAACCAGCCCAAAGACATAATCGTATTACCTAATTCTAACTTGTAACTATAAAATTAATGTTTTCTTTATGTTAAACCTCTTTTTAACTTGCTAATCAGTGAGCTTGTTAAACTAGTTATTTCCTTGGTATCGATTCTCTTCTATCAAATTAATACTACTATGAAATATTTTATCCAACTCACGCTTCTTGTTTTTTTATAGTTTAGTGCAGTTATAATTTATTTTAAATTATATTTTTATATTTTTCATTTAATTTTATTTGTAAATGCTAATCAAACCCAGTCTTACAAACTTCTTCTATATCCCACTGTGAAATAGAAGGGGAGTGGATTAATGAGTTCTTATTTATTTCTAAATAGTTTGTAATACTGAGTTTTTCTTGTAAAATGAATATATGTTTTTTTTTAAAATATATTTTACCGTAAAATTATATAAAATGTATAAATGCTTTGCAATCTGGGGTGGATATTGGTGTCCATTAGTTCTATTAATTTCTTATTGATCATCATCACCAAAAGACTGGTGACCTTATTTTATTTTGTTATTTGCAATTGGATGGGCGGTTGAAGAGTTGGAGTGTGGAGTGGATTGAAACCTGTCCATTAAAGTATGAGATTTGGCTATCTTAATATATATCTGAGCACTTATAGCATACATGTGTAGAGATGGTAATATGGACCAACTGATGATTGCTGGTTTAGCATGAAATACGTATATTGGTGATTATTTATCTTTTCAACATATGTGTTCAAGTGTATCAGAGTTATGAGATAGTGTGGAGAGTGGTGGGTCATGTGAAAGTCTTTGCTCATATACCCTATATATTACATATATAGACACAGGTATATAATAAGCCTGTGTGTGTACTTATCTAATTTTGATATTATATTTATATTTATTTAAATTGATCGTTCTTTATAATTAAATGCCCTTCTTCGCTATTCCTCATTTTATAAAATCAAATAAGCTTAACATATATATTTTAGTTTCTTTATGTAGTAATACTATTTTTTTATTGAAAATATTTTCAATTTATAAATTATAATGTTAGTTCAAATTTTCTTTTGTTTTTACCAATTTGATCTTGATAACATGTATTTTTGTTCTTATGTATTTTTAAGGTTAAATGTTAGTTATATAAAGAAATCTTCAAATATTCTAAATTATACACATTGCACAAAGCAGTGATTAAATGCTTTGTGAAATATTTATTTAAACCTTGCTTTATTGAGGGGGTATGAGTTGTTAAACTAAATTAAATTGGAAAAGCAATATCCATGCCGCCAAGTCATATGTAATTTAGACCGCCTCATTTTAAAATTATTGATTAGGTGTTACTTGGGGAATAGTGGAGATTTAAAACCTTAGTAATATTTTATTATATCACTCATTTGACTTTCATTTGATTAATCTGTTAGGTTAATTTTTCCGATGATCCAAGCATAGTACAAGCATTTCATTCATATTTTGATACATATTGGCACATTACTCTAATTTTAGATACTTTAGTAAGTCTAGTTGATTGTTTCTCCCCTGATTCTAGCAGGCTGGGTGGAGAAAATAATTTATGCATGTCTTGGATATGTTGTTGGTTTGTTGTTAGACTCAAAAATAGATGAATAGGGCTGAAGCCATAGTATTTTTGATTTTTATATCTTATGTATGATTGGTCTCGAGGTACTTTTGTCTAGATTCTGAACTGGGTTAAACCAGCATACACATTCGACCGGCACCATATAAGTAAATCACAATGTGATAGCATGTTTTGTGGTATATTAATCAAAATCCGAAGGCTTAATTTATATATGTATAGCCATATTCTGTAGACCTTCATTTCTTTATTGTTAATAAACTGATATTTCATTGTTAAAATTATCCCAGTGAATTCAATCTTAAATAGTTTTTAGAAATAGTATATGTTGCAATATCAGTTATTCATAATAACTGTTAGAGCTTGTGTTCTCTGATCTATATTGGTACATAACAGTCTATTATATAAAAGGGATTATATTAAGGTATATGGACATCCAGTTGATGATGATGATCCTGGATTGGGGCAAAGGGATATCCTTTAAAGTCCATACACTACATTTTATTTAGTATTTATTTAGAAATTAAGTTTACAGTTGGCCAGTACATTAATGGTACTAAGTGGCCAGGGCATTGATGATGATCAGCATGATTTAATATCCTGGAATTATTGTTTTTATCATTATATATTCTGATGGATTAGCACTTAAGTTTGTGCATCCAAATTAATATTTAAATAATTTGCCCCAATCTGCAAGGGCTAAAAAATTAGCCTGGTCTATAGTAGACCCATTTTAAATCCAGTCACCAGATTGATTGTTGATTTACTTTTATCGCTAAACATTCATAATGAGAATGAGTATTACTTTTGGGTAATGCTGGTGAACTTATAGTTAACATACTTATACTTAATACGGTTAGCTGAGCTGATCTCATAGTGATCTCACAAAGTGATCTCATGCTCATTACTTTTATATTAAATTTATATTTAATATTTTGTTTATCTGGAGATGATGATGGGATCCCATCTCATAATTATGCCCTGTGGTGAACTGTTACAAATAGTTACCCAATTGTGGAACATTGTAACCCCAATTCCTGCTGTATTAATGTCTCATTTTCCATACCAATACAATATTTGGGTTTGCAAACATAAATAATCATTTTACATCTGCTTAATGATTCAGCATAAACAAGGAATGGTGAAAAGTGAGTTAGAAGTATTTGTTTAATTTGTTAAAATATGAAATCTTATATACATATTTAAATGGGTTATAACTACTATAAGTAATAATTTTCTGTTCCATGTACACACATATGGGACTTATATTTGTATCAAGGACACTTAATAATAAAATTATAAAACAATCAAATAATGTCTAGACAAATATTTAGCTATTTATTCATGGAAAGGTTTTAAACATTTTAAGAGATGACAGTTGATATAAATATGTCATTCAAATGTTCAACAAAGGCTCAATAATATTTAATTAAATAATTGGGAAGGCTATAGTAAATGTGTAATATCATTCTCATGTTTCTCAAGTCAATAGCTGTTAAACAAGGTTTGTACTGTGGTATAAACTTAATCAATCAAAATATTTAAATATATTCTCAACCTGCAATATGAATAATATAATAAGGCTTTCAAAATCATGACAGTTCCATCAAACTATAACAAATGAGAGAAATTTGTTGGTAGGCTTGTTTCAACAATAGAAAGTATAAATAATTATTTATCTGACCACATAACATCCTTACAGTTATTCTTTGATCTGTTCATATTCTCATGATACATCTATATCTATATCATACCTCTAACATTATAAACAAATGGCTGTGAAATGGCAATTTGGACTTAATGTATTTTGCTTACAATATATTATTTTGATGTGTTTATATATGCGCTGATTTCTGTGTTAATATATTCTGCTATCATTTCATATTTTTGACTACACTCTTAAAGAGAAGCAGACTTTTCCAATAAACATTAACTCCTAAATAAAATTGATTTTAAGTTTTGTTTTTCCATCTTTTATTAATTTGCCTTTCAACACTAGAATATCACTTTTGAAACTAAACAATTTTGAATAACAACTTAACAATTTTTAAATTCACTTTCAACATTTCTTTTCAAACATTTCCAACTCTGATCAATTTCTTATCATATACTTTTTTCTATTTACTTATATTTTTATCTATTAAAAAAGTTATATTAATCTGTATTTTTATTTACATTCTACATGATCAGCATGAATTTAATATGTTTTTTTTTATTATTTTGTGCAATCTTGGTATATAAAATTGACAATCTCAAAAATATACTTAAAATTGAGTCTAAGTAGTTGGACAACTTTTTCACTTAAATCTCTAGAAGTTAAAAAGTCATTAACTACTTTTATGAAATGGGACGATTTCTGCACTCCAGTGATTTATGAAGATCATGTAAATTATATTGCACTATAGCAGAAGAAAATGATATCAGTAAATAATATAAAATTAATTTAGTTGAAATATCTTCATACAAATTTAGGACAAATATTTTAGAAAAGAATTAATGATGTTTTCCTATTATTAATTGAAAATGTAACTTGATTATATTTATAATAAATATACTATAATAAATAGACGTTATTTACTGGATAAATATTTTAATAGCTAAAGACAAATTTGATCTGTCAACAGATTTCTTTGATAGACATTAGATTTTTAAATGTACTGTTAAATAGAACTTTATACCAAAGTATATTATGACTACCAGAGAAAATTTTTTAAAAATTATATAAATTATATGACTAAAAATTCCAACAATAATCAGTGGTGGATTTAATGATGTAGGAATAAGATTTAATTAGAGACAATTCATTATTTCATAATTAACATTTTAAACTGTATTTTAATGCAGTTAATACACAATACATATATATGTTATTGATATTTTAATGAAATTTGTCAATTTTTTAGATAAATTTCAGCTTTGATGTAACCGTGAAAATTATCTATATATTTCTATGGACAAATTCTGTTAAATTATCAATATTTATATCTAAAAACCTGTTAAAACTTTCTAATTACTGGATATATATATATCTTTGAAATATAATTTGTATAGATAACTGAAAAAAGTAATTAAATCTTCCTTCTTAAGAATGACACTTTCCATGTTTTAACATAAAAATGACATTTATGAACAAGTTTTGACATGCAATTACAATTCACTTTTTGAAATTTGCTTTAATTGAAATTCAGCAATAAAAAGTCTATTAATTTTATTTAAATTCAAGATGAAATAATATGACTTTTTTTCTTTCATGCAAAATCCACTTAACATAAAAATTATAGTTCTTAAATATAAATAATGCTCAAATTATAATAGTTTCACCAATAATCATGAATTCAGTGTCCAAATTTTGATTGACTTAAGGCTTAAATAAATATTTTATTTAAAAAACTGCAGAGATTCCAAAATTTTATACATACGCCTACATGCACAAGCACTAGTAGAAGTATTTTCCATAAGTCTACCATATTGCACAATCTTTCATGTAATTGATTATTTTTTCTCTTGATTTATTATTGCACTGTCTTTTTCATAACTGTTTATTCTATTTTTTTTATTAACAATTTTTGTTTATTTTCATAGATAGATAGATAGATAGATAGAAAGATAGATAGATAGATAGATAGATAGGTAGACAGATAGAGAGATAGATAGAGAGATAGATAGATAGATAGAGAGATAATAGATAGATAGATAGAGAGATAGATAGATAGATAGGTAGGTAGGTAGATAGGTAGGTAGGGAGGGAGGTAGGCAGACAGGCAGGCAGATAGATAGATAGATAGGTAGGGGGTAGGTAGATAAGTAGGTAGGTAGATTGATAGATAGATAAATTGATAGATACATAGATAGATAGAATGATAGATAAATAGATAGATAGATCGATAGATAGATAAATTGATCAATAGATAGATAGATGGATAGATAGATGATAATAGATAGACAGACAGATAGATAGATAGATAGATAGATAGATAGATAGATAGATAGATAGGTAGGTAGGTGGGTAGGTAGATAGGTAGGTGGATAGGTAGGTAGGTAAGTAGGTAGGTAGATAAATAGGTAGGTAGGTTAAATTAAATTATATTATGTGTATGTAAGTTAAACATGTATAAGATTTGCTATTATCCATAGTTTGAAACATCTATGAAAAGATCCAGAATTATATGGCAATGGATACAGGGATTTACTGTAATGGTAGAAACTAAATTTGTAATTTTTGCCAATACAAATACTATCCCACTATACTCAATAATCAACTGCCCAGTAAAAATATTGAATCTCACAGTTTGATTCACAACAAAAACTTCCAAATACTATACACAAGTAAAACTGGAAATGGACAATTATAGGTTCTGCTAAATAATTAATTATTGTTAGTTATCTACAAAAAGACAAGTTCTATGGATCAATCAGATAACTTTTCTATTATTTTGCTATATTTTTCAAACATCAACTTAATTCTTTTCTTTTCTATTTTGTTTCACAAATTTTCTTAATTTATCCTTCATAGTTTTTCTACTTATTTTTGTTATCTTTTTTTATTAGTCTCTTTATTTTTAATTATACTATCAATCTGATTCTTTTTCATTAGTTTTTAAAAATAAAAAATTTATCTTCATTTATCTTTTTCAACATTATTTGCTCTATCCTTTCAAGTTAACTTTTCCCTTTTCACCAAGTCAACATCAAAAAGGTGCAATATTTTACCTTTTCTTTTCCTACTCATCATTATTTCGGTTCACATAACTTTAGTAAGCTAAAGAACAACTTACTATTAACCTATTTATCATTCCTATTCTCAGTTTAATACATTGTCATTATCTCATTAGATTTCTAATCGTTTAAACATTAAAACAAATAACGACTATAATTTTTTAAAATCCAATTATCACTTAATCTTTATCATTTAAACATTAAAAAAAAACCTCTGTAATTTTATATAATTTTAATCCAATTATCATTTAATCTTTGTATTATCTCTATTTGTAATCATTGAGTAAAAATTACATTAATTAAAATAAAAACTTTCCAAAAATTTTATTAACCCTGCACAATATTTTACTAAATGTATTCTTCACATTTATAGGCACCATATTATTAATAAAATAAATGCAATGAACATTCATATCAAACCTGTGTAATCATTGTTAGAATATCAGCACTCAATCCAAATATATTATGATTTCAGTTAAAAATAATATTAGTTCTATATGAAGTAAAATACTTGAATAAGGGATTGTCATACATTGATATTTAATTAATCTAATTAGTTATCACCTATTTAATATAATACCAATTGTTTTTGACTTTTTAATGAAGATTCCACCTGAAACCACATCAGTGAGAAATTTTTTATCTCTTGGAAAAAGTAAGCAATTGTTTAGGCAGAATGATTGTTTACATTGATATTGCATCACAAAAGTTGGTAGTTGTATTTACAATAAAAATCAACTCATAAATAATTGCAATTCAAAACAAACGTTCTCGTTGTACAAAAAGATAGATTGTTGATTTACTCTTTAAAATAATAATTGAATTTTTGATTTCACAGTCGGAACATTGACAATCATTTGATTAATCTCGTAACTTTATTCCTTAACTAATAATTATTGTGATAAGAACATTCATTACATAGCATCCAGCCATATTATGAGATATATATTTCTTAATTTTACTAGTATAAAATAACAATTCATGTCAATTGTTAATACAGAGTTTCTTTAATATAAATAAATAAAATAATAACTAAATAATATTTCCAAGCACTGTCCAAAGGATTTTACAATATTAATACACAAAACACATGATAAAAAGCTCAAGATTAAAGAATCATATCTCATACAAAATTCATCTTGTGCTTTGAATTCAAAATTAACCAGCTTTCCGATTAGTTGTCCCTGGCCAATACAATGAAATGTTAAATTCATCACCTAGGAGAAAATAGAATTTTTTTCGCTGCCTTGATAATGACTTGTAAGAGTTGAAAGCGCTTGGAAATATTATTTAGTTATTATTTTATTTATTTATATTAAAGAAACTCTGTATTAACAATTGACACGAATTGTTATTTTATATTATATTATATATTTACAGAAGTATTATTTATTTATTTAATTTTACTAGGCATATAATGAATATTAAATTCTTAGATGTTGTTTGGATAACTCAGTTATTAAAAGACTTTTTGTCTCTTAATATAGTCTAAATAAAAAAGCATTGGAACAAGATTTCTATGAAGTATAAGTCAACAAGAAGAGCATCTTTTGGCAATAATTTGTCCTGTTATGCATCTGTTTCATACCTAGTGTTAAGAAACAATCAGTTTGATAATATTCCATAACTGATATTAGCCAAGCTAATGCTTGAAAATAGTCTCATTTAATGGTGGCAAAAAATGTGCTTCTATGGTTTTCTAATCATTTATTTTCAAAAGAATAAATTGAGTTGTATGGAGTACTTGATGTCACAATGTTCTTATAATTATCTAAACACATAAATTGGTATCTGAAGTCAAATAAAAAATAATTTTGGAAATATACCCCCCCCCCAGATGAGCATTATTAATATGTAACTTTAATATTTAATATCTTCACTAATGCTATATTACTCAATTTTAATATAACAATAAAACTTTTTTATATATATATTTTTAAATCTGTTTCATTTTCTTTTTATTTTCTGTTTTGTCATTTTTTTTTTTTATAATGTACAATATTTACACATCTCTGACGAATGCTGCACATTTAAAAAAAAGAAGATAAAAATTGCTTAAAAGTGCAAAAACAGATGTATTATTGTAATAACTTGAATATTATGTCTAACAAGCTTAAAATTAGCTTCAGCATCAGAAGCATTATACAATTAATTGCTCAGAAGATTGTGATGTTTGAGCAATCAAAAGTTACATTGAGACTAAAAATTGTATCTCCAAGGCTAAATAATTTTTTGATTAGATCTAGAAACCCTCAGTTCAGGAATCCACCATTCTATTACTGTGATAAACTTCATATTCTTGCAAACAGCCATGATTTTCTTTATATCCAGATGCTTTTTGAACTTTACTTTCTAATGCATTCACTTATTGAATTTTCAATATTTTATTTTATAATAGATTGAACATCAGATTTCTTGTTTATTTAGAAATTATTTTCCAATATTATCAAGATAAAGTTGATATTAAATGCATTTGCCTCTACTGTTTTTTAAAAAAAACTTGTGAATTAAAAAGTTAGAAAAAATCAAGATAACATTTACATTTACTATACAAATCAATTTGTGTACTACAGGTACCATACATTTTACATATTAGCCATTAAGTCTCATCTTGCAATAATATCTTTTAACTTTTCATTGTGGCAGTCTTTGAAAAAAAAATTTGATAATTTGTCTAATTGAAGTTTTCCTATATATTTTATCAATAGCCATATCTTTGCAATAAAAGACATCAAAAATTTCATTTCTGGAGACTTTTTTGAGTTAATATTTATATGATTTATGTCTTCCCCATTAAAATCATATTCAAGTTTATTATAAAATACTTAACACATCCAATTTAGTAAAAATCTATATAAATTAATAGTGTAATCCTTCCATTGTGTTTCTGAACTTTATGAATCATTTTTAAATAAATAAAATAGTGATTTGATGCTACATGACTAGAAGTCGATGTCTCATACAAAAAATTGGCAGAGTAAGAGTTCACTATTATATAACAAATTTAGTTGTACTTATATCATTACAATGAAATATAATATCTTTTAATTTGTTAAATACAACAGCAATATATTAAAGTCTTTACTGCATCTCAACACTTAATTTTACTCTTCTATCTAAAAAAAAAACAAAACTTTAAAATATTTAGTTTGATTTCTAAGCTAAATCTTTCTGAAAATTATCTGAGTTTTAATATTACTAAGGCAAAGTCTTTATATACTGCATTCAAAATGCTAAGAATACTTTGCTAATCATATTTTAAATTTGGAAAAAAATCGCACTATCTATTGTAAACTTAGATGCCAAAAAGATGAAAATCCTGTTTTTACCTTTAATTAGTTTATATTTGAAATTCCATCATCAATTCTACATTGTACCTTGATACATTTCTTTCAAAATGACCATAAATTGTTCTGATAATCATACTATAAAGTATACAACAAAATTGAAATTAAGGCATATTCATAATATAATAGCCTATTAAAAGCATTACATTTTCCATCAAGTTATAAAACTTCTAATACTATTTGTATATAAACTCTAATAATTAGTGATCATAAATTGCCTTATTACATTTAAACTTCCATTATTAAACTAGTTTCTCCTTTTGTAAGTATAAATGAGATGTGGAATTCAAAGTGGGTTGTCTATTATATACCTAGCAACCATCTTTATCTCCATTTTTATTATTAAAACTAACAATCTAAAATTCAATTCAGTCTAAGATTTTGACCCAAATTTTAATCTATTTGAATAATTATATGGATCTGACTCCAGTTCAATATCTACATATTTTAATACTCTTAATTCTTTATTAAATGTAGGCACATTTTCTCTCTGGTTAGAAATGTTAAAAATAACCAATCATTTAAAACTTCAGCTTCCACAATATATGATCAATATAAGAGCAGATATTCACTGAAACATTATCTTCTGTAAAACTCCATCCTAAGACCCCTTCCTTGCTTTTGTTTTTATCAATGAGACCTGGGATTCAAAGCTAGAAAAATGGAAGTTATACATCTACACCAATTTTAATTCCATTTTTATTGTTCAGCTAACAACATGAAATTCAAATCAGCATAAGAATTTGAATCATAGTCATCCTGCCTGAACAATTGATTTCATTTTAATACCTTGATTATTATTTTAGCTGCAGTCACAACATCTGGAGTCAGAAGTATATAAGTGTTCAAGTAGGTTGACTGGGAATATAAATCTTAGGCTAATTTGAATTTCAAATTGTTAGATTGAATACAAAAATGAAATTAAAGATAATTGCTAGATGCATTACTTTCAATTTTGAATTCTAATCCTTATTAATAAAATCAAAACTAGAAAGTGGTCTGAGAATGAAAATTTAAATGCAAAAGAGCATTTGGTAATCAATGATTATGCTCTTTGATAGCTTTTTATCATATATTGTGTGATGTAAAATATTAAGTGATTTGTTATATTTAACACCCTTAGCCAGAGGGAAAATGTGCTTACATTTAATAAAGAACTAAATGTTCTAAAATATGCAGATACTGAACTATAGCCAGATCTGTATAACTGTTCAAATCAATTCATGTGAGTTCAAAAACTTTAAAATTAGCCTCAGCCTTCAGTTGTCATTGATCTCAGACATGAAGCAATCTATTCAACAAAATCCTTCATTGTTTTTTTTTCCCTACAATGTATAACAATAATATTCCATAATAGTTACTGGAGTCTTTTCTATGTTCTTTATTTTTATAAAATAAACTATAATAAAATTATTAAAATCATGTCTAATAGTTACTGGAGTCTTTTCTATGTTCTTTATTTTTATAAAATAAACTATAATAAAATTATTAAAATCATGTCATAGGCTTCATAGATCCATATATTTCTAAAGATTTGATAATTTTGAAAACTAAGGTACTATTGTATTTTAAACTTTTTTATGGCATTTTATCAGGACTTTCTAGAGAGGAAAAAACAATTTTAACTTTTTGCAAATTTAAGTGAGTCAATAGAATGAATAAATCATTAAATGCAATTCTCTTAATTCTTATAAAATTATCTAAAAGAGACTCAAAACTGATTCCTACATAAGTTCAAAATAGTACCATTATTATATAAAAGAAAACTATCTATTGTTTAATTAATTGGCACTGTTTTCAGGCATATATCGTACTTTAAATTAATCGGAAACAATAATATTTAAATGACCATTATTAAACAAATAACTGTGTATATATTGATTACAGTTTAGTGTCCGATTATTCTTATGTTTTCATGACTATTACTGAACATCTATCTTCTAATCCCTATGATGTTTATGAAACTCCATATTCATTTTATTATTGAATCAAAGAAAGCATGCTAAATTTTTAATCACATTATTGTAATATAACGATTATCAGAAAATCATTTAAAATTTTTCATTTAATGAACCAAAGAATAGACTCACTCATATCTACAATACATTTCCTAAAAATATTATGTTTCAACATCATGGTCAGCTTTAAAATTTTAATTGTATATTTTGGTGCTTTACTACTGTAAAATTTAGCATTAATATTACATTACAGTAGAGTAAACTGATATAATAGTTATGTTATTCACAGAAATATATGCATATTATTTAATTGATAAAGAAGCATTATTTTTGATAGTGATAAATCTGAAATATTTAAAAATAATTAAAAAGCTAAAACACAGACTTCATTTTCTCAATTTACAATAAGTAGATGATTGTGGGGTTTGTTTTTTTTTAATTTAAAGGAAAAAAATTAAAGAATTTTCTTAATATTTGAGCTGCAACCTAAAAGAAAAATTTGACTTAGCAACTGATATTTTAACAAACTTTAGCAGCCAGAAATTGATGAAAAATCTTCTGTAACTTTTGGTTTGGCTGTTAAGATGAGCAAGCATAGACTCCAGTGTGTTGTTACTATATTTAATAAATTCAAAGATTGGGCCTTTGGTCATAGTGCAATATATATATATATCAATTAAATGAGTCATATAGTTCTATTATTCTGTCAAATTTATATAAAAATGGGTCATGGATTATTTAAAAATAATCTGAAAATATGGTAAGTGTAATCATAATACTAATCAATATATTATTCAGTTGTCAGAATATGATAATACTGAATCTATTCTAGAAAGTACAGATTCATTGACTTGGTCATGTGAAATAAATGAACAATAATAGTAGTCTTTCTACAAAAGTATTTTATGATAAACTTGAGAAGCAGACCCTATTTACATTACAAAAATCATAAAAGATATTCTAAGGTGTTACCATATTCACTTGCTCTCATTGTGAGATTACAGGTTTAAAATAGAATAAAATCCTTACAATTAGTACTCAGTTTTTGACTATGACCATTTTTTCTCCAAGAGAAATGCAAGATATTGAAGTTTTTTAGAGAGTTTTCTAATCAAAGAAGTTAAAAGGTAACATTACAAGATGTCCAATAAACAGCTTTAAGGACCACTTTACGATGTATTGCATATATTGTTTTATGGTTTAGTTTGTATAATCATTCCAAAAATTATTTTTAATTGTGGTTATATTTGTTTATATGTAGCTGCTAGTGATAGTTATTAATGAAGACCTCCATAGTATAATAATAATGGTTAGTTCATTATCCTGTCATATATACGTCTTCATGTTAAATGTGAAGCAGAACTGAAAATTTTCTAATTATAGATATTACCAAACAAGTTCAGAAGGTAATCTAGCTACATTCAAGAATAACTTAGGTCAGTATGCATTCAATGTGAAGATCTTTTGAAAAAAAAACAAATGCAATTAAAATATGTACTTTTCACTAATGGAAAGGGACATTTCACACATACGCAAATGTCGAACTAATCGTTTACTTTATAACCTGTTGTGGTATGTAGAATACCATTAATTTTTACATTCATTAACAATTGCATAATTATAATTATCAACATTGAATGCAGATATCAAACAATTCATTTTCTCATGGAAAAATTCTATCTTCAAACAAATTGGAAAAAAAAGTTTATTATTTTAGACATCTTCCATTAATGTGGCGTCTGCTCAAAAAAAAAAAAAAACCGCCATGACCGACAAATCATTTGTTTTCTTTTTTTAAACGAGACATCTTATAACAGTCTTTAGTAAACAATTGTAAAACAGGGATCTACCCGTAAACACGTTAATGTCTTTATTAAAAAAAATAAAAGCCCAAAACTTATATCAAATATAATATTTGATAATTAAAAAAAAGGCATTATCTTTCACTCAAATTGAAAGAAATTTAGAGCTCGCATGTTTAACCAATTGTTTAATTTTAGTAAGGAAATTATCTTGACTAATGAAATATTTTTTTACAACTTTGTCGGTACTATTGCGCAGAAATAGCCAATAGCATTGAAGCACGTAATGAGAAGGCATGCAATGTTTAAAGAAAAAGATACGTTGCCAGAAGAGACACATGGTCCGGAAGGAAAGATAACAATTACTACACCTGTTAGTTCTATAGAAATTGTTAATGAACAGTCTGAACAAGTCATGATTAGAATATCTAATGTGAAAAAATTGGTTTTCTGTGCACTGGGAATTTTCATATGTTACTTTTATTACGGTATTATACAGGAAAAAATGTAAGTAATATACATACGACATTACCGGTCTAACAAACCGGATTATCACGAATAACGTTATCTTATAAGTTCTTTAGATATGATAAAAAGAGAAGTAAAAATTTAGACAAACCTTATTGATGATATTTTACTTGATTTTTAATGTTAATAAATGAGATTTTAAACATGAATCATTGAAGTAAGACACTTCGCCAGTGGTCAATGCTGCATCACATTATTGTCATATATATATTTGTTTTTATAGTCGTTGTAACAACATTAATTCATCTAACTGATCCAGATTTAACCATAGATTATATTTACCCATTAATATCTGTGTTAGCTAAAGACTTTACCTAAAAGAAAGATTCAATTTTCATCTACCGACCTTAAACCCCATTTTTGGGCATAGCAACAAATGCGGTAATCACGAGACGTTAGATCAGTAAAAGGCTATCCATTTCTCATTAGCTATTGAGATAAATATACCTTGCTAATTTGGTAAGCTATGTGCTGATTATAAAAGCAAAAAAGTATGTTATGATTTGGCCATTCTCCTGGCACTGAATTTGTAAGACTTCGTATTAAAATCGTTTGTCATAATATTTATGTCTATTAATTTTATTTATCGAATACACTTTATTACATTTTCATAATTAAAATTTTTAGAAAAAATAACCTTTGACTACATTTTAACCATCATTTGATTGTAGAATTGAAAATTGTCATATATATTTAACATCTTTTTTCTTTAAAATACGGTACAAAATAAAGTATATAATTGTTTGAAATTTGATTTAAGTAGTTTGAAGAACTTTTTCAGAAAATGTTATACATATGCTTAATTGTATAAATAATATTCAGATCATTTTTATTTGACATGAACAATTATGAATTTTTTTTAAAACTAATAAAACAATTGTCTGGTTTGTTATACGTACAACATTTTACTTGTGATTATATGCTCGACTATCATCTAGTTTAATTGTTAAATGTCGTTAGAAAAATTCAAAATTTATTCATTACTTAAATGTATCTTTAATCCAATTCACAAGTTAATATAGAACACATTATGTTCCTTACTAATTTAAGTTTTATCCATGATATTTGGATATATGGACTAATGTTCTAAAAATCATTTAACAATTAAATGTTGGAAGTAGTTCAATATATTACTACAACTACATTGATAATCAATTCATCTTAACATTTTCTGCCTGAAATTGGAGTAGAGTAACTAAGCAATTATTATTGAGTTTGGCCTCACTTCCATTCTATTAACAATTCTGATACATCAAATTTATAAAATAATGAAATTGATATTATTAAAATACATAAAATGGTAATCAAAATAAGAGTCATAGATCACATGACACTATTCTCTTAAGCTTATAAGTTATAAACAATGAGGATTGCCAATTCCTCAACAAGCTTTGTGATAAATGGTTAGCCAGAGAAAGCATTTAAAATATCTGTCAGGAACCCCTCCCCAAACCCCTGACTATGGTTTTGTGCTTTGGCACTCCTCAGAGAGGTGTCAGGGTAGGTTCAGACATCCTTTAAACAGATTTATCAGAATTTTTTTTTTGTATTGAAGATATCAAGGACTCAATGTTCATAAGGATACCTTATCACTTTAACCAAAAATTAGAAATTTTTTTTTTTTACACTCCTCTCACTGACCCAGAGTAACTGGGATTTTTTTTTTCTTTAAATAAGAAGAAATAAACACATAGTTATATACCAGTATTGAATGAAAAGATGTGAATATATAAACATTTTTGCTATAACTAAAAATTCGAAAGATCTAGGATTTATCAAAATCAAGAATATTTACTTAAATGCAGCAGCAGTAATTGGTCTATATGCAGAAATGAAGAATTTTGACATTAGTAGAGTGGTTCTATTTTTCCAAAGCTTTTTATAGCAATTTTATGAAAAATATTTTATGGAATGAGAAATATGGAAAATAAAAAATAGGTGAAGATAAATCATTTAGATTATGCACATAATGGATTTGTTTCACTGATAATTCTTATGAATTGCATAAATTGATAATAAAATACTAATGTTCTATGACTGGATGAATGCCAGCATTCATAAGACCAACTTTGCAAATAATATGATAGTGAAATTAATATCTCGTGGAAAACAAATTATTAATGTGATTTCTCAGTATTATCAGGGATAGTTGCATAGATGTGAATGTCCTAGATTCTTAAAATAAGTAAAGTATATATATTTACAGACTTCAATACAAATAGAACTTACTCTTTTCCAGATCTTCCTATGCCTTCTATATTTTTAGATTTAAATTCTCAATCTTTGGGGATATGCAGATAAAGATAAACCAGGTGTTAACAAATTTTAGAATGTATAGTTTTAAACAATACATACATATTTTGCAATGTTAAACTAGGAAAAATATTCCATTCAAGTACATAGGACATAGTGACTCCCCAATTTATATTTTATTCCAACAGCCAACATAATCCTGAAAGGAATATTATTAGAATTTTTTACCTATTCTTTCTGGCTATGATAGATTTAACAAACTCATAAACTATAGCTGCCAAAAGATCTTTACTTCAAAAATATTGAAAACAATTCACTGATTGGAACAAAGCCAGTCATGCTTTTTGTAATCAATATTTATCTTTCAAAGATCCAAAAATTACTAACAATGTATAAGAGCCAGTTCAAAAACTTGATCACTTTTATATAGATTTGATGGATGTATATATTTCTAAAAGTACTACTTTTGTTACTGCTAATGAGATTGCTAATCATATATCAGAATTGAAAATCCAAAGATAGAAAGAACAAGAAAAAACATCATTAGGGTAGAAATATAAAGTTCTCTTTCACAATATTTCTTCAACATAATAAAACCAATATTTAACAGTGAACTTGATTTTGGTCCTCAAATTAAGAAAGGTTCCACGAGCAATTATGATTTCTACAGTTTCTAAAAAAAAATTAGGATCTAAATTCCAAATTTGATTGGTAAACCAATTCAGCAATATTCATTCAGAAATTACAAAAATTTTAATATGAAAACTAACATATAATAAGCTAAAAACCAATTGTGTCAAAAAAACTATCATTCATTAAGTTCAGGCTCTTTGAAAGAACAGTTTTAACAAGAATTATGCCAATAGTTGAGATCTATCTTTAGAACACATTGGAATTAAGCTAGGACAAAGTTACTATGAAATTTTTTTTTATTTTTAAATCATATTGAAAAGTTTTTAAAATAAACTGAAAACTAATACTATATTTATTGATCTAACTTCAATTTACGATTGTGTTTAGGAAAATTATTCAAGAATACAATTTTTTTAATAAAAATTAAATAAATTAACAAAATGTTCTCCAAAATAAAAATTCAACAATTGTTATTCATAGTAATTTAAAATTTTTACAAAATGTTTTACAGATTTCAGTTTTCTCATCCAATTTATTTAATATATTCATCTGTGATCTTCCAGAAACAAAATGCAGGAAATACATTTATATTGGTGATAACTTTGAATTCATAAGAGATCCTTCTCAAAAATAGAAGTCTTTTTAATTAAGGTATGAAAAGTATGAATGTCTTCATGAACTGAATATATTCTAGAATGATAAACTAAAACCCAATCCTGTTTCATGCTAAATCATTTTTCTATTTTTCAAGGATTAAAATGTAAAATAATTTTTAAAAACAATCTCCTTGGAAAGATTGATGGTTTTATTTGGGATTGTGATCCATATACATGTGGATTGGCTTTCTTAGCATTAGCAGATTTTAGTGATGACTGCTATATCTGTGCTTGTAAAAAAAGCATTGATATAAAACTTATAGGTATCTAAATAAACATTATTTTGACATACTGAAGTCCATTTATTTGCAATAACTTTTTTTTGTTTCATTAGTTACCTAGAGACATTAACTCACAAAAAAGCTAATAAGTAGACAGATTCACAACTAACCCAAGACAGATTAACTGTCATATGCTTCAAATCATGTTTCCCTTTTTGGATGCTCCACCAACAACTCTTTCAAACAATTAAAGATTAAAGCATAAGAAATGGATTTTTTGCAAGATCTTTTTTTTTTTTTGCATATTCAACAATAAAGCCAGATAGATTGGATCTTAATTATTACTGGAGTTTTATTTACAACTAAGGATTTTTCACAGTCATTGTATTTATTGCTTTAAAATGGAACATTAACTGTCTGATAGAAGTATTAAGCAATTGCATTTTCCTTAAAATATGCTTATAGTGCTGAAGAATTTAATAAAATCATTAATATGTCTTATTTCTGTTATTAATGAAGCTTTAAACTGATTCAAAAATGTGTTTTCAAAAAAGGTGAAAATAGAGATTGGTACTAATAGATTAAAAATTAAGAATTAGAAAAATTATGGGCAAATTTTTAACGCAGATAAAAAAATAGCTGATATTAATCAGAATTAATGTAGAATGTTTTCAATAGAATTGATTATTAAAAGAAAATATGTTTTTGGGCATTTATTAGAAAACTATATTGCAGACTACACAGCTGAAACATAAATTATCTAAGTGTAATACAACTTAGCTGATATCACATCACTGAAAATTAAATGACAAATGAGTTGAACTGGATGTATTGTTGAAAGAGATTATAATAGATGGATCGTTAACATCCTAAATTGATTCATAAGATATTTTAATAGGCAGGATTCTACTTATGAGATGAAATATTTGAAATACGAATGTTTTCTGAATGATATTTGTAAGAGAAATTATGGATTAAAATTTTGAAGAGACCATTCTGCACCATCATCATGTGAATACAGTACTACCAAGACAGAATTTTTAAATATTTAGAAAATATGTATATAATCAGTAATCTGCACAGTGGCAAGTTATTCACTGCCAGTTTTTTCCCACTATTTTCCATGAGTTTTATTCTCAGCAAAAACCAATATTAAATACATTTTAGCAGATATAAACTGAAAGTAGAATGACCTGTGTTTTTTATGAAAGCTAATACTAACTATAAAAATAAATGATATATATGTCAGTAAATTTAATTTATTATATTGGGAACCCTTTTTGCTGCTGTTTATATATTTATACTGGAATATTGTATCTCGATATATATTGAAATGAACAATCTATTTATTCATTTCAATAAAAAAAAATTTTTTTTTCTTCTAAGCAAAGTGATATTCATGGGTTTTTTTTTTTAAAAAAAACTTAAATGAGGTTCTCTTGACCAGAAGGGGATACTACTTCATTTAAATCCCAGGATTTCACTATGCCTTGTGAATAAAAAGAAGGAACACTATTAACAATGAGCTAATTCTAATCTGGAACATTTTTGAATGATTCTTTGAATAATTCTGGAAAAAATGAAGAAATAGGCTTATTTAAATAACAGCTAAAAATTACAAGACTATTATCACCTAAAATAAATAAATGCAATTATTTTGTTTTGGGTGAGTCTTATATTTAAAGAGTTATTTGTACTTTATTTTAAATAATTTGGATTTGTAATCATGTACTATCATTTAAAAAAAAAAAAAAAAGAATTTGTAATAAATTCTCTTTACTTTTTAAAATTGTTTTAAAAAAACATTATTATTATATATCACATGTATGTGAAGCTTATGAATTTTATATAAGTTATTAATAAGAAGTAAAGAAATAATGATAATCGTGTAAATGCAATGCACACATAAATTGCTTAAGTCTCAAATACCTGTAGTTAACAATGTAATTATTTCCATTAGTTTCATTTGTTTGTAGTTAAACTTATATTTGATTACTGAAAATTGGATTTTATGTAGATGGATATATATATATGCAATTATTTGTTCAATGTTTAAGTTATTTTTATCAGTTTAATGAGCTAGGGATCGATCTCGGAACAAATCATGCAGTTGTATTAAATTAGATTTAGGATCACAAGGTCACTCTTTATAATTATTGTATAGAAGATTTATTCAGTTAGGGTTAGGACCAAAAGGCCACCCTTTTATAGTTATTATATAAGTGATTATGTTTTGTTTAGGATTAGGATCTAAAAAGATCATTCCATATGATTATTGTGATAAAGATAACATTGATGTCTAACCCATACAGAACATATGTATGTATAAGTACTAGGAGACATGCGAGTCAAAGATATGTTATATTTTTGGATTCATACATGCGTAGAATTATATTTAAGTTTATTAATTCAGGGTTAAAGATATGGTGAATGTGTTATCTGTGAATATATTGATATTATGATGTATAAAGATTAAAGGATTTTGTTTAAGAAATAAATTGCATATCAATTAATGATTATATTTTGTAAATAAATTACTGTTATATGATTTGTTAATTTATTAATAAATTGTATATCAATTAATAGGTGCATTTGTAAATAAATTATAACATGATTTATTACCTTGTTTATGTAAGATTGCATGGTCTCCTTCATTCATTGGGAGTAACTTATATCCTCCATAATTTAGCCAGCCTTACAAATAGCGCTGTGTAATGTTTACACTATATTGTTTTAAATATTCATGTGTTAGTTTATTTCCTGATGTTTAAAACCAGTCTGTGTGACTTATGTAAATAAATAGAGAAAATGTAAAATGTTGAAATATACTTAGTCTGACTATTACATAGTAACAGTTGGTATTTGTAAATTTTTGGTGCCCAATGTTACCATTAATAGTATATTTCAACATTTTACATTGTCTTTTTATTTATTTACATAAATTACATGGGTACCATTTAGCTTTAAGCACCAAAAAATAAAATAACATGTATATTTAAAGCAATATTTTATTCAGTATAATAGTGTAACCATTACACAGCCCCATTTGTAATGCCAGACTAAATTGCTAAGGATATATGTTCCTCACGATGAATGATGATAGACCATACAATCTTACATAAACAAGATAGCAAATCATGTGATAATAATTCATTCACAAGTGTCTACTAATTGATGTACAATTTATTTTCTTTAATAAATTAACAAATCGTGTAACAGTAATTTATTTATAAAATATAATCATTAATTGATGTACAATTTACTTTTTTTAATAAAATCCTTTAATCTTTATACATCATAATATCAATATATTCATAAATACAGCAACACAATTGCCGTAATTTTAATTCTGGCTGCAATAAACTTAAATATAATTCTACGCATGTATGAATTCATAAATATAATATTTCCTAGTACTTACACATATGTATAGTCTATATGGGATAAACATCAATGCTACCTTTATCATAATAATTATAAGGAATAGTCTTTTTAGATCCTAATCCTAAACATAACCGCTTATATAACATTAATGATAAAGGGGTGGTTTTTTGGTCCTAAACCTAATTTAATACAATGACAATTTATACAGGGATGATTTATTCTGAGATCAATCTCTAGCTCATTAAACTGATAGGAGTGTATTCTCCTATTTGAATGCTAACATATGTAAACTATTAAACATTAAACAAACAATCGTGCATATATAAATCCATCTACATAAAATCCAATATTCAGTAATGAAATATAAGTTTAACTATGATTATTTGAGACTTAGACAATTTATGTGTGCATTGCATTTACATGATTATCATTATTTCTTTAATAACTCATATAAAATTCGTAAGCTTAATACACATATGTGATATATAATAATTTTTTTTTTTTTTTTAAAAAATTAATTTTAATAAGTAAAGAGAAGTTGTTACAAATTCATTTCTCTCTCTCTCTCTCTTTTTAACTAACAGTTTATTTCAAAATAATACCAGGAGATAATAAAAATTATTTATAAATTCAAATTATTTAAAATAAAGTAAAAAATCATTCTTTAAATATAAGACTCACCCAAAACAAAATAATTGTCATTTATTTTTTTCTGACAAATATTAAAAAGTTTAGGATGATAATTTAGTCTTGTAAATTTTAGCGGTCATTTAAATAAACTATTTCTTCATTTTAGCTGGAGTTATTCAAAGTATCATTCAGAAGTGTTTCAGATTATAACTAGCTGACTATTAGTCCTCCTTTTTATTCACAAGGCATAGTGCAATCCTGGGATTTGATTGAAGTAGTAGAAAAGAAAAACATTTTATTATATTAAAACTTAGATTTTTTCTTGAATCTCATTTTAGTTCTTTTTTTTTTTTTTTTTAAACCAAATTTGCAGATCATTTTGCTAAGAAAAAAAATTTTTTTTTTATTGAAATGAATAATGGATTGTTCATTTCAATATATATATTGAAGCAATGGATTCGGAAGTTCGATGCAGGCTTCACAGCCTTCTATAAACTTAACAATATTGTAAACCTGGGTTAAGTTTATATCAAAGTATCAACAGGGTTTTGCATTAAATATAAAATTAACGTGTTTCATTTTGTACAGTTAACGCTTATTAAATTAGCTATTTTACTTTAAAATATTTCTTTTAAAATAAAATTCTGTTTAAGATTAAATTGGTATTAAAATTTCCTTTTCAAATTTATTAATCAAACATATATATATACAGAAGCGTATATATATGATTAAATGCAAAATTCTGTTGAACTAAAATGTTATTTTATTAAAAGAAATAATAAGATAATTTTCTTTTAATTTTTGTTAAAATATAGCGTATGATTTTATTTTAAGATAAGCCTGCTAGCATTTCTAAAGGAATGGCATGTTTCAATTAGTATTCCATTCAAGGCAATTAAAGATGGCCTTTTTAATTAAATCAAATTCAAAGTTAAATGCAGAATTCGATAATAAGAAATTAAAGTTTATTTTTGGCAAAAAGTTACTTCGAAACAAAGGAGCAAAACATACGCAAGATCATATGCGAAATCATACGCAAAACATATGCGAAATCATATGCAAAACAATAGAAAGAGTATCTCCAGAAAGGTATAAAAGGAGGGGAGAACAAAAGATTATTTTTTCAGATTTTGCTTTTAAAAATTGGTCTTATGCTTATTCATGCAGACCTGTGCTTCGAGTATTCAGATTTTGTTCGTTAAATTCTGATTTTGTGCTTGAAGATTTTCAGATTCTGTGCTTTGATGATTCGGCATTTTGTGCTTTAAGTGATCCTTCTAGGTTGTTCTGAAAATAAATGTGGAAAACAAGAGTCCTAGTTCTGCGGAAAATTCCTGTGCTGAGTTCCAACATGCGACATGTTAAAAGTTCTATTAATTTGGTGGGCGTGACCATGTATGGCGGCTAGGCTCATCGGCTTTGCCGGCCATCAGGGTCCTAAATCCATCAAAATGCCATGACCTGTCAAATCAGTAGTAAACCCGAACTGTGAACCATGTTTGTGCCCTTTGTGAAAAATGCTGCATATTTCAAATTCCTTTGTCTGGACAAATCACTCTATGTATGAAATCAAGCCACGGATATCGAGGGAACTGGACCAAAGGAACAAGGACTGGTAACTTCATATATCTTCTCATGTATTACTTTACCTTTTTATAAATACCTTTTGTTAATTGTTTCTTTAACTTATATTCATAATGTCACTTTTTCTCTTATTAGATTAATATTAGATTTATATTTTTCTTTCGTTTGATCATCTATTTTATACTTAAATTTTTCCCTTTTGCTATTCCTCATTTTAGTGTGTTATATAAATGCTTTCTTGTTTCATTACGGTGTAAATTATTTTCCATTTAAAAATATTTTCAATTTAAAATAATATCTGTAAATTAAATACTAGTTAAGTTTCCTTTTGTTTGCCAGCTTGATCTCCTCGATAATGCTTACCTTGTTCGTTTTTAGTCACATAGTTAAATATTAGTTATGTCTAGATGTCTAAATATTTTAAAATTGTTTATAAAGGACAAAGCAACTAGAGAATGCTTTGTGAAAGAATTATTTTCATTTTGCTTTATCGAGGGGACACGAGTTAATAATTTTATTTAAATTGGGAGAGTAATACTTAGACCGCAAAATATTACGCAATTGCCATCCACCTCGTTGTAAAATTATTTATCAGTAGTCAATCGGGGAATAGCGGAGATAGTTAAACATTTCTAATATTTTAAAATTACGTTTATTAAAATATGTTATTTAAACTAAAAAGCTTAAGTCTTATAATGTTTATTTCAACCCTTTATTAGCTTAACCCTTTATATTACTTGTCCAATGATCCAAGCACACACCAACATTCAACTCATGTCATATTGTGTGCACATTTAACTTAGTTAGTTCTGTAAGTATTCTAGTCCATTGTCTCTCCCTGATACTAAGCTGTGGGCCAGGGTTATAAAATAATTTATGCGTGTCTCGGATATGTTGTTGGTTCGTGGTTAGACTCGAAAATAGATGAATAGGGCAGAGGCCTTAGTATTCTTGATTTTTATATCTCACGTATGAGTGGCCTCGAGATACTTTTGCCTAGTATTCGAACTGGGTTAAACCAATATACATCATTCGACCGGCAATATCAACGCACACATAATGCTTCTTGTGTATTTAAAAATTATGTATTTCTTCAATTTATCCAAAGTTAAATAATTGGTATTTGAATTTCAATTGACATTTAATTTAAAAGGGATCTTAATAATGATGATGAATCCTTAAGTCCCTTTATAAATATTTATATCAGGTACCCTGATTATATTTCCTAGTCATTATACCCCATCCTATTTCAGATGATTTCATTTAGCATTTATTCATAAGGTTTTATTTGAATGTATGAGGGTTGAACTTCATTAATCTGCATTTAAGGTGACACTTTCTTCTAAGTAAGATAATATATGAATATTTTATCCTCTAGTGTCATCATCACAGTTCTTTTGGTCTTTTCTTTACTCAGAATGAGCGCTGCTCAAAATCAGTGGGGAGTTGACATGCATGCATGGGAGATAAGACAAAAGAGAAAAGGATGCACTGACAACCAAATAAGTTAAATAACTTATTATTTATTCTAGATTCAATTGATTTTAGAAAGTATGTCTATAGACATTATTATTTGGTAATTAAAAGAAATAAACATTATTTTAAAAAAATGTCAAAGATTAATTTTAAATATACAGACTCATTTAATTAAAATATATATCTTTTATGGTATATTAATAAAATTTATTAATGATAAACAGAAGCAATCTAAATGTATACATTTAAAAAAAATTACAATTATTAAAATATACATATTTATATTTTAAGAAAGCCTCGTATATACATATTACTAAATTGTTGCCACAGTTTCTCTAGTGAGTCCAGTAATTTTATCACCGGTATATAAGTTTGTGTCAGTATTAAAAATCTTAATTGATTCTTGTTGGATTTTTTAATTTGATTCAAATTTTTCTATTGTTTTTAATGCGAATAATCTAAAATTAAAGCTGTTGAAAACAGTTCTCCCATGAGCAAAAGATATATTTCAGCATCTATCTCTGGTCTTCTGAGAATGAAGTGGAAAGATCACATTACTTGGGCACAGATTGGAACCCTTTTGACAGATATAATTTTGACATTCTACCTGGTTTTATCAGTACTGAAAACTATCATCCAATTGATAGGTTGAAGACTTTCTGAAATCATTTTTGCTATGAAACGAACAGGTTTCACTTCTGTTTTATTATCTTTTTCTAAGTCTTTTTTATATGGTGCTTCCACACCTAGAACTGAAATTTTTTTAGCCATTCGATACAGGCAACATGTGCTTTGGTTCTCCACAGACATTGTTTTGCTTTTCTCCTCCTCTTTCTCTTATAACAATTGCTTAGCAAGAGCAACCTTTCCAAAAACCTCTGCTTGTTTTTGTTCTTATTTTTAATCCTGTTTTTCATTTTCTAATGATTTATCATTAATTGTTTTTTTTCTTCATTCTTTAATTACCCATAAATACAGGTGGTCATTGTTTAATTTAATCTTAATTAAATTTTATCAATAATCTTAATTAGTTATTGTTTTTTGGTTTTCTTTTTTAAACTTTAATTAAATTTTAAAGAAGGTTACAAAATATAATTTTAGCATATTAAGCATTCACAAAATTTTACAGATTTTATGAACTTTTTATAAATGTACATTTTTTTATAGTTGGAAATTATAAATATAATCTAAATTATACATATTCAGATAAGTATATGATGTCAATATAATCTTTTATTACATTTTATTTTATTCAGGAATAGTTAGCAAATCCTTCATTTTAAGCTTACATGATTGGGAAGGCTTGTAATTCACAACTTGAAACCTAATGGAGCCTGTATCAATTCTCTTTAGTAAATAAGAAAAAAAAAACTTCATTATGGTCACTTGAATGGAAATGTCAATTTTCCACAGATTCCTTATTAAACTTATAATTATATTTTTAAGTTTATAATTATCCATTTACAAGAATTTAAATAATGATATAAAAGTTAAATAGTAAAAGAATCTAAATTCTACAATTGTTACAATGCATTCACTAACTTTATTCAATAAACCATTTTAATAATGATAAATTATTTCTAATATGTAAAAGTATAAATATTCAATATAGTTGTTTTTGAATTAACTTCTTATCTCTATCATAGATTAGTTTATGAAAAGTATGTTTGATAGTCATTCTTTGAAAAAAAAAATTAATAAAAAACTAATTTCAGCTACCATCATGTGAACATTCTTACAAATATGCCTTTGTAAAATAATTTTATTCAATTATCTTCCTTAGTTAAACCATAAATTCTTGAAATGATGTTTAACTCAAGACTATTTTTTTTCATTGGTAGTAAAAGGATAATTTGCATTCATTTTATTAGATTTATCTGTTCTATTAATTATTTAATTTTCAGATTCTTGAATGACAAATAATTCACGAGTTCTTCAAAAAACCTTTTTAATATTTCTTTGTTCTCAGCTGTCTCCAGTTCTATACCTATTCTTCATTTCCTGCATTGCCTGATTCCACCAAGCAAAATGCAGAAACCTAAGGAACTGAAGGGTCTTGAGTTGCACGTGGTTCAAGTACTTTATATGCAAAGGGTAATAGCCATACTGAAGGTGACATAAGAGATGGACGCGGAACATCAGATTGCCTGCACAGTAGAACTCACCGACACCCCACCGCCTGTAAAAAGCAAATGGATAGCAGAAATGGAAGTCCATGTGGCAGGGTTCATACCGGATACAGATCAGCTATTTAGCAACAAAATAACCTGTTGGGACACGTTCAAGTACATGTATCCCAACCAGCAAAGTACTCCAGGAAGACTATATATATCCATAAGGTCACTTGTTAGGAAAGCTAGATCTTGGGCCATGGAGCCCAGATTAATGAACTTTATTATCAAATATCAACTCATTGCGCTTCCAATGAAACAGTTTATGATGGACTGCAGAGGGTGGACTGCAGAGGGTTCAAAAACATTGCTCCAACAAGTACCCTCTGTGGCGAAGATGAAGAGACAATGGACCATATATTCTCTCACTGCAGGAAATTCGTAGATCTTGAAATAAGACTGCATTCTAGTGTCCGGTCAGGATATGCTTCAATACTGGATATGTGTAAAGCGATGAGGAGCGGCACTTTCGCCACAATTCGGATGGCCATCATAATACTGTTCGCCAAATGGTTCACCAGGTGTCACCTCATATACCAATCCAGCATAAAAAAGTCCATGGGAAGTGTTCAAGGAATGTGTGTAATTTAAGAACTAGAGATCACCTACTGGCCCCAGCTAAACTGTTATTTGATACCTGGGAGCAGATGACTCTAGACCATATACCAAATATTGCTACAAAAATTCTGTTCAAACTATAGAGGTGGATGCTGAAGCCGTGTCTTGCTGTAGTAAGCAGGGTGACCATGAATGGTGGCCTAAATGCATCGCGTTTGACATAATTGTGGAAATCAATGGGTCCTTTATATTTGTAGATTCATGTCTGCAAGGGACGACAACACTCCCACAATGCAAATAGTGATGTGGTGTATCTGACAAAGTTTGTCTTTAATCATCTAATAGCCAGAGTGCCATAAATAAATCAGTTTAACTGCACAATAATTGATGACGTGGGTTCCCATGGAATCTAGTCATCCTTAATTTCAAGTAACATTATGCATCATAGTTCATGTAAACTTACGAAATAAATTTATTTCTTAATAAAAAATAAATAAATTTTGCCTTCCCAGTGATCTTTTTTTATCTTTATTTTTCATCTGTTTTTTTACATGTCTGCAAAAAAACAAAATCGGGGATAACAAATGTAAACTCAAATTTTTTGTATACTTTTTACGAGTTGGTATTACAGACTTAATCTACTATAGAAAATATAGAGGATAGGGAAACTGATATGTTCAATAAATATTATTTTAAAATGTTTAGTCTTTATCTTGAGTACTGCTATTCCAGCAACTACGTATTAAATCTCTTGAAATGAATATATAACACTTTAATTTCAAAAGCTATCCCCGATATATTAAATTACTCATTTCAACAAGAAGCTGCAAAGTTATTTTTTGTTTATCAAATAGAATGTTTTATATTTGCTTATAGTTTAAAAGATCTATTTAATTAGTGATTACAAGTTGACTTTTAATTGTTTGTTTTTGATTAATTTGTATGTAGTTATTTGCATGGATTATTTGTAATTTCTATAAAATAGTCTGCTATGATCTATATATTTTTCATTTTTGTGTAATAATCAATTGTAACTGAAGAAATTCCTTTTATTTTTTGTAAATATTTTTAAGAAATTTTGTTTTGTAATGACAAATGTAACTACTTTTTTTCGAATGAATTGCTATTCTGTAAAAATGTAAATAAAAAAAAAATCACTTTTGTGGAAATCCAAGATTTTGTTTCAAGCAATTTATTTCAAAAAATTTGCTGCTATAAATTGACTTTAACTAATCTGAGAAAAAACTAGTTTATATAGTATATTTGAAGTGAAGGCATATAATCTGAGACATCAGCCATATCTCTGTAATGGATGTAAGTAAATTAAATACAAGTCATCAGATATTAATGAAATTATTTGAAAGAGAGCTTATTGTAACCTATAGGCTTTTCCAGATAATAATAGTTACTTTATAAGTTTTATCATACGTTTATTTTGTAATTTTTTTTTTTTTTTTAGTACTAAAGACAAGTATGGTGAAACAAAGGAAAAGTTTCAGTATACACTGTGCCTTGTGTTTATTCAGTGTGTAATCAACTCCATTTTTTCATATTTTGGTATGTTTTGAATTTTATATTTTCATTTTTTTTATATATTTTTTAATTATTTAAATAACTTTTTTTTTTTAATAAATGAGGATCGTATAATAATTTATAATGGTTAAACATTTTTTGCTGTCACCTTTTAGAATAATTGCATAAAATTATGATAATAGAAAATTGATAATTTCGAAAATAATGAAGTATTTAATTTAGAACTGCCAATCTGAATTATCTGACTCAATAATTTTTTTAAAAATATCCATCTTATTTTTTTTGTTTCAACTTACCAGTAACTGTTTTCAATTTAAATATCATAAATTTACTATAAATTTTACATCGCTTAAATGTTATACGCACATATTGACATACCAACCATCTGGGGTTTGTTAGTAAGCCGTAGACATTTTAGGCAAATGAACTATCTAATTGTTTGCCAATAAATAGGTAGCTACTTTTTTTTTTAGTTAGCAAAAAAAAAAAAAGAAAACTATTACATTCTGTGGTTAACTAGCCTGGTGAAAATTTCTGGGTTTTTTTTGTTTTTTTTTGGGGGGAGGGGGGGGGTTGTTGGAGAAGTCATTCCTTTGCAGTTATTTAAAGGCTGCTTTATTATATATGTATGTGTGTAAGCCCACATAAAATTAAAATAATAAATGTGACCAGTGTAACCTTTATTTCAACTTCATGTAGAGAGACAGACAACCTTTGGACACTGTTTTAAAATGTTCTATCCATTAAAATCTTTTATATCAAAATAAATAATGAAATGTTTTTTACATTTTAATTTTTTCTTCCCCTCAAAAAAAACATTGATCGATTTTCTATCCACATTTCCAAATATCCACAGTTTGAAAATGTTTTAAATTTATAGTAAAAATATTATAAATTTGAATTTTTAAATTTTACATCTTTCAATTATTTTCTCATTTTGTTCTCTATAGATTTATTACTATACCATTCTTTTCATAACTATTTTTTTATTTTTTGTTGATGTCTAAATATTAAGTCCATTTCTGTCTTATGTGAATGTCTATTAGTTATCCATGACTTCATGTATTTACAAGAAGGCTTACTATCAATTAGCAGTTAAGATAAGGATAGAGAATTAGTGATCAAGTAAAAATTGTTTATTATTGAATTGTCTAATAAAATATGATGTTTTGGATGTAATGTAGCTGATAAATTAGGAAGAAGTAATCATGCTTCTATGCAACTTTGCCTCATTTTAATTTTTAGTGATTAACTTACTTCTTAAATAGTACTTCTTGGTTACTAAAATAGAGTTTTATTATATACATCATAATATTACAATTATTTTTGATTGAAAGTGTTGGTTATAAAACTTAGATTGAGCAAAAGTATTACATAATGGGTAATATCATGGAGTAAATTTTTACTTTCATAATATTGTTATTCACATGTAGTAATTAAATTGAGAGACTGCAAAACCTCTCGTGCTCATTACTATAACGGCCAATCAGATCGTAAATACAAGACAGAGAATTTAACAAGAATAGGGCGGTCCACCCTATTCTTTACTTGTCTTTCTATATATCCAAGCCAGTCTAAAGTACTTAGATCTGAAAGCGTGAATATTAAATATCTTCACACTTAACTCACTGAGTTTAAATTACAAACATACGGCGTGAAATCCTACGATTTACTACACAGTAGTTTTTTTAGATGTTATAACATGCAGTAACATATGTAAATAATATTTATTTTTATAAAGCGCAAACAGTATTGAAATTAAATTGAGAGACTGCAAAACCTCTTGCTACTGCGTAGTAAATCGTAGGATTTCACGCTGAAGATATTTAATATTCACGCTTTCAGATCTAAGTACTTTAGACTGGCTTGGATATATAGAAAGACAAGTAAAGAATAGGGTGGACCGCCCTATTCTTGTTAAATTCCCTGTCTTGTATTTACAATCTGATTGGCTATTATAGTAATGAGCGCGAGAGGTTTTGCAGTTTCTCAATTTAATTTCAATACTGTTTGCGCTTTATAAAAATAAATATTATTTACATATGTAGTAATTATATTATTTAAGATAATTTTTTATTATGTATTAGTAAGTAATAGATAATATATATTTTCAAACAGTAATATAAAAATTGCTGTAACAAGAAATTAATTTCATTTGGAGCTTTAGTAGTTTTTTTATGACAAAGTTAAAAAACGATGTTGTATTTAATATAATTCTTTTACTGAGATTACATGTTTTTCTTTTTACATTTTTCTGTTATAAATATTATTGAATTCATTATTGATTATGTTATGAGTATATTAAAATTTATAATATGTTTTAAATATTAAACTGCTAGAATAAATTTTTCTAAGGGAATGGTATGCATTGGCAAATTCCAGTATGATGTTTAAGGATTCTTTCTTGCCTATAATACTAGATTGTCTAGTTGTCTTCACTTGCCATTCAACAAAGAAGTTACAATTTAATTTTATTCATAATACAGTGCTATAATTTATTTTTATAAAAATTTCTGTTCAAATTTTAGAAATTTAGTCCAATTATAACTTTATTATTACAATTTGGAATATTGTCTTCATTTATGTATACTATGTTGGATATAGTTATTTGAACTAATTGGAACTAATAATGTTTTAGAAATGTGAATGATCAAACATTTATACGAAGCAAAATGAAATTATGCAGTCTTCACTATAACTATATTTTGAAATATGTATATTTATAATATTGTAAAGAAAAATAACTAAAATGTTTCACAAAAATAATGTATCCCTATACATCCATTAAAGCAGAAAGTGCAGATATATCAAAATAGAATATTGTTGATGACTTATTATTAAATTATAACATCTTTATAAAAGTAATAATTTTAAAAAATATTTTGGTTTTTCTACAGAAACTTATATTTTATATTGCTGTATATTAATAATTATAATGCATTCTAAATTGACAATTTATTTTTAATAGTCATTAATTATTTTTTGTTAAGAGTCTCTATTGTTAGATTAATTTCCTTATTGCACAATGGGAAATAATTGCTTAAAAGATATAAGTAATACTAAGAGTAAATACTATATTTGAGAACAGTGGGAAATGACACATTGTCAGTTTAAATGATTTATGTTCAGAAGTTGATTTTTTATTGAACATACGTAGATATGTGTGTCAGTCTTCTAACATTATAACTTACTGATTACTAATAATTGTTTTTACTCAGATAAAAAAATTATAAACGTTTTCATTGAATTCCAATAAATAAAGCAATATTGTTTCAACGCATTTCATTTGCAGTTGTTAATGTGTATATCCATGAAATCTTAATGACTACATTCTCAGCTGATTACATTTTACACCACTACTCTATTAATGATCTGAAAATTTTAATGTCTGCTTATTTGACAAGAATAAAGTTACGTCAGAAATATTGTAATATTTTTGTGTCATCAACTGTTTATATCCTTAAAATTTAAGTCTCAGTTAAAAGCTCTGTTTGTCCTATATTTCATTAACAGAATGATACTTATGGATAGTAATTGTTTTTTAGGTGAAATATTCACTATTATAATTTGTTCATATCCTAATGTTAATGTTCATGATTTAGGATTCAAATGAAAATGGAGCTTGAAGTTTTTCATAGTTCATATTTCAAGGATTGCTTTATTTTTATTTTTTTTTCCAATTTGATATTGCATGACCAATACAATATTAGTTGTATTTATTTATTCTTAATTGGAAAGTAAAGAGTGCAACATAATTGTTCATTAAAGAAAAAATTTCATTTAAGGCAACCTTTACTATTTATTAGAATGATATACATTAATGGGGATGGCAATATCTAGCTAAAATACAAAGTAGCTAAAAGCAAAAAAAAACAAAAGAATAACTAAAATCAAGCAGATTAATTTTTTTTTTTCATAAATTTATTGTAGTTTTTTTTATTCTTAATTTGCTTTTGTTTTTTTCTTTTTTTGGTCTAGTTATTAGCTTAAGTAAACCATTACCAGATAAAACTACTCATAAGTTATATGGTACATGTGCTGTTTCATATCTTGGTGCAATGCTCTCTAGTAACCTTGCCTTGCAGCATGTAAATTATCCAACACAGGTGAGAATATAATTGTTTATACATTCATATTACAAATTAAATATATTAATATATATATACAGAAAATTAGATGTAATGTATGTGTGTATATAATTATATTTAAATTGAACTATGTAATATAGAACATTCTACAAAAATAAATTTTCAAAGTTTATAAGTTGTTTAAATATTTATATTATAAATGGCAAAAGAAAATTAAATAAAAGGTTCTTAGAGCATTTAACATTCTTCAGCAACTTGTGCTTTTTAAACTTCCAAGTTTTGGAGTTGGATACTTTCAAAAATTAAGATTTTATTTATCTTGATAAAACAGATTTTTTGAAAAATTTGGGAAATATTAATTTCCATAATAAGTACTTTGTATCAGTGTATAAGTTTAATACTGATTTTGCTTTGAGTCACTTTGATACTTTCCTCTCTCCTCAGCATTTGTTCATTTATTTTTTCTTTATGATTAGAGTTTTGATATTTTTTTATTTGACCAAATTGGAAATTCTCTTTAACCACTGATCCTAAGTATATTTTTACCAACTAAACTGAGGACAGAAGACAATTTAAAGTGAAAACCATAAAATTTTATCTCTATTTCTGTTTAAATATTGGGAAACATAATCACAATAATCAGGGATCTTACTGTCACTATTTGCAACTCAAATTTAATCTTTGTGAAAGAAAGGATAATATGGAGCAAAAAGTACAAGATCATCGTTAGAAATTTGGAAGTGCAGAGAAACTGTATAGATAAAGAGATTGTATCTTTACTGAGTCAAATAATAAACAATAATTATATTGAACATATTTCAAAAATAATTAGGGAGAGATGAAAGATTTAGGATACCTTGTGAAAGAATTGAAAGCTGTTTAGATGATATGAAAGAGGAAATATATGTATAAAGACGTAAAAGATTTGCAGGGAATGTAAACTATAGTCAGATCATTTAGCTTATGCTACTACTAGAGATTGGTGGAAATGTTTCATAATCCAATCAGCAAAGAATAAAACAATAACTAGAAAGAAAATCAAAGGGCAATTCTTATAATATAGATATAACACCATTAATTTGAAATTTTGGATTTGTACATTTTTCTGATTTCAGAAAATAGGTTATTTATTTCCTTACTGCAAATTTAAATTCTGCTAAAAATATATAAAAAAAGTTGTTATAACTATCTATAGTTTTGTTTATAAATGTGTACAAATTAATTTATAAATTGTAATTCAATATTAGTTATAGAATAATAGATATTTGAATTAACAGTACACCTGGGTCTTGTTTTATGTGGATTTTTTAAATGCGATTTTGAAGTTATGCGATTCATGTTTCTTCTTAATATATTTTAATGCAGGTTTTCTTTTATGCTATAAAGAAGTTCATATTTCACTATATTTATTAGATATCAAGAAATTTAAATTATTAATAACTTATTTTGACTTGAAATACTTTTTTTTTTTTTTTTCAAAAATATAACATTATACTAGCAGCTAACGTGAATATGGCCTGAAGTTGTATTTAGAATCTTAGCTTCTACGTAAATAACCTACTTATATTTGTGAGTAAATAATAACAGATTTATACTTATGAGTATAAAAATATCGCAATAAATATTCAAAAATTTTAGAACTTTTAAAACATATTTTGTTAGATATAACAGAAATAAATATTCTTTTAGATTTTTAAAATAAATAATGAAGATTTTGTAAACTGAAAATAATCTTTCTAATGATAATATATAATCTTTTTGTTTTGATTGCGATCTCATTTTTTTTAATATAGAAACAAAATGTGAACATTTAAAATTTATTTCAGTAGTAAACAAAAATATCTATCAAATGAAGACAAATGTATTATTTTCTGATAAGTAATAATCATTTAATCATAGATTTTACGTTGATGTGTGAGACAAAGAAAAATGTTAGAAAATGCTGAAATCTGAGAGTTTGCTGCAATGAACAACCTCTTAAATTCCAACGAGAGCTAAATAGTTATATGTGTGGATATCGCGAGCTTCATAAACAATTAGTAAAACCGTCTCAAAGTTTAATCACTGATTACATAACATTGTCCACAGAAAACCATTAACACAGCACCAGACTGAAAGTGGCGCAAGTTGTATTTCCTCTTGTGATGAATCTGATTTCTTACCAGTTTACAAACGAACCGCATATTGTCAAATAGCGATAATGATTAAAATATGTATGAAAAAATGTAAAATTAAATACTGTAGTTAATAAAAAAAAGTTTGTCTTGTATCAATTTTTTTAAAATATTTGACATTTTTTATTAGTCATACTTTATTTCCTTATTTTTTTATGCGAATTGTAAAGTAATTTTTCCTTGTTGCTTTGCTTTTATGCGATTTCTGAAAATTACAGAAGCTATCCCCCATTTTTCAAGGTAAGTTAAGTCTTTTTTGGGAGATTTTTTTTAATGCGGGTTTTCTGCAGAACCTATCTACCACTTAAAATGAGACCCAGGTGTATTTCATTTGTAATAATTATAATATAAATATTATAAATTAGTTAGGACTCTGGAAATTTCCCATTTATTGATGTTCTGAGATCCAAATAAGGAACAATGCATTGGTAGGTGTATTTTGCTTAATAGTAGATATGTTTTTTCAGGAAAATCTTATAATGATAAGTTGAATATGTATGTCCATGAATAAAAATTAAGTAAGATAAATCAAAGAAGCATTTTTTTTAACATATAGAAAGAATTAGAATTTTTTTTGCAATATCCTGACTATTTTGTTAACCAAATTGACAGTAAGTGTATTATTTTTTCAATAGAATGATCAAACTCATCCATATGTATTATATTTTATTGCTAGATTGTTAAAAGAAATAGAATTTGTTATTCTGAAAATGGCAATAATATAAGTTTTTATAAAATACTGATTTTGATTGTATCCTATAAGTTATTGCCATTTCTAATCATAAATATTTTATTTTTATAATAATCATTTAATTTGTTGGAATTTGTTTATCTAAGAATTTGATTATGCAGTACAAATATATAAAGAAGTAAATAATATATCAGCTGTTGTTTTGAATCAAAATTCTATTTTTTTTATTTTAACAATTGTATCCCAAGATGAATGAACTCTAGACCATAGTTGGCATTGATGTGATATATGATTTGGTAGAATCTAATTTAAAGAACAATAAATAATATGAATCATTACTTTCTTTTTATAATGCTGTAATTTTGTTTTTACACAAATGCTGTTATCTTATTTTTACAGAATTTAATTATCACAAGATCATGAGTTTTATGCAAGTATTCAAGATACTATTTGTCAATATTTTAATAATCACTATTTCTATATATGAAAATTGCTAGTCGTAATTTCTAGGATGAATTGTAAATTCTGGTTTCATTGAGGATATGAGAAATATGTTTAAAACAATATTTCTAAATTATTGAAATATGAAACCTTCCATGCTATTATTCCTCAAAATCTAATAGGTAACTGAAGTGATTTTGAAATATGCAATTCATATCCTATTAAAAAATAATTCAAATTAGATGATCAAAATATTAACTAGTTTCCAGTTTGCATTAACTCCATTTCTGTTTAGGAAATAAAAACAATTCCAATAATCAGGGATTTCACATCCATTATTTGCAATCTATAAATCTAATGCTTATAAAAAAGTTATGAGACATTGCTAATGATCAGAGTAAGAGAAATGTGACTCAATATGTATATTGAACTTTAGTAATTAAAATCAACTGCTATTCTTGGAATTGCTAATACAGAATAAAATAAAATTAAAACAGGCAAAACTCCATACAGTATTGCCACTCAGTGCAAGCCAGAGTAATCAATGGATGCCAGAAGGCTTGTGCATAAAATCCCCATCTAGTGCCTACTCATCCAATATCCCCCGTCTAGTTTCTGGCTTGTGGTCTTAGTCAGTGAGGAGTCTTGGATCTGAGAACACTGCACTTAGATCTTAGGATCTAATGCAACTCTCCAGTAGCCACCTTTTATCTCTACTTATCTATAAAACTACGAGTCTTAAATTGAAACCACATTAATATTTTCAATCCAAGCTCAGTAAGCGTAAGAAATGGTGATCATATGATGTTTATTGGTATAAAATAAAGTTATTGTATTAAACAATTTAATAATAAATATTACGTATAGAACAAATACAATATAAAAAATTTATACAAATTAAGTGAAATTTTACTTTAAATGATATTAAATTGCAAATGTGTGAAAAATTTTATGAGATATTTCTTATTGGATAGAATAGAACGAAATGCATTTGTGATAAGAACTGATGAAGAAAATAAAGAGATTTATAATGCAATAAACTTAACTTCATATGTATATTATAATATAAAGGTCTTTTTTTTTTTTTTTGAAAATGTAAATAGGAGTGATGGAAATAAACAATGGATATAAAATATTTATTTATTATCATTACTGATTTGTGTTATTTTACACAATGGGGCATATAACCTGAAATGTAGAAATTTTGATAAAATATCTATTTGCTATAGCTTTATAATATGATCTCACATTTATTTAATGAAGAAAGGTCTGAAATTATATTTCTGACAATGCTACAATAAATTATTGATTGTTGTCGAATGTCAGAATTTAGAGACATTTCTCTCTCTTCACATTAATTCTCTTAACTGTTCAGTGGATGAAATGTTAACATTTTAAATTCTAATTCCGAGAATACATTTTAACTTCTTATTTTTTTGGAAAAAGAAATTTGAGAATTTTTGATCTAACTATAGCTTTTTCATGAATTCTTATTTATTTTTTGCTTTGAATATTCACCAAGATTAATAATTTTTGTAAAAATCTTTGTTCAAGAAAAAATATTAAAATCTTTCCATAATGGTGGGTAATATGATTACTGAATTTTGTTCAATCAGTCATTCATTTCTATTTACTAGATTCCATATCTGGGCAAAAATTAAAAAATTTTGGTTCTAGTAAAACTTGTTTTTGTACAAATTTTGTTTAGCGAATCATACTATATGATTTTTTATTTTTAACATTTCAATAAAGATAAAAAAATATTTAAAAAAAAAAAAATTGATAGTTTTCAGTTATGTATACTGTGGTCACCAGGTGATGCTGCAGAACCTCCAAGAAGCCTGCAAGTGATAAATTTCTATACAAAAATGGCTGGAATCATCGATGGCCAAAAAAAAAGGCTGAAATCATCGATGGACAAAAAAAAGGCTGATATCAATGATGGAAAAAAATCGCTGAAGTCATCGATGGACAAAAAACAGAAATTGGTGTGTGACTAACAAATATACCCTCCCTCACGGAGCATTAAAACGAAAAATGGCAGAAATACAGTACATTTTAAAAAAAAATTCCTTTGACTTTCAACACCATAACGACTGAAGAGTATAATAATTAACAGATTAATACTAATTAAGTAATTAAATATAGATAATAAAAGTAGCTATGAAATACAAAAACAGAAATTGATGTGTGACTAACAGATATACCCTTCCCCATGGAGCAGTAAAACGAAAAATGGCGATAATACAATACATTTTTTAAAAAAAATCCCTCTGACTTTCTACATTATAACAACTGAAGAATATAATAATTAATAGATTAATACTAATTAAGTAATTAAATATAGATAATAAAAGTAACTATAAAATACAAAGACAGAAATTGGTGTGTGCATAACATATATATCCTCCCACTCCTGCGTT
Source organism: Epiperipatus broadwayi (assembly GCA_028023455.1). NCBI lineage: Eukaryota > Metazoa > Onychophora > Udeonychophora > Euonychophora > Peripatidae > Epiperipatus > Epiperipatus broadwayi. The sequence goes on from JAQFVV010006352.1 coordinate 495,852, forward strand.
ATCTAACAACAGGTATTATCATCATTTTATTAAGTTGCTTTTAATTAATATACACTAACTTGGGAGGGGTTTAAACTGAGAAAAATATATTACTATGGAACATAGTAGGTGAAATGTTATGATAGGTAAAGAATATTGTTTCAGTATTAAAAGTTGCAAAATGAAATGTGATGTAGTAGACTACTCATATTAAAAAATATAATCGCTTGTGACATAAAACACAAACTCCCCCTCTCCCTCGACTAATTTCTAAATTGGATTCATAACATCCAAAAAAATCCAAGTACAACACACCCACCCACACACACAAAAAAACCCACAAATACTTACAAAAAAAAAAGTACCTTACAAAAGATAGACATCATGGGCAATTTGAAAATAGACAAAAAGGAAAATTCAACTTTGAGACTTAGCATGAAAGTTATTTGGAGAAGCTTGTTGAAACATTGCAGATGATTATAAAAATACAAGCTTACATTAGATAATGATTTTTTTCTACTAATTCTAGAAGCCAAATGTAAATTTTAAGTAAAACTAGTAATGTATATTAGATGGCAGCGTAACTACTTTTTATTAAATAGTTTTACTGTCTGCCCTTTTTTTGGTAGAAGACATAGATTTTCACTAATTATTTGATGTTCATCTTTAAATACCATCTGGTGTGTAATAAATCTTTTAATGATGATTTAATATTCTTTAATTCAAATGATGTAAGAAGCTCTTCTCACTGGATTTTTTATCTTTAGATATGAATTCACTTATATCATTATAACATGGTGCTGCATGGGGTTGGTCACTTATGCTTTGTTTTCAGTATTACCTTTATTATGATTACTCTTATTACATTTTTTTATCTAACAAAAAATTAAGTAAGAGGTAGTTGTAAGAAATTTCCAGTAGTTATAAAGTTGTTTTTTTTTTTTTTTGTCAAAATTAATAAAGGTGTAACTAGCTAAAGAAATTTCTCATATTATTTGTAAATAATTAGGTGTATATTATAGTTAATTTTTTTGTTTTGTTTTCAATTGTTAGATTAAAGTTCTAATTTTAAAAGTTAGGTTAATGCTAAAGATTAAAGGTGGTAATCTATAGACTCCACAACTATAGAAGTATGTATACCTTTATCATCCATGTTACAATCAATTTTTTTTTTTTTTTTACAGTTAGGATATTGACACTATTTGACCAATCCAGAATAAATTGAAACTTTTACCCTCTACATATTAATAAATAGACACACATTTATTGATTTGATCAAAGGGCAAGCTGAATTGAATATTATCCATTTATATGAAAAAAAAAATCCTTAACCTGCTTATGGCCTGAAAAAATGCTCAAAATTTTTGTGACCCAGATTCAAACCCAAGTGTGGGTATGGCAGAAAAAAATGTTAATTGTTACATTGTGAGGTCTTTCAAGTTAATGCTACTACACTTTATTCTATTTATAAAATTATTAAAATTTATTTTTTAATAAATAATAATGAATATGGCGAGCAGTTTGCTGAGCAATATAACTAATTGGGAAACTTAATTTCCTAATACAATTTTTGCCTGAAAGCATATATATCTAAAATCTCAATCGAGACCTTTAAAATAGAACTGAATTAACAATAGCTCACATGCTGTTAATATAATTTTTACACTGCTCAGTCTTCAAATCAGTAATGGACTGAGGTTATAATTAACTGACAGAAGTGAAATGCATTACTATAAAGAATTATGATCAGAACGTTTAGATTATCAAACAAAACTAGTTAGATTATATACCTTATACTAAGTATATTTTAATTATATTGAATGTTTATTGAATATTAATACAATTTATCCAAACTGCTTCAAACACTTTTTAGCAAAACTCTTTATTTGCTAAAAAGTGTTTGAAGCAGTTTGGATAAATTGTATTTATAGGATATTATGGCAAAAATAAAGAAAAGTGCGATTTTGGTAATATTAAATATTAACTTGTAAATAAAATATATATGATTTTAAAAGTAGAATAGAACATATTTTTATTATCAAAACTTTAAAAAAAGTTTAGCATTGAGTTATACCTGATATCACAATATAAAGATGATATCAATTAATAAACAATTATTTTATGAGATTTATTATTCATAGAATAATTGTTTCACAAATTTCATTTTTATAACTTATTTGCATTTATCATATAAGAATACAAGTATCAGGAAGAATATTTTATTTTGTAGTGCAAATGTTTAAAAAATTGAGAAATGTATATTTTAAAGCTTATAATATCTCTGCTCAACTTTATATATAAAAATGTCTACAAGATTATATATATACAAGATCACAGGCTGAGTGAGGAATGATTAAAAAGTATGAATCGATATGCATATCCTCATCCTGAAGTGAATCCATATGTCTAAGTTTAGGGTTATGATATATTTTTCACCCACATCAATTTGTTTAAAGTAAACAAATATTTTATTTCATTTTTTTTTTTTTTTTTAACTAATAGAAAATGTATTAGCCAAGTTATGATTTATGCATGTGCCATATATTGAATTATTTATTTATGTATTTGTTATTTATTGTTTCTACATTAATTATATGGTAATCGACTGAAATCCGGGCATGGCCGCTTGGAGCGTTGATGCTAGACAAAATCAATGAAATATAACGTTACCGGGCCGCAACTTTTTTTTTTTTTTTTAATACAACGATTTTTTTATTTTTTTTTTGTTGATTAAACGAATTTTTAATTTATTTATAATATGATTACTTTATTATTAAACAAATTTTTATATTCATTTTTGTCGTCGTCGTTTTTTTTTTAATCTGTCATTTTTCTTTATTCAAACAAATTTTGCTAATTTAATTTTGTGTACCTTTTATTTTGATGATTTTAAAACTTCGGACCATATCACGACGTCCAAAAATTTGTTTTAATCCCATCGCCGAAAAAATAGAATAGTTATTTGGGACTTGTTTAGACCTTTATTCTACCTTTTCTTTTTTTGCTTGACTAAATTGTTTTTATTCTTATTATGAAATTGAAAGTAACTAGTGTTGTTGGGGGTTAAAAAATTGTTATGAATATTGAAACAGTAAGATTCGTATTCGAATCTTAAGTTTCACCTTTTTCTGTCGTCTCTCACTGACCGGTCTATCCCGCCCAAATTTAAACTTTTTGGTATTGAATTGTGTGTGTAGCAATATTAAAAATGTATAAATATATGTAGAATTCAGCATAAACTCGCACACATTTCGATCTCAAATTAAAGGCAATAAATAGGGATAAAATAATATAATTTAGATTTCTTTTAGTTATATAATTTTGTATAATTTTAATCATTTATTTTGTGTTATAAAGTTCGTATTTATTGCTTTGTTTAAATTTCGTTTAATAATAATTCTAAAAAAATCTGATGTAATATTTAATTAAAAGTTAAAATAATCTTATGTTCCCTTTTTGTCTTTGAAATTTAAAAGCATCGGTCAGTGTTAGATAATAGATTAATTAAAGAAAAATTCCCCAAAATGTAATTAGTAAATGTAAAATGTAAACAATAGAACGGCAGCTTTCTTTATAATTAAAACCAACAAAATGCATTGATTATCCTCAGGGCAGATTAAGTAGAACCTAAAAATACCTTAACAAAAATGTGAAAGATCAAGATAAGAAAAGAGGCCATCTTAGACTGGCTGGAGACATTCACTTAAACTTTAGCTCTGCTCTCGATCACTGAGAGTCTCCAAAATATAAAAATAAATCGTTCCTGCCAAGGTATGACCGAGTAAAAGCACCTAGATTATGCTCCACCGGGAGATGGCCTATCAGATGCCGAACTTTCCATTGCCCATCATAAATTCACCATGAAGATCTGCTGCCTGAAATGAATGAAAAAGCTGCTGCTGCTGTTAAAGGAAATGAAACATCTAAATACAAGAAAGACTTGCCACTCATGAACTATTTGCTACTAAACCAATGGACTCGGAAAACTTCTTATAAAACAGGTACCTGTCTGTGTTCAAACTCTAGAATACTCTAATAACATGCTATAGCTCTTCTTCATATTACTTATCTAAATTATAAAATGTAAAAACTATCATTTGTATAACTAAAATTGAATAATTAATTTAATGTGTAAATTTCTCTAATAATCTAGCTTACCTCACTCTATCTTTCTTGGGTGCGTATTTCTCAAATCTACATTTTATCTATATTTATTATTTAATTATTGCATGCTCATAATTGTCTCTATTTTCAAAGTTTAAATCTATGATCGCTTGAAACAGTGAATGCGTGTCAAATTTTCATTAATATTTACTTTCATAAATAACTTTCATATAAATCGACACGCATTCAATGCATCATTTATTGTAATGCAGGGTCTACTACTTCGCAAATGGCTGGCATATTAGTTGTAATCATTCCCAGTTTAGATATGTTTTGTATTTATTAAATCTTAATGAATAATTCCATCAAATTACATTTCTTTGAGAGTCGCCAACGTTCTTTAGTAAATGTTGATAATGTAGGGCCGAGTTAGAAATTTATTTAAATCTCATCATAATCGTTTATACATTATACATGTGTTACGTTTTAGAGACGCGATGACCCATTCCGCCGTGAAATTCCCGGATTCTTCAAGGTTGAAATTAACCCCAGTCGTCCTACACAAGCGGACATAATGGGTGCTCCCATAGGACTTGACGACGTCACGCAGCCAGCCAGCAAACTGCGACATGGATCGCTTGTCCCTGGTTATGCTTATGTGACACCTTACTTCGTCGGGCCGATGGCAGAGACCAGCCCGACATTCTTATAAACTCATTCATGGCATTGCAGTTTCGATATACTGCCATTCCATATCGCCTTTCTAAAGCGTACCACGTGTTCCTTTACTTAGTTTTATTATTCTATATATCACTCCGCCTCTGCATTATCTTCATAATTCACTCTCAAATAAATGTTTGCCCTTAGTCATAAAATAAATATTTTAATTAAATAAATATATGTCCGCCGCTACTCTTAAATCTTACTTTAGACCCTTGCATTGCAAAGGTATAAATCCCTCCAGGCATGCATTAGAAATACTTACTCGAGAATTTTAGGTAGCTAGATTACGCCTTCAAATAAATGAATTCCTTTTGTAAACAAATAAATAAATGTATTCTTTAAAATATAGTCATGTCGCAAATCCCGCTACTGAAGCTTTTAATCCATAAAATATTGTTAGTAAATGATCTTATTAAAATGTGTTAATAAATAATTTTAAACTATACGTCTGCAGTTATGTTTCATTTATTCGATATCCATTCTATATAATATTTCCTCTATTATATAAATACGAATGTTTAACTAATATTAGTTTGATTATTGGCTAACTCGAAAATAAAATCATGAATCTCTTGCATATCCCTGACCACCGTGCCTAAAGAAATATTTACTAATGTCGCAGCAGATGTGTGGTTTCTTGGATTGTATTGTGGAATCGACAAACTATGTTCGAACTCAGTACCACGGGTGGCTTCGCTACCTCGATGGTGCTGCTGTTCTGTGTGGTGGTCGAATTCTGCATTATGTTTACGAGTCACACGTTTTCTGACTGTTACAATATTAATTCTGCTAATGCAGTAATTAGGATCCGATTTTAAGATTTATATTTCCAGTGTTGGCCATTATATGCAACAGAAAAAAGAATTTAGCTTGATACATATAGCTAAATATCCTGGCTTAGATGGTATTCAAGAATTAAAAATATTTGTAAGTCTGGATAAAGAAGAAATAAATGATTTTTAAATCCCTTTTCTCATACTCATATTTTATAAGTGTTTTATATATATATATATTTACAATTTACCATATTGTTTTATAGATTAGTTACATAAAATTAATTTTCCCATTGTGTGGTAAATTTATTTAATTTTGTTTTTATCGATTACAATATATATATAATTTCTTACATATGTAATTACAGATCTATTTGTTTATATTTTGTGAAGCATCGCTGTTGTTTAGAAATGACATTATCCAAGTTATAGTATTTAATTCGCATAAACATGAAACTTTCTATATTAAGTATTGTTTATTAAAATGTATTTAACAAAATTAAGCATATAATTTTATATTTTAACTTATTTTCTAGATATAGCTTAATTTTTTTTCATTTTCTAGGTATTAGGAAAATCATGCAAACCCATTCCAGTAATGATTCTTGGTGTGCTATTTGCCCGGAAACGTTACACAATCTACAAATATATATATGTTTTAATGATAGTAATGGGTGTAGCATTATTTATGTATAAAGATGGTAAATCATCAAAAGATCATACAATAGGATGGGGTGAAGTTCTGCTTGTAAGTATTTTTTTTTTTTAAACCTTAATATAGATTATTGAATCATTTAAAGTATTTTTTTTTTTTTTTTTTTAAAAATATATTTTATGCAGTTTTTAGATGATAATAATAATGATTTAGCACTCAAATGGAATCATATTTGAAATATTCTTTTTTATATTAGCAATGTATTGATATCCATCTATCAATACTGTAAAATTATATTTAAAGGAAGTATTAGTGAAATCCTAAAAAATTTTTTCCTAGTGTTATTAATATGCTACTTGCTTGTGTCCGAAAAAATTAATCGCACTAACAAACAAGGAAACTTATATAATTCAGAGCATTACGTCATCCTCTAGAAAGAAAAGACCATTGTGAAATAAAACCATAAGTATTTCATTATAACTAATTTTTTAATTAGTTTTAAACTAAGACCCTACAAATTTACTTTAAGGATTTCATTAGCTTCATTGTTTCTTTTTAATTTTTGGAAATGGAAAATATATAATATACACTATTATTAATAACTTGCAATTTTTGTAGTGCACAAGCACACAGAATTATATTTTAGTCAGGCAAAAATTATAATAAATTTTGTGTTTAAAAATACCATGAAGACATATATATATAAAGATGGTTGTTTTATTTGAAAGTGGTATATGTAAATGTTTTGAAAGTGGTATATGTAAATGTCCAAGAAATGTATTGTTTTTTTTAATAAGGTAGAAAGTTAACCAATTCCAGTTTTTATAAATCTCATTAATTGAATAAATGTGTAATAAAGATGCATTTTATTGATAACAGACTTATTTAAGTTTAAGATGTATCTGTAAAATTGAAATGCTAAAGTAATTTACAAGAATGGCAAGCAATGAAATTATAATAATGCTGATTAAGTAATAATACTTATCCATAGAACTCAATTCCTAATTAATTCAAATTGTCTTTGTAGGGAGAATCTATCATAATTATATTTTTATAATAAAGAGCCAAAACTTCAAAAAACAGATCATCTAAGGATTTTAGAAAAATTCTGAAATAAGATATTAGCTGTTATAAAATTTTAGACTTGTAAACAAAAATAGACATCACATTTATCAGTTGCATATTATTGACAGACTTCACAGATGGTGGATAATAGAATTATATTCAGATTCAAAAATTAACTGTGAATAACATATACAGCACCTGATGAAGAGTACTTGTTGCTGACTTGTAAGGAAAGATATTATTTCATCAAAGGCTAAGATACAGTTTTTGATACAATAGTCTTTTCTGTTAGTCTTTTTTCTTTATTATCTTTAATCTCTTAAGTTAGATTAGCACTCAGTAGTTATGAACTACTCAAACCAAATGATCCTCTATTTTATATGTACTAGAACAATGGGGCTTGTGTTTGTGTTAATTACATGTACAGCAATTCTGATTCCAATTTTTTTTTTTTTAGATCAAGAATTATTCAAGCTTAATAAACTAGAAGGCTTTTAGTTATGATTTTAGTTAGAGTTGGGACTGGATTTAGGACAGGAAAAAGTCAATGGGACTAAATAGCTGTCCACATTTAAGATTAATATAGCTGTTCTTAATGAAACTCATCTTGCAGAGGAGAAGATTAATAAAGTAGATAGATAACTATGATTTATTTAGAAGGGAATATTAATCATTGAAAGGAGACTGCACATTTTAGATTTGCTGTTGATTCTAATTTAGTATCTTCAATTCTTGGAATTGCTTGATATATTGATGAAAGGCTAATTATATTAAAATATTGTTTGTATAATGATATCTGGGCTCATTTTGTTAGTGAATTACACTCCAATGTTAAATGTAGAGAATTCAGAGAAAGAAAGCTTTATTATTCGTTTTTGAAGAGATTTATTACATAAAGCCATTAAAAAATCGAATTTTTCTTCTTGGAGAGTTTAATATATAAGTTATTGGTAAAAATAATAGACTTTGGCCAAAAACTATTGGAAATAATGGTATTGGTGCTGTTAATTCAAATGGTCTGTTGTTAATGAATTTTTGTATAAAGTATGGATTGACTATCACAAACAATTTGTATAGGTAGGAAAATTTCTATAAAAAAATATTGTTTTATCCATGTTCAAAATAATGACATTTAATAGATCAAATTATAATTAGCAGTAAGAATACAAGAGTGATTAATATTCATGAGCACTCACAAGTGCAGTTTGTTGAACAGATCATGGATTAATAAATTCAAGATTAAAATATTTGTACTAAAAAGTAGGTCTTATTTCAATGATATTCACAAAAAAAAAAAGTGATGTTCATTCTTTAGAAGAATATTATTCTTACTGAATCTCAACAGCTATCAAATATTAAAATTGTTAAACTGGATTGCAGGATTGTCTTTGTTATAGATACAAGAAAATTATTTTTAGATTCTCTAAAAAAACAATTTTATTATTAGTGATTTAATTTAAGAAAACATATATCATTTTCTACTTAGCAGAATAATAAATTAAAAGTAAAGTTTCATAATAAATATAGAGATTTAAAGGCAAAAGTTCAACAACTAACAAGAAAGATTTAAAATGATTGTTGGATTAAAATTACAAAAGAGATACAAATATTTACTAGTGCTGATTATAATCACCTCATCTTTTTTGATGCAAAATATTGATCTGAAAACCACAATCCCATTAAATCCTTCAGTGACATTATCTTAAATGATAACAGTAATATTTTAACAGTTGAAAGGAGTATTTTGGTCATTTTTTGAATAACAATATAATAATTGAAATGGTGACTTTTAATGATATATTCATTTTATCTACTTATTTATATTTCAACAAAGTTATCTAGCTTAATGAAATCAAAACAGCTTTTTATAATCTTAAAAATGGAAAAGCTATCCTGATGAGATATTTGGAAAAGTTTTAAAATATGGTAGTGATGTATTAACTTCTAAAATATTGCAATTTTTTAGAAATAAAAGGAATTAGACAAAAATTGCAATAATTTTATATAACATTAGATGCCATTATTGTCTACTACAGCAAAAATATTTTAAGGACTTTGTCGGATAAATTATTTCTAATCATAGATGAATGGTTACCAGAAACTGATTGTGGTTTAGAGAAACAAAAAGTACTATAGACATGTTTTTTGTTACCAGGCAAATGGAAGAAAAGTGTTTGGAACAAAATAGAATTTATACATTACTTTTATTGATTTTATCAAGTATTTACAACTTTACATAATAAAATGGTGTGTTATTCTTACAGGTGGAAAATCTGAGGCATTTAAAATGAAAAGTAGTATTAAAAAAATATTTGAACTAACTTTGTTTTATGACTGGTCTTTGGGACTATTTATTTTGAAAGTGGCTTAAGTCCACTTTTAAAAGTTTCAAACTGATATGCAATATATTTTGTAGTAAAATCTTATTAGATAAGAGCTCTACTTTATTTCATTATTATTAAAGTAGGAGTATTCAGTTAGTATAAGTAGAATAAGATTCATTATAAATAAAAAGTGGAAGAACAACATTATGGAGATTGATAATATATTGAACAGAGAGTGGCAAGATTAGTTATTCAACTTAATAGTAGATATCAAGTGCAGATAATTCAGATTTATGCCCCATTAAGTTCTCATTGTGATGAAGAAGTAGAGCATTTTTATATGGATGTACAAAAACTTTTGATCAGACCAAACATTTTAAAATTGTCATGGGAGACTTTAATGCTAGAACTGGAAAACAATTAAAAGATGAAAGTACTGCAGGAAAATTTGGCTATGGTGATAGAAATGAGAGACGTAGACTTGTAGAGTTTGCAGAAAAAGAAAAACTTTATATTATGAATTTTTTTTTTGAGAAAAATGTTAAATGCAAAAAACATGGAAACATCCAAATGAAGGTACAGCAGAATTGGATTATATTTTGACTAACAGAAAATATGTATTTCAAGATTGTAATGTTTTTAATAAATTCAATACAGGAAGTGATCATCGATTAGTAAGATGTAAGATACATGTTAATGTAAAACTAGAGACAGAAAATTTATTAAGAAAAACAATATTCACAGTTGATATTCCTAATCTTCAGAAACACTCTAATGAATTTAAATTAGAACTTGAACATTGTTTTCAAATAACAGATTTTGAACATGATTCAAATTTGAGAAAATTCAATAGGAAGATAACTGATACTCCTTAAAAACTACAACAAAGATAGATGGTATAAAAAAGTCGCAATTGACCAGTAAAATTTCTTCCAGACGACAATTTATGAAGCAAAGGAATATGAAAATATATAAAAATGATGCATTAAGAAGAATTAAATATCTCTAATTTTGTAAAGTAGTGTGAAAAAGAGTTGATAATGATATAAGAAAGTATAATTGTGAACTAGAAAGCAAAGCTATAAAAGAGAATAAAAGTCTCAAGAATGTAAAACAGCATCTTGGTATTGGTAGGAAATGTATTTCTGTAATAAGAAAAAAAAATGGAACATATATTATTAAAAAGAGAGATGATATCATGAAATGTGTAGAAAAGTTCTATCAAGAATTATATAGCAATAAAGAACAAGGAAAAATACCTCCTACAACTACCATACCTTCTCAATTGTCCAGGATTTTAAATGAAAAAATGAGACATGCAGTTAAATTTATGAAGAAGGGAAAAACTACAGGTAATGATGGAATTATAATTGATATTTTAAAAGAACATGGGAAGAAATAGAAAATTTTTTGGCAAAGTTATATAACAAATGTCTAAGTGATAAAGATGTACCAGATGATTGGAAGAATACAGTACTAATATTAATATTTAAAAAGGTGATAAATAAGATATTAGAAATTACAGACCTATTGGTCTTTTATCAATTTTATACAAAAAATTTTTCAAAATAATTACAACTTGTCTTCAGAGAACTTTGGATTGAAAAGGCATTAGATCATCAAGGTATAGATTCAGGATAGTGTCACATTTTAAAGAATATTTATAAAAATGCAACAGCAACAAATAGATTACATAATAATACTAGAAAGATTAACATTGAGAAGGGGATACGGCAGGGTGATTCTATACCTCCAAAACTTTTTATAGCAGTTTTGCAAGAAGTATTTTGTGGATTAAAATGGGAAGCTAAGGGAATAAAAGTAAATGGAGATTATTTCAGTCATGTTGTTTTTGCAAATAATGCTTTAGAGCTTCAAGAAATGTGGCAAGAATTATCAGATGAAAGAAAGTAGAATTAAAAGAAAATGTTAAAAAGACTAAAGTAATGTTCAATGCATTTTCTCAAAAGATGGAAATAGAGGTTGATAATGATGTGTTAGAATAAATTAACAATTACAAATATCTTGGTCAAATTATTACTATAGATGGAAACATAATGGATGAAATTGATCATAGAATTAAACTTGGTTAGAGTGCTTTTGGTGGAAATAATTTAATATTGAAAGGAAATACATCGATGTGTTGGAAAAGGAAGGTTTTTAATGTGTTACCAGTTCTTATTTATGGATCTGAGTCTTGGACACTCAACAGAAGAGCAATGCAGAGATTCCTGCCATGGTAGAACAGCGTACAGGCCCTCTCATATGAAGTCCGAACTGATCTGGGATTACAACATAAGCACATTGATCAGTTGCGCTCGAGAACAGTGGACACTCTTCCAACCGTCTCGTCTTCTACTGAGGAAACACCACTTGTCCAAAATTTTCCACCCAGTATGACCCTGGAAAACACAAACAACCCGAGCTCAACACCTTTGCATTCTACATCTCCAATTGAAACTCCAAAGGCTTACAGAGAACACCCCCTGTGTCATCCACCATTATATTTCAAGGATTATGATATTACATACTAAGGGGGAAGGAGTGTAATGTTTCACTATCCGCGATGATTTGCTATCATGACGTCATTCAAAGAATGACTGCAGAACTAGATTATCATTGTCTGCGGTATTAATGTTTTGACTATAACTAATAAACAAATGTTATTAAATAGTGCTAAGTTGCTTCTTAGTATCCTAACAAGTTTTTGGCTAGTTTGTATTTCTAGACACTGAAACACTACACTATCCATTTTAAAAGACAAGATATAGAATATATTTAATGTTTTGTATGTGACATATAAAGACTTTATTTTGAATAATTAATGTTCAAAAAATTCAGTTTATTTATTAGTCACTGACAGAAGAAACATCTTCAGCAACTTCTACCTTGGATGGTCATTAACTTGAGATGTAAGCTAGTTTAAATATATTGATAGTTTTTTAAGTAGACACATAGACTTATGTGTGCTCCTCTTACTACTAACATATTTAAAAGATAGGATATTTCATCACGGTGAAACTTAAAATTAGCTGCATATAAAACTATTATTTTACTTAATATATTAAAAGACTTGACTAGTGTATAGATCTTAAAAAAATTTCATTTAAGAATATTCCACAAAATTTTTTAAAATACAATGGGAAGGTCATAAAACCATTCAGTATATTCTTCAATTTTCTAGTTGCGGTACTGTAGACTTCAATATTGTGAAACCACAGATGAATTGTATGACTTCCTAAATGTATGTTTTTGAATTTATGACCTCCTAAATGCATGTTTTATAGTGAATCTGAACATAGTTTTCATGGAAAGACAGATCTCATTTGCATTATAAAGATTATATCAAAGACCTTTCACTGTTGATTGTTTTATTAAAGAAGTTATGGCTGAGAATAGAATACATTAGAAAGCTATAATTAGGCAAAATATTGAAGTATTTCAGAAAAAAAAAAGGTTTGCTGCTGAAACAGTAAGATTCGCATTCGAATCTTAAATTTTACCTTTTTCTATCGTCTCTCACTCACCACTCTATCCTACCCAAATTTAAACTTTTTTGGTATCAAATTGTGTGTGTAGCAATATTAAAAATGTACAAATATATGTAATATTCACCGTAAACACACACATGTTTCCATAACAAAATTTAAAGCAATAAATAAAAATAAATGATATAGTTTATATTTCTCTTTTAGTTATATAAAAATATATAATTTTAACAATTTATTTTAAATTATAAAGTTCGTTATTTATTGCTGTGTTTAAATTTCATATTTAATAATAATTTTAGAAATTGATTGTAAGTTAAGTAAAAGTAAAAATAATTATATATTCCCTTTTGTCTTTGAAATTTTAAAAGTAACGGTCGGTGAGAGATAATAGATTAATTAAAAAGAAAAATTCCCTAAATATTTAATTACAAAATGTAAAGGTAAAAATAAATTTAAACAATAAAAATGCAGCTTTCTATAAATTAAACTTACAAGAATGCATAGATTCTCCTCGCGGCAAATGAGTGTATCCAAAAATAAAATCGAACAAAAGTGAAAAGATAAGATCAACAAAGGAGGACATTTTGAACTTTCTAAGAACTTTTAGCTAAACTTTAGCTGTGCTCTCGATCAGTTGAGAGTCTCCAGAAGTCATAAATTAATTTAGCTACCACAGTATGGTCGAATAGAAAGCGCCCAGACTATTCTCCCCCCGGAGATGGTCAATAGTATGCCGTGAACCTTCACATGTGCCCTTCACAAATTCAACCAAGAAGATCTGCTGCCCCAAACAATTAGAAAGCTGCTGCTGCTGTTAAAACAAATGAATAATCTAAATGCTGGAAAAAAAACTGCTACTTCTGAAATCATGAACAATTTACTACTGAATTATGAATCTGAAAACTTCGTATATACCTGTACCCAAGCTCTAAAGTACTCTAAATAATATCACACTATAGCTCACTATCTATATAACTTGTAAAAATCTAATTTGTAAAACTATGAATTTAATTATTAATTTATTATATAAATTTCTTTAATAATCTAGCTTGCCTAATTCTATCTTTTTTTGGGTACGTATTTCAAACTTAACATTTTTTTTATTATTTAATTATAGCATGCTCATAAGATTTCCGACTGGACCTCACCAAATTAAAATATAGATTTAATCAAGATTTTGTCTAGCCACCTATTAATATATTTCGTCATATACTCCTGTTGGCTGGTCAGCTCGGAAATCTCCATAATTTTCTAAATGTAAATCCATGATTGCTTGAAGCAGTGGATGCGTGTCCTGCAAATCCTCATTAATATTTATTTCTATAAATTACTTAATATTTTCATATAAATCGACATGCATTCAATGCTTCATTGATTGTAATGCAGGGGTCTACTACTTAGCAAATGGCTGACATATTAGTTATTAATACTCACTCAGCTTACCTATTGTTTTATATTTTATTAAGTTTTTAAGTAATAATTCCGTAAATCGCATTTCTTTGAGAGTCAAAAATATCCTTTATTAAATGTTGATGATGTAGGGCCGAGTTATAAAATATATTTAAATCTTAACAGAATAGTCTGTAGATTATACATGTGTTACGTTTTGGAGACGCAATGACCTATTATAAGCCTTGGATACTCCGGATTCTATAGGATTGAAATTAATCCCAGTTGTCCTACACAAGAGACAAATAAATGTTCCCGTAGGACTTGACGACTGTCACGCAGTCAGGAAGTAATCGTGGCATGAACCACTTGCCCCTGGTTATGCTTATGTGACACCTTATCTCTTTGGGCCTACAGCAAACGCCAGCCCGTTCTAAACTCATCCACAGCTTCGCAGTTTTAACGTACTGCCACCTTCATATCGCCTTTCTAGATGTACCATGTGTTTCTTCTTATTAATTCTATTACTCAGTATATAACTCCATTTCTGCATTAGTGACCTAACTCACTCTCAAATAAATGTCTTCTTTAATTAAATAAATATGTGTCCACCGTTACTATTGTTAATTCTACTTTAGCCTCTTGCATGGCAAAGATATAAGTCCCAAAGGCATGCTCTTGAAATACTTGCTCGAGAATTTAGGTAGTTAGATTACACTAGCCACATAAATGTATATCTTTGTAAAATATAATAGTATCAGAAATACCGCTACTGAAATTTTAAATATCACAAAATATTATTGGTTAAATGATTTCGTATAAAATATTTTAAATAAAGAAATATATATCTTTGTAAAGTATAACAGTATCGGAAATACCGCTACTGAGATTTTAAATATAATAAAATATTATTAATTAGATGATTTAGTAAAAAAATGTTTTAAATAAATAATTTCAAACTATTTAAGTCTGCCGTTATCTCTTTATTTATTCGATACCCATTCAATATAATATTTCCTCGATTCTGTAAAATATAAATGTTTAATATTAGTGTTATTATTGGCTAACTCGAAAATAAATTCTTGAATCTCTTGCATCTCTCTGACCCCCATGCCTAAAGAAATATTTACTAGTGTAGCATCAGATGTGTTGTTTCGTAGATTTTATTGTGGAACTGATAAACTATGTTCGAACTCAGTACTACTGGTGGCTTCGCTACCTAGATGGTGCTGCAGTTCTGTGTGGTGGTCGAATTCTGCACTATGTTAACGAATCACACGTTTCTGACCGTTACACTGCAGATGAAGTTAAGACACCATCACAAAATATCAAATAAAGAAAATAATGAACCCATGTGTTTTATATGTACACATATTTATGGATCATATTATGTTTTGTATATGTCATCACCAATTTATTTTTAATGTATTATTTTGTTTGCCTTTTATATATATTTTTCTTTTTTTGGAGTTAGACTAATCATATTTATTTGCAAATTGTTGCTGATGAATAATGAATTTATATTTGCCACTATCAAAGATTTTCTTTAAAAAAATATATAATTCTTTATCTAGGTAGAATATAATTTATCTTATTGATTATTAAAAACACATATATTATGCATTACATCTTTCACACTTTCAAAAAAATTATACAAAATCTGTTTTTATAAAAAAAAAAAATGTTTACTTTTGGTTAGTGATTGGTGATATTAAAACTTATTTTGCTGGTTGAAAGAACCTTCATTATATTACAATTTGGATGTTACCTAATATATACTGCCTTATTTAGTATTGAGCTTTCTAAAAAGTGCTTTGTTTCTCTGACTTGAGTATTTACTAGTAACAAAAGAGAACAATTAGAGGAAGATCAATATTTAAAAATAAGATTCAGTATTTTATAGACTCAGTTTGCAAGCATTTAAAATTTTTTAAATAATAGTTTACTTTTTTGTGAATTGCTCTCAATAAAAAGGAATGGTTAAGAGAATGATATTACTTTTAGACATAATGATGATGATGATGATGATGATTTGAAAATCCATTAAGGACATGGAAAGTTCAAACAGCAATACTTTTACTGATTTGAATGAAATTGACATTCTGCCTATGGAAAGGGTGAATTTGTTAAATTCATTGTTATTTGTCATGTATATGTACTGTATCGGTCAGAATTGTATGTTCATTTAACAAGGTTTAGAATCTAAGCAAGAGTACCCTAAATCCACTCATGCCCGAGATACACAGGTCAGGAGCAATCATGAATTCTGCCCTATTTGCTCTTCTCTAAAACTATAACATTCTAAACAACACTTCTGATGATAACAGATGAAATTTTATTCATTCTGGTCCCGGAGACACAGCGGAGAAACATGAGATCTACAGGGTAATTAATGTAAATAAAGACTATCAAATCTTGGCTCAATCAAATATCTTATGTGAAGGAAAATCTATAAATTTAAATGAATTGCACACAGCTAGCATTGCAAAAGAAACATGAAATGTCTATAGTATCGATCCAGAATGAGCAAAGACAAAACAACCCAGAGATAAATATCCATTTAAAATAATCAGTTATAACTTCTAAATATTACTAACACTATTATAAATATTAAATGGAATTCAATGAGTGAGATTCAGTAAGACACAAATGCATGTGTAATTCAACATAGTTTAATGAACATAAATAATTTAATAAATATAAACAATTTAATTCACATTACAAAACCTAGCACAGATTTAATGCGGTTATTACTTTGCATATAGGCAACTGATTTAGTATGCTAATGAACTATAAATAATAATAAATTAATGCTGTGACCATTACTTTAAGTAACGATAATGACGTTTATAAATCCATCTCCAAAGAGAAGTTTACTCTTGATATGACAATTACATAATTGATCGTTCATGAACATATCTGGGCCAGTACAAATGAGGAATGGATTAGCCTAAATAAGCTTTACTGTGACAATCCTAAAAATATTCGACTAATTATTAAATGAGTGGTTTACGAACATCACTGTGCCACGTCTTATAGATAATATGAGTGCTAACTATAATGATAGTGTTTAAAATGGAGAAGATGTCCGTCTTTGGACTGAAAGGCTTTATCATATATATGATTTCTCTTGTATTTATCACAAGGCGGTATTCGAAAATATGAGTGGTAAGGATTCCATGGTACGCTTGCCGACGTTTCACATGCAGAGCCTTAATACTCTTAACATTTGTCCTGAGATCGGTTTTACCAAACCTCATTCTTAGATGAGTTACGTGAAGAAAATCCGGAGATCGGATGAATAAATATGATAAAGCAAAATATAAATTCTTTAAAATGCTATCATAAGTAAGCAACGCGAATATGGCCTAAGTCTTAAATGACTAATGAAATAATTTAAGCTTAAATAACGCAATAATATCATGCGTAACGCCATGATAAAATAATAACCCACTCAGCATCGTATGTATAACTTTAATAAATTTAGGATGTCGAATGTAGAAGAGGGAAAAATATTATTTTTTCCTATTTAACAAGCCCAAGTATTCTTAAATGACAATATATCATAAGCAAGTTAATACTCGATGGCGTGAAAGCAATAAATAATTATTTAAAATAGGTTGATAATTAAAATTATTTTAGAAAACATAGAATGCATCTAAATAAATAGTGTCAACAACAAAAAGTTTATCTTATCCCATAATATGACATTTTAAACAATCCGCCATTAAGCATTTATTTCAAAATATTTAATCGAGCGAACTAGTGTTCAGTAAGAAATTTTACATTTAACTTTTCCAAAAAAATATCGGAATAGTGGCTAAAATAATATAAGTTCGCTAGATTAAGCATTAGCATACCAAAATTAATTTT
This sequence comes from Epiperipatus broadwayi, assembly GCA_028023455.1. Taxonomy (NCBI): domain Eukaryota; kingdom Metazoa; phylum Onychophora; class Udeonychophora; order Euonychophora; family Peripatidae; genus Epiperipatus; species Epiperipatus broadwayi. The sequence continues at coordinate 514,228 of JAQFVV010006352.1, forward strand.
ATAAAATACATATTTAAAATAAGTTTTGCCGCATGAAAATAAAATAATTAGAGTGTGAAACTTAAAAGCTAATGATAGATTTAAAGTACATAATTCTGTGCTAGCGTTTCAAAGAATGAGTTTAAAAACTTAAGAGAGAAAATCACAAATTTAACGATAATTAAGTTTATAGTCAGTTACCAAATAAATAAAGATTACATTATGATTACAATTAAGATTTAGGAAAGAAGTGAGGAATATAAGAGTTCATTCTTCGGCAAAACGGATTACCTTTAGTTGTTATGGCGGCCATTTAGCATAAAAACACGAAGTTTGAATGCAAAGGCACAATATTGACAAAATAATGGTAAACATCTTCCAATAGTTCTTTCACAGTTAAACATAAGTTCTCAAGTAGTGATGGCATGGCAGGAAGGCAGGACAAAGGCGATTTAAGATCAGGGAAAGCAAATTCCTTCTACTCACAGTTTATTATTGCTTCCACTCTCTAAACGAACACAAGAGAAGAGTGATTTGAACTCCTTTTGCGCATTCCTAGAACTTCTGCTCTTCCTATACTTGAAATTTGGCAACATTGGAAGATGTAAACAAAAACATTCCAGATAGCATTATTTAAATGTATTTTTAAAATTGCAAATAACATTAAGAATATGATTTTTGGTTTGAAAATAGTTTAAATGAGAATGACATTTTTAAATTGTAATAATACTTTCTAGAATTTTCTGGCATTGCTTTAGCTTTGCATTAATTGTATTTATTTTTATATCTGTAATACATATACGCACATACACAATTATCTAAGTGAAGGGAATTTACAAGCCTGGAAATAAAATATACTTAAGCTAAAATAATAATTCAACTGGTTACACATAACCATTTTGAATAAACAGGGTGGAAGTGATATGTGTATATGTGTGTGCTTAACATTCCTAGATGACCAAATAAACATATAAACTGGTTCAAACCCTACTTTAAAGGTATGTAATGTCATCAGGCAGTGAAGTTAAATATGTACTACAGATTTACTACTTCAGTACATATATATTTTTATGGTAATAGAATGGCTATACACCTGGGTCTCGTTTTATGCGGTAGATAGGTTCCACAGAAAACCCGCATTAAAAAAAATCACATAAAAATAGACTTAATTTACCTTGAAAAATGGGGGATAGGTGCTGTAATTTTCAGAATTCACATAAAAGCAAAGCAACAAGAAAAAATTACTTTAAAATTCACATTAAAAAAATAAGCCAATAAAGTATGACTAATAAAAAATTTCAAATATTTGAAAAAAATTAATACAAGACGAACTTTTTTTACTTTTTTTTTTACTACAGTATTTAATTTTACATTTTTCATACATATTTTAATCATTACCGCTAGCGTTCGTTTGTAAACTGGTAAGAAATCAGATTCGATGTGATGTGATGTATTGTGGCTTCTCCTTAAACAAAGTCAAGAATCTCTCAGCAATTATGCCCAGAGAAACCTATTAGCCACTTTATTTTTATTCATGATGTGATGTACAACTAGCGCCATTTTCAGTCTTGTGCTGTGTTAATGGTTTTCTGTTTCTATATTAAAAAAATGACATCGCAATCAAAACAAAAAGATTATACATTACCATTAGAAAGATTACTTTTTAGTTTATAAAATCTTCGTTTTTTATTTTAAAAATCTAAAAGATTATTTATTTCTGTTATATATAACAAATACATTTTAAAAGTTTAAATTTTTTGAATATTTATTGCGATATTTTTATATGTAAGTATAAATCTATTATTATTTACTCATTAGTATAAATAGGTTATTTACATAGAAGCTAAGTTCTAAATACAGCTTCAGGCCATATTCACGTTAGCTGCTAATATAACGTTATATTTTTGGAAAAAAAAAAGTATTTCAAGTCAAAATAAGTTATTAATAATTTAAATTTCTTGATATGTAATAAATATAGTGAAATATGAAAGATATTAAGAAGAAATATGAATCGCATAACTTCAAAATCGCATTAAAATAATCCACATAAAACGAGACCCAGGTGTACTTGTTTATAATGGTTGCCTATGATACTATTGTACAAAATGAGAATTGAGATTATGAATTTTAATTGTTGAGCTGAATTTTAATTTTATACTTTAATCATGACAGTTAATATAATGTCTACAACCCTAGAGATTAAATTATATGACAATCAGTGTATCCATGTAATGAGAAAGAGCAAAATTAAAGTTTTTGCTATATCTTGTTTGTTTTATGGCTAAATTAATGGAGCATTTTTATTTCTGATTTTAATTGGACTATGAATTGTGTTTAGTAGTTCAATTTTAATGATCTGATTGATTTTTACAAAAATTAATTAATTTTTCACTCTATAAATTTAAAGGAAGAGCTTAGCGTCATGTAATATCCTCAGTTGCAGGATTGATTTTAAATTATTTGCAAGTGAATATCTTTTTAGTGATGGGTATTAGATGTAAAGTTCTGTTAAGGATTTACATACATGTATTGATCATATCACTTGATGAGAGAGAAATTGCCATTCTTCTGTGTTAAACATTAGTTATAAGCTTTGTTTATTAAGATTGATTTAGTCTTGTATTGATAAAGTTGAAATAAAAGGCTTTCATCTTTGGAATCTGTTTCTGATGTTCTTATTTTTCTATATATTTTAGTTTATAACATGTAAAATATTGTTGGCTAATAAAATACTATAAATAATAAATTTGTAAACAGTTTGTGTATTCTGATCTTATTTATGGAATATATTATCAACTTATGCTTTATGCATTGATAAAATTATAAAAAATTAAACCAAACCGCCTTTCCTATTAATTTTACAATGCTTATTTTATTAAAAGTAATCGATCTGGCAGTTTTGATTGACCAATAATTTTCTTCAGAGGAAAGATGGGTTTAATTTTTTGTGTATTCTGATGTATTTTTTTAAATAAAGTACTATTTTTAATGTAATGTATAAATAATAACAAATTCTATTCCTTTTTCTTATCTTGTGCACATCTGCTCTATTCTTATTATCCATATATAATAAAAACCAATCAGCTCTAATTAACATTGAATTTTTAATCTAATTCAATGATAAGTTTGGGAAGCTATTTTTACGTAATTAAAAGTATTATTAATAATGTGCTCTGTTATTATTATGTGTTTTAGCATAAAGGCTACATTAATTATGATTTTGCATTTATTTCAATACTATTTTTAGTCATTAATACAAATGTTTGGATTGTAATGACAAATAAAATGTAATTGTTTGTTGACCATTAATAATTATGTTCATATGATTTTTTTTAATTGTAACAATATTTGTCTCCCCTTAGGCTATCTCATTATTGCTTGATGGTGTTACTGGTGCTACACAGGAACGCATGAGAACAGATTTCCATACAAATTCTAATGCAATGATGCTCAATATTAACATTTGGTCATCATTGTATCTTATTGTTTGTAAGTTCGTTTTTTTTTAATTGCTGGTAAATATTAAGTGATTTTATAATTGCCACTATTAATATGGAAGTGTTTACAAATTAATGCAAATATCTGTCATATTAGCATTATATTGACATTTTGTACAAAAATTGGAATATGTACCCATATAACATTTTTAATTTTTATAGATAGAATTCTAAGTAGGTGGTAAGAGCATTTGATAGAAAGTCTTTGATTAGAACTATCAGATCTACATGATTTTAAAATAGTATATTATTATTTCTTTAATGTCTCAAAATGGGCTTTTAATAGTAGTGACTACATTCACTAAAAATGTGAAAACATGTTGTTAGAATTAAGTTTCATTGAAAATCTAATTGTGTCTAAATAAACTACAATGATATAAATGACTGCTGAACATTTCAATATGTGACAAAACAGTGTCTTCATGAACTTCACAAGCAGAGAATCTATTACTAAGTTGAATGCTGCTTGTAAGCAAAAGGACCACACTTATGGATTATTATTTCCACTTTTTCCAAACATTATAAATTTTATTTTGTGGTCTGCTTTTTTCATTTATAAAATATAGTAATTGAATTCACTGATATGAAAATATTTTATAGATTAGAAATTTTCCAACAATTCAATCATTTCATGAATTAATAAAGACAGATGTTTGCCTTTGACAGCACTATTGGTATTTGTATTACCTGTATTAGAATGTATAACTTAAATTAATTGATCAAAACAAACACAAAATAAAGAGGTCTTATTACATCATGGCATTAATGTTAATTGCAACAAAAATATTAAATGCAGATGATACATTTTATCACAGCACACATGTGCAACACTAATTATTTTCTTTAACATATTTCTAGATATTATAAATTATTGAATTTTAAGGAATAGGATTTGTAGTATTGATTTTTTTTTAATCAAAAAGAGTATTTCAACCAGTCAGTGTTCTCATATTTATCCTTGATTAGGCTTCTATATAGTGATTGAATTGAGGTGAATATACTGTACTGATTTAGTATGTGCTCGGTCATTTTGAATTCTAAGAACAGTCCAAAATCCCCGCTGACACATCCAAATGATAAATGACATTCACGATGTGGTCATTCGTTACAAAATGGCAATTTTCATCAATAATTAAAATGCAAATTTCTCAAAATACAGTTTAATCCTGTTAAATGCCTATGGTGTATTGGTGGCATTCTAAAATTTTAATAATTATACTGTAATGCAGGAAAAAATAAATTACACGATAACTTTGATTTATTCAATTGGAGATCTATCATGATCATCTATATTTGGCATTTTTAAAGCAACTGCGTATCCATCACATTAATAGCCTTTTAGAATTTTATAAAATTATCTCTTCCAATCAGTATCTTTAAGGACTTTCCATGTAAATCTTTCACTGGCAAAACTTCCTTGCTCTTTATCTGTTTATACAGTCAATTTTAATTTATAAGTCTTTAAAATGCAGAAATGCATTTCAAAATATCATTCCTATCTTTGAATCTGGATTGGTTTAAGCCAGCTGTATACAGGTAAACTAACCATATTAATAATTCATATATGAGTTAAACAATATTTTCATTTGATCCTTATTTTTGCAATATTTGTATGTATGTTAACTTCTCAGCTCAATGACAGATTGGATCGACAAGATAATTGTGTTGTGACCAAATTAATAATCATCAATGATAGTTTATCATTTATTGCCATTCAATATAATATTTTTCTAGCATCTCAAGTTTAGAGATATTATAAAACAAAAAATTCAGTTAAATTTTTAAATTATATAAAAAAATAAATGTAATACAGTACATAAACATTTAAAATTTCAAGTTTATATAAAATGTTGCCATAGTTTCTTTTTTGCACATTATCGTTTTCATGAATGATGTCTAATGTATGATATAAGGCTTGATGTTTCTCATGCTTTATATTTTTCATGAAGATAAATAGTTGTTTACATACATACGTCCTACCAGACATAGCTTTTATTTTACATATAAAATTAATTTATTTTTGTAGAATATTGGTATTCCAATATCTTAGATTTTTTTCTTTTGTTAATTTTATAAAGTAAACGTAAAATATTCCAATTTCCACCTGTATTGAAATATATTCTAGCTTCTAATTGAATTTGACATTAAACAATTTTTTTTCAAATGATTAAACTACTAAAAGTAAATATTTACTCATTTTAATGATACATAATATTTGACAAATTAAAAGACTGAAATGTAATGACTTAGTTTAAGAATGCTATCAAAATATAATTTTGTACTACATTATATATAGGAAGATTACCATTAATCAGAAATATTTGGTTCCATGGCTTTTTTGTATTTATGAATTTTTCAAATTTTCGTGCACATTGTAAATCCAAATTCTGGTCAAAAATTAATAAACTAAATTTAACGGTCCAGTGTGTATAAATGTTAAAAATCCTTTTTGGAAACAATATAAATTTATTTTATTGACAGTAATATAACTATTTTAAAATATAGAAAATGTGTTTATTTAAATCAGCATAAAATTTTTATGTAGTAGAATAGTAAATCAAAACAATACTTTGAAATTTTAATTGGATTATAGAAGTTTTTGAATTATCAGCCAGTTTGGATGACTAAAAATGTAGTTTTGAATTACATGTTAAGCTGCCTTTTTGAATACCTAATATAGGCAGTACAGATTTTACTTCAAGCTTCATAAATATTATATTTTTAAAAAGCACTAGAACATTTGTAAAATATATAATCCATATAATTTTATTTTATTAAAATAATTATCTTAATAGCAAAATAATCTTACTAATAGCTAAAATACACTATGGTTTTTGTAATTTAAATGCTTTTGCTTATTTGTATGTTTAAGTAAATTGTTGAAATTAGTTTTATTTATATTAGTTTTTTTAAATTGCATGGTAACTGAATTTGCAATGAATGAATGTAAAATTTATGTAGGATAATGTTAATAACATTTAATTGGAAATGTAATCCTATTAAACTCCCTATCTGTTATTATATATACTTTTTTTAAAGTATAAATGTGTAAATGATAATAATAGATCAGCTCCTAGGAATATTAGATCTCATTGACCATTCAAATTTAAACTTCTTATGCCACTAGCAATCGACGTCTTATTTACATCTTTGGTGTTAATCCCTTTCATCTTGAGTTCTTCCTCAGCGAAATGTAAACATCAGTACTGTTTATATTTTTTTAGGCATATAAAAAAAATTTTTTTATATATTTATTTTTCTCATATCCACTGTATAGTATATATATAATAATCTTAAATAACATTAATTTAACTTACATTATCTTTAAATATTTTTACGATTGTTCAAGTTGTATGTTTATTGGCATCTCAGTTATTTTCAACAGTCATTGGTTGATTTTTTTTTTATTATTTATTGCTGCTTGAAAAATCATAAAAAAGTTTATAGATCTCATAAGTTAAATTAACATTATTATATTTATATGGTTTTAAATTATTATTTGTATAAATGATACGTTTTTTTTTTTTTTTGTAGCAATATTTTTAACTGGTGAAATATTTTCTTTTGTGCAATTCACACAGAAATACCCCTATGTTTTAGGAAACATGTTACTATTCAGTGCAGCCAGTGCAATGGGCCAGGTATGTTAAAAATGCTTTTTGATATGATTTTTATATGTATATTCTGCATTATAAACTTTAAGAGTATAATGCAAATGTTATATTAATGATTGTCATCTGGATTAAATGAGATCAACAATTCATTATTACAGCACTTGACATCTTCAGAGATAGAAAGCAAATTCTTGAACAATTTTTCTCAATCTTGATTGTCAATATATATTGCTATATTAATCTTCATTTTACAATTTCTTACTATATGGCTGAGAAAAATCTTTGAAAGTATTTCTTTCCAGCAAGTATCAGTGAAATATCTGTGTCTCATTGATTTTTCTGTTATGTAAAAGTAATTATAAATAGATCAAAAATGCAATTTTATTAAAAGCATAAGCATCCTCTATGTAGTGCCATTCAAAATATAATATATGCACGTTGTTTAAGAGAATACATACATGCATAGCCCATGATTTTCTTTATGTATATCTATTTCCATACATTATTCATTAGCACTGTGCCTTTTTTAAAAAAAAGGAAAAAATGTTACATTTTAAATTTCTTTAATTATTTTTATTTTATATTTATGAATAGGATTAAATAAAGCTTAAATTTGTTGCAAATGGGTTTTTCCACTGTTCTATTAAATATTTATTTAGAAAGGGCATTTAAAAAATTTTAATAACTGTTGTGGAAATATTTGGATATTTATTATATAAAGTTGACATCTCATTATTTTATTCAACTATATTTAAGCTCTGTTCTATTTCTTTTATTATTGCTCATTTGTCACTAAACTTTTTATTTATTTTTTGTATGTGGATTATTAATTTGAGGATCCCTTGAATAGTTGTTAACTTAAAGTAAATATTTAGGATAATAGAATAATGTGCATTACTGGTGTGAAATTCACATATTAAATAGCTGACATAGAATTATTTAGATATTTATTTTCATGATGACTATGAAACTCATTTATACACAATATATTGATGTTTTTTCATTATGATTGTATCTTCAAATCCATAGTAAGATTCATTATTTTTGATAAAAGACTGTTTGAGCCAGCTTTTTATGGATATCACTTATGAATTGTTTTCCTAAATGTGAATAAATTTGGAAATGATTTTTTGTAGAAAGAAAATGCAATATCTATAAAAAGGTTTCATAAACAGTTATGTGTTGTATTTATTTACTCACTATAGTAAAATTCTTTTGATCTCTCCAATGTTATTTATAGCAACTTGTTAGTAAAAAAAAAACATCATGATGTCAACTATAAAAAGTCTATGCTAATAAAACAATAAATAACAGCTAGTTTAACAACATTTATCAAGACATCTGATGAACATTTAGGTCAAGGATTATTAAATTTATTATACTTTGTTAAATGTACAATTTATAATTTACTTGGGCAGAAATGAAATGTGCAATTCAAATACCTCATTCTGCTTAAACAGAATGGGGGGGGGGGGGACTTAAAAGGTTAAATCTAAGTCATTAAATGTAAAATTTTGTAACCATTATGTATGATTGATAATATTTTTTTTTTTTTTTGTGGAATGACTAAACATAAGCTGAACATTAAATTTTAGAAAAAGAACGGCTGCTCTTGAAAAAAAATGTATACAATATTAAAAGAGACATTATTATTGATTATTGAAAGAATCATAAATATTTAGCCTTGATAAAAAAAACTAAATTAAAATCAAATTGCAATATTTTAAAAACTAATAACTGAATAAAAATGACGAGTTAAAGCTGGGAGAATAGTAAAGTGATTAAATGGAATTTAGGCATTGGATAGCATTCAATTATTTTTACCCAGTGGGAGCTAATAAAGTTCTAGATAAAATTTCATTTAATAAAGTATTTAATCATTAAGCAAATAATATATATAATAGTAAAGTGTGTATGTTAATTTGTGTGCGAATAAAATTCACTTCTTCAAATTAGATAAATAATATTAATTTTACAATTTAAAAAATTCATTATTGTTTGTAATAGATTTATTTTTTAATTTTTTTTATTTTAAATTTAATAAATATTTATTTTGTTTTACATCCAGATATAGGCTAATTTGTATAAGGAGTTCCTTACATTACTTTTTGTGTATCTTATTTCAGTGTTTAAATTGAATCAAAACAATTAAAAATCTTTATTGCTATGATATTAAAATGTTTCTTTGAAAGATCATATTTACAGAAAGATGTCACATTAAAACACTTTTATAAAGCTTATTTTTCAATTTGAAAAAAGAATAATTATTTGAAATATCATATTTTTAATAGTATTTAAAAGATTTGGTGCCCTGCAATTAACAATTGTATAAATAATATCTTTTTTTTTTTAAAAAAAAAAAAAATCAAGTTTCTTTTTTGCTAAAGAATAAACTATCACTGCCTTTTTTTTGTTTCAACTGTAAAACAAATTAAAATTGATTTTACTGTTAATAAAAAATATATTTTCTCTTTATATATATATTAAATATTTTTATGTAACTATAGATTGATAATAGGAAGCTACCATAATTTATTTGGTTTCTCCATTTTTATATTTCAAAATAATAAAACATAAAGATTACATTTAATATACATTTGAAAGCAATAAAGCATCTCATTCTATGAGACATGGGATAATAATGTTAAATGGATCCTTACAGTAGTTTCTAGCTATTGGTTTCCTTGACTAGGTAAGCAGCACATTTCATTATGCTATAAAAATAAAGAAGTATTGTTGGATTTGCAATCCTAGATTGATGGAATATTTAAGTTGTTGATTTGAAAAGCATAATCAGAGTAAAAATTGCTGCTGGATGACTAATGCAGAACAGTGTTTCTTCTTGAGGAAGCCCAATAATGAGAAGCTATCTTGGGAATTAGTTTGGCAATATTATTAGGTATCCATTACTTATGCTTACAGGTGATAGAAAGTAAGATTGTTCTTATGTTAAAAACATTTTCTTTTTTTACGATACATTAACAATATTTTAAATTCATATATAAATATTTCATTTATTTGTATATATTTATATTTTCAGTATTTTATATTCTACACTGTGACAGAGTTTGGACCTCTAACTTGTTCTATTATTACTACAACACGGAAATTATTTACCATTCTTGGATCAGTTATTATTTTTAATCACCCAATATCAACAAGGCAATGGATTGGGACAGCAATGGTATTCATTGGTTTAGGATTGGATAGTATTTATGGAAAAAGTTCAAGTAAAGGAAAAATGTGATTGCCAATAAACTGCATAACTAGAAAAGACTATTTGAAATTCATGGGCAAAATATAAATGTATATTACTTTTATCTCACCTTTTCCCTCACTTGACATTTCAGGGTTGTTTTTTTTATTTATTTGTTGGATTAGTTTGTTTGTCATTGAAAAAAAAAAAAAAAATGAATCCCTGTGTCTATATTAATTTTTGTCAACTGGACTGTTTTAAATGAAAAATCTGAGACTTTTTTCTTCTTGTTATGACATTGGATCCTGAAGCAAAAGATTAGTTCAAAGATGACTTGTATTTATTATTTCCAAGAATATAAAAAATGTTTTCTATAAATTATTTATATTGAACATATAAAGTGTGCTGTGGTTAAACAATCCCATTTATGGATTGTATTAAAATGAATTTTTAATAACCACATGTATTTTGGGGAGAAAAAATAATTTTATAATTATACATATGTATGTTGACCAAAAGACTAATAGAAATAACTAGACAGTGGAGTAATTTATCATTGGTTGTCATATATAGTTTAACAATATCTGCAACCATCTAAACAATTTATTTTAGCATTTTAATATTGGTGCTTTATTATAAAAATACATTTTATTAAATAATTGCAAACCATTTGCACATGAGCAGTGCATGAAGGTTTATATTTAAATGAAAGGAAATGGATTTCTTGTAATCCTAAGACTCAGATTGTTAAGAAATCAAACTACAAAATTACTAGAAAAATGAATATGAATATTAATTTTTATTTTAAAAAAAAGTACAATTAATATCATTTAGATATACTTGTGTAGTTATATCTTTTGTATTGTCATCTATACACAATTCTTATAATTTTTTTTAATTATTTAAAAAGTTCATCCTATAGTGCACAAATAACAAATATTGTTCTTTGATACTTTAAAATTTTCATAAACTTTCCAAAATAAAGAAATATAACTAAAGAAATCATTTTCCCAATCGAAGAAGTGTACTTTGTAATGTATTTGTAAAAACATTCAGTAAATATTTATTTTGTACTTAAATTGTTTCTGTGAAATGTTTTTTTTTCCTAATATAAATAGCAATATTTAAATTTACCTTTACATAATCAATATAATGCAATATTGTTTTAAATTTTCAATCCAACTGACAGTTTCAACTGTACATCAGTTTTCTCTAAGCTTTTTGCTATTTCATATATAAACATAAAAAAGTGCGAAATGTTTATTTTTGTTAAAAGTTAATAAAGAATGTTTTCAAGACAGGTTCAGAAAATTGATAAATATATATATAATCTCTCCCCATAGTAACATTCAAGCATCACAAACTAATTAGGGATTTTGCAACTATGAATAAATAGCCGAGACGTTTTAACAATTTATGCTGCATTTTCACATTATTATATTTTCAATGTGTGTTATTCATTCTGTTTTAATGAAACCAATCATCATGATGAAGAGAAGCACCATTGATATGCTAAATAAACCACATTGATTTCAGTAAATAATAAGGAATCTGTTAATATATTGTTGGATAAGTTGGTAGCCCCTTATAAGCTAATTACCAATTAAATTCACAATAGATTCATTTTAAAAAATATTTTATTAATATTAAATTCAACAAAAGAAATATCAGTTGTTGTTTTTTAAAGTTGTAAAAAATTCAAAATTATTTTTATAAAAGTTCATTATTTTTAACAATTTGTCAGTTTTTAATATAAAGAAAATACCTTTGTATACTTACACAAAAATAAGTACATTTGAGTCATAATACAACTGATAAATGATAATTACAAAAATAGTTAATGATTATATATATAAACACAGTTTGAATTTTATTATTTTTTTTAGTCACTATCAAAAAGGTAGATGTTAGCTCCTTTACTTATACCTATGATTAGAACATTTTTACTTGGGTAAAGCATCATTAATTTAAAATCCTGATTCCAAGGTGTTATTGGATTTGTGAATTTCAAGAATAGATTTTTTTTTATCTCCTCCTTACACATCCAAATTCTGCTCTAAGATAAAAAAAAAAAAAAATTACACAGTTCACTGAAATTAGGCTTATTATTTTCTAGATATTTACTGTTTTTTCCTTAATTTTGTTTGAAATGTGTATACAACTAATTTATTGTAAAAAAAAATTAAAAATCACCTTTGAAATTTTGTTGGATAGTAGACATTTTTGAATAGATATTTAAATATAAATGATATTCTATTTGTCTTCACACAAATAAAATTGCAAAGATTATGGACTGATTTTTTTTCTCCCCTAATCAAATTATTCATTCTCTTTGTGTAAAGAATAAATTCATTTTTGAATTTTATTAAAGTATTTAAATGAAAATATTTTTTATAAAAAAAACTAATATAATAGTGTTTTAGGTTTACCAATTGGCTTGTATTATTAGCATGAGAGGTCTTTTTATGTATCATCATGATTAACATGATAACAAGACTTAAACTGTGTTTATATATATATAAAATGAATGATTGGTTAATCACTTCACTTAACATCTACATTATAAAAATCAAATTTATGCCGCACAAATTATGTATACAAAAAATTTACAATCATCAGCTCTGATTTAACACGTATTTCCTTCTAAAATCAATTTCCATGGAGTTCGATATCAGAAATTCAACAAACAGATAAATATGGTGACATGTATATATGAAAGTTGATGATACTTGATAAAAATTGTGGCTAAATACTTATTTTAGATTTAAAATCTTAATGTGTAATTTGTTTATTGTCTTCACTTAAACAAAATAGCATTTGTTACTTTCTATCTCACAGTTGCTTAGTTTTTATTTCTCCAATTAATTAGAATGTTAAATAACAGCAAACTCAATATTTTTAAATTACAAAATGAAGAAATTAGTCCAAGAATTCAAAATTTCATACTTTTGGTATATAAGTTTTTAGTCTAAAGAACAATTAATAATGACCAGCAGTGATTTTATTTCTTACAAAAACAAGGTCCATCCTACAATTCAATTTAAATTTCTCCTTTTTGTAGAAAACATATTAGTAAAATATATTTAGCGATCAGTAAATCCTGGCATAGGAAAAGTGGATGCAAATGCTTCAACTTCTTCTTTCAATATGGCTATTTTCTCTTTTACTGATGAATCTGAATCTAATTTTGATTTAAATTCCTTTAATGAAGTGCCTAAATGAAAAATAAAAAAATTAGTTAGACATACAAAACTTATATAAAAGTAATCACGTGAATGAAGGTATGTATTTATGGATAATTATATGAAGAATGAAATTGAAATTCAAAATAATAGTTCAAACTTCCTCTTTTCTTATCACAAATACTTGTTAATACTTTACATTGTATTTTTGATAATACTGTAAAAGTAATAAATATTTGAAAATATGCAATTATAAACAATAGATAATATAAACTTAAGCATATATGCTAAAATTTTCTGTCCAAAAGCAAAATAGGATATTGCAACCAAGCGATAATGCTTGTATCAATATTGGTAATTGTTTCTTATCAAAATTTATTCTGACAAAGGATTTTATTTTATGCCAAGTTTTTTCTTTTTTTTTAGTTAAAAATTTATGTCAAATAATAGAAACATTAAGATATATCACATAGTAAATATTTAAAAATGCAATTTATTATGTTATCAGAACTTGTGAAATGAAATTTAAATTTGAAAATACATGACTAATTATCATTTCAACTCTGACCAGAATATTGTGGGAAATTACAAAGGTTCATTTCAAGCTCTTATGATAATTGTAAATAATGAGCCTTATCAGCATAAGTAAAAAAATCAATTATTTCATAACAAGAAGAAAAAATTTGTTTAATATGAAATCAAAAAGAGAAAAAAAATTGCATTGATTAAAATTAGAAGTATAATTCTCTTTTTTTTCTCTTTAAGATTTTACTATTTTAAATTTTTATTTATCCCATATTTTCTTATAGCTCCCCCATTAACTAATGACAATAACTATTTTATAAATTATTAAAATCAGATCCTTAATGCTACATGTTTAAGATTTAGACAATTAATTGAAGAGTAACATAGACTGCAAATCACATAGTCAAATATAAAGAGATATGTGTTTGAAATAACAAGGAGAGATTGAAAGCAAAATACAGTATTTGGGTGAGAACGATTGTATAGTACAGACAGAGAATTTCAGGCTGAAATGATGCTGGAACATTGTGTTTCTAGAAGAGATGGTGGTAACTAAAATCAATGAAATTCTAAACTATAACCCAAGAGACAATATATACTTGGGTTATAGTTTAGAATTTCATTAATCTTATTTATCACCATCTCTTCTAGAAACACATATATATTTACAATTACTATTTCATCACACAAATTCTAACTTTAGACTAAAAACATTTAAAGAAGGTGAATAATGCCAATATACATTTTTAAGAATTTTTTACTTGGCCCAAGTCACAATTTTTCATATATCTTCATCTTTGTTTACTATTTATCATTAGCAAATTACTATAATTTAATCTACAATTGCCAAATGTTTTATATTGAACAATATATGTTTAGTTTTTAATGGATAGGATTGTAGAGAAAAACTTAGGAAGAGATTAATATTTGTTTTATCGATTTTAAAAAAGCATTTGTCAAAGTGAATGAATGATTTCATTGATATTTTAAAAATAGTTATATAGAAATCTAAGGGAGATTAGAGTTTATAATCTCTTTCACCAGTGATAAATGGTCATATATGATAATTAAGATTAGAATCTAATTGCCTTTTGATATCTGACACATTTATTTCATTTTTAAATGAATTGGACAATAAATTCATTTGACTTCAATAATCAAATAAGTCTAAAAGTTTATCACTATGTATGAACAATAGTGAACCAGTTATATTATTATGATAGGATAAATGAAACTTAAAATGTGTTTATTGAATCGATGTGATTTCTTTATGTTAAGAGTGGGAGGAAGTGGGGAAATATTTGAATCCAATAAATATCAATTTCTAGGATTGTCTTTATTTGGAAGAACTTTTTTAAAGTTCAATCCTGCATTAGTGCTTTTAATTACATATTACATTTCTAATTTTTTTTTTTATAATAAAATAAATGTATGATAGTTAACATTTGACTATCAAACTAATGGATCGAGTTCAACAATTCCATTCAATTTATCAAACACACTTTTTTTTTATTACTTAATTTGGAATCAATTTATGAACTTTTAGTTATAGAGTCTGTTACTCTACCACTGTGTTAAACTAGACAAGGTAATTATTAAGCTTTGGTTATTAGCGACTTAATGCTCCTCATATTTGAAACTCCCTTAAAGATTATTTATTTTCATGATTCGTAATATACATTTCCATTTAGTTATCCCATTAAATACTGCATTTTGGTTTCATAATTTCTAGAGTGATAAAATTAAAAAGCATCAATTTATATACAAGAATAAATAAAATATACATTTTTCAATAAAGAAATTTAACAGTGCTCAGTATATGACAATATGGTGATTTAGAAAATTTGTGTAGATGAAATTTGAATATGCTACTAGAAATCTTGTTATGAAGTTGTTGCTACTACAAAAGCTTTTTAGGAAATCTTAACATAATCAATTAACATTTTTCATCAACATTGTATATATCAAAACAAAGCATCATTTGATTTTTTAGTTTGCATTCAATTTCTAATCAATAGCAATAAGATTTAATTTTTTCCTCATTCAATTATTATTTCTTTATAAATGAGCAATCAATGAATTCCAAATAGTAATGCAAAACAAATGCCCACAATTGATTTTTGGTTTATTAGTCATTTTCAATATAATACAAAAAATCACTGAAAACTGTATATCAGATGATGACTCATGCTTATAAATATGATTCTGGAATGAATAGCAAAGTAAAACTTTATGTAAATTGCTCAAACTATTCTTAAGAAAGTATTAATACTTATTTATATCACAACATGCAGGTAGAAAAAAGCCTTTGTATCTAATATTAAAATATTATGATTTTATGAAAACTTACCTGTTGCTTCTTTAACCTCAGCAGTAATCATTACAGCTTTATCTAAAAATTCTACTACTTTCTCAAAATCAGTCTCTTTAAAATTCCGAGATGTCAAAGCAGGTGTACCTATGAAAATTATAATACAATTTCTAGTGACTGATTATTATAAAATATCATAATTTAAAAAAAAAATACTATAATAGATTTTCTACAAATTCTTATAGTTTTTTTTTAAAAACATCTTTCTTTTTGAAATATTTAATCTACATGCATTAGTATATTATTTTAAATTATTTATATCAAATATTTTTTTTATAAATTCTATTTTAAAATTCAGTCTAATCAAATAAGAAACAAGAAAAACTAAACACAAATCTTTTATGCAAAGACACAGTGTATAATTAATCACAATCCAACGGTAATTAAATTCATTTTAGATCAAACTTATTCTGCAATAATTTACACATATAAAATTGCAAAAATATAGATATGATTAAACATAAAATAAATACAAAATTTCAATTTGCAATGTGTTTGGATAACTAAAATTCCAATTATTACTAATGTAACTGAATGGTTTCTATATAAAATGATCAAAAAGGTTAAATACAATCAACATCAAAAACAATTTCATAAATATTTCATGCCTACTATTTATTGAAGAATCAATTTTTTTTTCAAAATACTATATCCATTAAAACGGTGTCTACTTAATTTCAATAAAATTCCCAACTGAAAATTTAAAAAATCTTGGAGAAGTTACTAGGGCTGCAAATCTTATCAAAAAAGAATTTGTTTTTATTATAAGTGAATAACAAATCTTATTCATTATCCATGAATTCTATTTCATATCTTTTAATAATATAACAATCATCAACACATTAAGGCCATTTTGATAATCTGGTCTGAATCTATGTCGGGAAAAATTTGTAAAGAAAAATCTCGCATCACATGCAGGCTTTAGGATTTAGCTATTTATTAAATTCCCAACCCATAGTAAGTTAGTTGTCCAATTAGTGAGGAATAAATTGTTGTTGAATATTATTAACTAAATAGTAAACTTCTTAGATTAATGTGAATTAGTCAGATAAGTTAATATTATCATTTTCAATCATTATCAGTCCACTATAGGATGAAGGTCTCTCCAAATACAATCCATCTTCTATGATCTCTAGCCTCTCTTCTCCAAATCATCCCAGCCACTTCCTTATTTCATCCATCCAGTCTCTTTCTAGTTCTTTTACAATCTCTTGGAATCCAGTTTAAGATTTCAACTGGCCACCTATTATCTCTTCTAACAATATGTCTAGTCTAACTCCATTTCAGTCTTAATTCTTTCAATTATGTCAATAACACCTGCTTGTTCTCTCACCCATGTATTTCATTTTCGATCTCTTGTTACTCCTAACATACATCTCTCCATACTTTGTTGAATAGTATAAAGTATGTATTGCTCTTCTGTTGAGTGTCCAAGTCACAGATCCATAAATAAGTACTGGTGACACATGAAAAACCTTCCTTTTCAAACACACAGGCATATATCCTTTTAATATTAAATTATTTCTATCAAAAGGATTCCCCAAGTTTAATTCTATGATTATTTGCATCCATTATGCTTCTTCCATCTGTAGTAATAATCTAAAATATTTGTAGTTGTTAACTTCTAACTCATCATTATCAATGTTTATTTTCTTTTGAGAAAATCCATTAAACATTACTTTAGTCTTTTTAACATTTACTTTTAATCCTACTTTCATCTGATAACTCTTACATTTCCTGAAGCTCTAAAGCATTATTTGCAAAAAACATATATTAATCATAAAAACGACTATAGTAATATGATGTGGTGAAAGTGGTTGGTGTCATACTATTATTACAGGCACCGAAACTGATTTATTTTTTTAGGCTAATGATAAATAACAATATTAATCTAGTTTTCTATCTCAATCTGTCAATTCTCCTAATTATAACTAAATATAAATAGTTCACTGCCAATAGATTTCTCTGTGCATATAAAATATTTTATAGACTTGTTATTTGATTATTAAAATAACAGGAAAATTTTGTAACTCACTGGAATTAACGAGAGATAAATCAAGAAAAAACAGCTTTGCAGCCTTTCATAATATAAATAATGTAATCTTAGTAATAACAGTACTTCAGTTTTTTGATTAAAAACGAGGAATGTAATAAAATCTAGCATCAGAAACAAGCTTAGATCTTAGAAAATATGACTGATTATTTTATTAGTCAGGAAAAAAAATGATTAAATTATTAAACTAACTGGTAATTTGGATTTGATAAAATAAGATCAATATTTTCATAAAGAAAATAAATAGAAATTTAGCCATTAAGGTTTGATGCTGATAATAATCAAACTTACAATTTTTTTGTTGTGGTTGCTTGCTTATTT
Organism: Epiperipatus broadwayi; assembly: GCA_028023455.1. Taxonomy (NCBI): domain Eukaryota; kingdom Metazoa; phylum Onychophora; class Udeonychophora; order Euonychophora; family Peripatidae; genus Epiperipatus; species Epiperipatus broadwayi. The sequence continues at coordinate 532,966 of JAQFVV010006352.1, forward strand.
TATTTAATTATTGTTGTTAGCATAATACATGCTGTCATTAATGTGGCTTAATAATTATAGATGATCTATTTTTCACCTGACAGATGGCATTATGTTAAAACCAACATACAGCTTTCCACATCTATTTAACTTCAAGACACTTTTTGCTCTCTTTATCTGTTTTTTGATAATTCATAACTTGATAGTTTAAGGTCATTTATACCCCCCCCCCATCATTAACATATCCATAATACAATTTCTTCTACATAAAAAAAAAAAAAAATTGAGAAATTGTATAAACTTAATGAGATTAAAAGTATAGAACTGTTTGAAATGAAAGGATCAGAAAAGAATATTTGTTAAATAAAGTGCAAAGAAAATATATTTAAAATCTTAACTATTTTTCTTCAAACCCGTATATATATATAAACATTTTATTTAACTCTTACAATTTTCCAGCTGCACTAATAAACAAAATGTAAAACAAATCCCTTATTTCACTGCAACTTCAGTGGTTCATAAACCAATTTATTTTTTCAATTTAAAATAAATCTAAATTTATATCTATTTTCTTCTTGTAAACAAAGAAATAATAAAATCTTGTATTTTAAATATGCATTTTATATCAAGACTTATTCTTTTTTAGTATTTAGAGTGAATGCCAAAAAAAAGATTTTATTCTTAATGAAATATGCTTTTGATGGTATTAACATTTTATGTGAAAATATAAAATCTAATTTGTATGTTTTATAATTTAGAGGAAGTAGAATGATTTGGTTAATTCATTATATCATTTCCAATGCTTTATAATAATCCTGTCAAGTTTCCAAGATCAGATAAAGTAAGATGATTAATGATATCAAGTGAAAGTGGCTTTGTAGATGGTAAAAGAGGTAAATAATTCATTTTCAATAGCATTAGCAATTGCTTTTATATTATTTCTCCAGAGATGCAGTTATAAAATATTAATTCTTCAAGTTAACAGCATCATATTTTATACTCTTTCACAATTTACTGGATATGTGCAATGATAAAGCATTTGACTTGGGATTAGGAGGTCCCAGGAATGATTTTGGAATTTGAACTTCTTCTGAACTGCCTAGCAATAAAGCCATTAGTCTTTTTTTTTTAGATGAACATTAACATGCAACTTTATAATACTCAATTGTCCAATCACTTTACTACTTTTACAATTGAGATTAGGAGATATAACGTCCTGAAGAAGATTGCTGGAGCAATTGAAACTAAACTGTAGAAAAAGGGTGGAAAATAAAGCGCTGTAAAAGTAGTAAAGTATTTGGACAATTGAGTATTATATGGTATACATTTGGCAATGCAATAGGAAAGAGTAATATGCAACTTTTAGGAAGAATCTCATGACAGCACAAAAATCATACAGAAAAGCAAAATCTAACATCTCAATTATGCAGTTATGATGAGATCAAAAAAAAATTTCTAACTTAATAAACCTTCACCCCCACACATGACGTTGCTTCTTATGGAATGGACTCTCCCAATTGCAAACACGCTGAAACTTCCAAGTGTTAGAATAATGAAAGCAGAATTTTACAAACATATAAGAAAAAAATATATGACATAATTTTGACTATGTTCAAAGTCTTCCTGATTAAAGTTTATAATTGGACATTAGTGTCTTTCTTGGATACAGTCTGTTCTGATGACTCCTCCATCATTCTCCAGATTCTCTGGTAATGCTTGGATAAGGTTGTTTCCATTTCAGACGTCACTCTCCTCCAGGTTCCACTAAGATACTTCTGATTAGGCATTATTTATACAAGCGAGTTACATCATCACCCTCTGGCAATTAAGACAGCATCCCAGTCCTATGGACATTTGTTTAGCCAATACACATTGTTTACTAATTAAAAGAAAAAAAGATTTAAATTTTCTTCAGCTTATAATTGGTATTAAGTGAATTTATGCGAAGGAAGGTTTTATTTCATCGTTTGTTAGTATGTGCTGGCTATATAACTTTCTCTTCTTTTTTTTTTTTTTGATTGCGCAGTTTTCTGTCTTCGATTGTGACTATAAAATTAATTTAATCCTTTGATTACGCTGCTAAAGTTTATTGATTTTTTTACTGTTTCAAATGTTGATAACAATCTGTTTCAATTTAAAATCCTATGCAGAATACATAATACCTTCAAACACATTGTCCATTTTATTAATATTCTATATTAAACTATTTTCTGTTTGCCATTGTTATAACACTTGATAAAATGTGAAAGAGAACAGAAATGACTTGAGCTTGATTTTATACTCGACCATGTTTTCATTGATTTAGCAAACACATTTTCAACTTCCTTTGCTATCACTGTAGATGCCTATTGTTACGAATCAATGGTTGTTGTTGAGGTTACATAATAGAATTATAATAAATAAATATGCTACATACATATAAATAAGTGACGTTTTTAATAAAATTTTATAGCTTTATAGTTTAGCCGCTTTCGGGGCAATCTTCAAAAGCCCATATTCATAGCTATTTAATATATAATGAATGATAATTAACATTTTTTAAATGCATGTATATATAAAATATTTATATATTCAAATAATTAAATATTCCATGCTTTGGAAAGAGTAAAGCAAGCGTCTCTTTTGTTAATGGTATTGTTATTATTAGCTATTATATATGTCTCTTTTACTTTTCTTTTTATATCATTTCTTTCTGAACAAATAATACTAGCTTCAGAAGGTTCAAAAATATGATTGGTTGTAATTTGGTGCTCCCAAAATATTGATTTAGTTTCATCTTTAATTTTAGCTTTATTATACAAATATTTGTGTTGATATACCCTGTTGGCAATATTAGCACGTGTTTCACCTATATATATATATATAGTTTTACAACCTATTTTAGGGCAAGCTATTCTATAAACAACTTGGGGAATAGATTCTTGATTAATGCGATCTTTAAAATTATTAATAGATCTATTAGTATTAGGAGGAGTATGAATACTTATTTGAAAATCATTGGAAAAATTCTTTATTATTTTTGGTGTGATATTTTTTATAAACGGGACAGTTAAGAACTTTCTATCATCATTAAAATGTTGTTTATTGATATTTTTATAAAAATTATATATATGTTTTTTAACAGCATTCAAGTTGAAACCAATACTTAATAAATCTTTAGTACATAGTTCTATGTTATTCTTTCTATCCGCTTCAAAGATGATAATTTCGATACAAAAAAGCCTTAAAACCTGCCCATTTATGTGTATTTGGAATATCACAACATCACACGTTTAAAAAACGTTTACATGCATTTAAAAAACATTTATTATTCATTATATATTAAATAGCTATGATTATGGGATTTTAAAGATTACCCCGAAAGTGGCTCAGCTATAAAAACTTCACTTATTTATATGTATGTAGCATATTTATTTATTATTATTTTATAATTTTAAAGTAACAGAATTATGTAATAAAATTATGTAGTAAAATTCTATTCTGACTTTCCAACACTGTTGCTTAGATATTGACTTGACCCAAGTCATCATCACATCGACTAAATTATTGTCTGATATCATGATGTCTACACGTTACAAACAAGTCATTATTGGTATACATATATATATAAGAGGTTTCTAAGATTAAGCGTTTCTTCTCTAAAAATGAGCATTTATTTCATTTTAATATTATTTTAGTTTGGTGCTTAGTAAACAAACTTCAAATGTAGGTGTATTTATATATATGTTTGCACATATAAAAAAATGTCTTGAGCCTACTATTTCAGCTTATGTTCCTTTTTTCATGGGTTTAATCTATTACTGTGGATATATAAGGGTAGGTTTGAAATGGATTGTAAGTTACCCTTACAGGGTATATGATCTCAAAATTATATCAAGGATATATTCGGGCATGAATCATGGTTTTGCTTAGGCATTGATAATCATACAGTTCAACTCTAATAGACATAATGTAGGCTAATTCAAATATTATGAATGATCTTCTGTTCTTTTACTAATGTCAAATATACTTTATTGACATATTTTTTAGAGGATAAAACACATTTGATTTCAATAAATAGCACTATCATTCCCCTAAAGAATATTACATAAGCACATACTCTCAATATCTCCCAAAATTATTTACAAGAAATCTAATGCTTTTCAGCCAATTGGATCATAAAACTCCTCATTCATTGAGAATATATAAACTTTAATAAGCAATATTCTACAAAGTATTTTATCAAACGTTCTTTAGAATAATGAATTTTCCAGGGAATGGTTACACATATCTAGAATGCCATTATAAAACTAAATGTCCAACTGCATTGCACATTATACAGCTACACAAAATAATGAGTATTTTAATATGATTCTGTTTTCTTTTTATCCATTTAATGAAAATACAATAATTTTTGGGTAGTAGATGAGTGAGAAATTTTCTATATCAACCTGTGTGTGTATGAAAGATATCTGAACAAACATACAATACATCAGTATTTTTGAATGACCAAAAAAAAAATACCTAATCTAAGTCCACCTGGAATTAAGGCACTTTTATCACCTGGGCAAGTATTTTTATTAACAGTTATAGCTGATATATTGCATATAGATTCAACTCTAGCTCCATCCAGTCCTTTCGGCCGAAGATCACAAAGGACCAAATGATTATCTGTTCCACCTATCAAAAAACACAGAAAAGTCATGAAAAAAAAGAATTAATTTATAATTCAAATAAAGATCTATAATTTATATTTCAAATAAAGATTTATAAAAATATATCTACTTATATCTAATGGTAGATTGAGATAATTAGTCAATCACCAATAGTCAGATGTCAACCTGCCATTTTTTTTGCTATCTCTTTAACACAATATATATATATTCTTAATGAATAAATCAAAATAATAGGCAACTTGTTGATGTACAATTTAATTTAATATCATCAAACCAATTTTTATTCATATATGAACCTTCATAAAATACCTTTTTTATTTATATACATAAAATATTCAAATATACAATGTTGAATAAATGCAATATTTTGGAAAGATATACTGAGCATGAAGTTACATTAAATGAATAATATTATTCTTATTAAAGTTCATGTTATTAGTTCTATTATTTCAATTTATATAATTTATCAATTAAGAGTTTGTAATTTTTTTGAAAACATTATTGAAAAATGACTATAAGAAATGAAATATATATATTGAAGAAATATACTTATGAGCCACCAGTTATAATAAATGCAATGCTATTCAGGGTCAAAGTCTAACTAGAAAATAATGAAAAATAAATTAATTTCTATCAGCCATTCATACTTTTATATTGATAGTAGATTTAGACAATGACAACTAGGAAGAATGAATATTCAATTCACAGAAATATTAATTTAGCCTCATTTTAATTTGACGTTAAATTATTTATAAGGCAGAGCCATTAAATAAATTAACATCATTGCAAATAATGAATCATTTCACAAATATGTTACTATTCAAATATATAGTGATAAATAATCATAACAATTGGGGATATTAGTAAAACCAAAATTAGGAGATAGAAACAGTTCACAAATTATTGTCAACAAAAAACAAAGGGATATTGGTTCTTTTTCTTTTAAAGTATATTCACTTTTTATATACATTCACCTGTCATAGAAGAAAATTGAAATTTAGAAGACTTTATCTCATCACAGGAGCAATGATATATGTATTTATGAAGTTCTGTGTAAAGAAAGTTTACTTCATGGAAGCTTATAAGTTTACCGACTATTTTCCTAAACAAATATAAGGGTAATGGCTTAACAATGATGGAGTAATTAGAATTTGCATTCTAAATCAAATTTCATGTCACTGAAATATTCATGGAATGTATATTTGATTTCCAACAAATATTTTATATTAAATATTGATATCTAATATCAATAAGAAAGTTAAGTACCTGTCCTAAAGTATATACAATATGCGAGGATTATCTGTAGAGAAACATCGATTTTAATTCTATTCAGCATTGTTATAATATCACAAAATCATATTGGGCTACTTCATATTGGATAGCTGATTTTTTTTACGAATAGACTTTCAGTTCATGTGTATTTCTTGTGTGTCTAAGGATACTATATAACATAGCGATAAAACACCGTCTTTCTGTCAAGAAATTAGGATAATGAAATCACATGTATATATTTAAATTATAGCTCAACCACATTCAACTTACCAGATAATATATTGTGTATTATGAAGAATAAATGGATCAATATTTTCAGAGGCATCCAATAAGATTTACACTGACTATTAATAGGAAATATTGCAGCATTATTTCATATTTTCACGTTCTATTAATATAGAATATTTATTTAATGTGGAACATCTAATAAATCTATTCTTATCAAACAATTAATGCCTACCATGTACTATTAAATCCTACTCAGAAATCTACTTGTTTATTACAATTATTTATGTTAGTTCTTTTACTTTAGGATTAATGGTATCAACAAAATCAAAATATAATTAAGAGAAATATAATGTAACAATGTGGAAGTATACATGGTACATAATTATGTGTATATATATATATGAGTTACATGATATTAATAAAATAAGGAAAAATAAAATTATATTTCAATATTAACCAATTCACAGAAATAAAGAAATGTAAACTAAAGTAAAATGAATAAATTTATGGGCGATGAGAGAGGGGAGAAAACAGAAAACACTATTAATAATAATTTTATATGTGAAAGAAAGATAAGTGGGGTGAGTTTTGTTAAAATAAAAAGAAATGAGATATATATACATAGATAAAATAAATAAGTGTAGGTAGGCAATGTTAAAGGTTAGAAATCTGCTAGCAAATGGTGTTGAGGAGAATGTGGTGGGGAAAATTGGGTGAACATTTGTGTTTAGCATAAATTATAAATTAAAAATGAATAAATTAGAAAAGTGATAATAGATTGTGAATAAAGTAAAGTATTTAAAAGCCAAAAGGCATCATAAAAAAAAGAAAAAGTTTTTTTTTTTTTTTTAGAAAAAGAGCTAAAATGGAGGTTCAGAATAATGAAATAGAAAATGTTCCCAGCAAGGAAAAACAAAATAAAACCGAAAAGGAAATCACTAACAAACAAGAAAATAATGATATCATAGTGCTTATAACTTGAATGTTTGAAAAACAAGCTGAAGAAAATTAAAAAATGACCAAAGAACTGAAAAACCAACAAAAAGAAACAGCTGAAGAAAATTAAAAACAGCCAAAGAAATCTAAAACTAACAAAAAGAAGCAGCAGAAGAAAATAAAAAATGGTCAAAGAAGTGAAAAACCAATAAAAAGCAGTAGCTGAAAAAAATGGCCAAAGAGCTTAAAAACCAGAGTAGAGAAATGGCCGAAGAGCTGAAGAATCAGTATAATGAAACAAACAGAAAACTAGAAGGGCAAGCTGAAATACATGAAAAATTAAAAGATTAAATGAAATAAGAAATTATGAGAGAAATAAATGAAAATAAAATGCAAGTCGAAAATCAAATCGAGATGGCAATACCAAATAATAGAAAAAAAAATAAAGTAGAACATGAGATAAATATAGGGCTGATGTGAGAAACAATAGAGGAAATTAAAATAGAAAATGAAAAATATAATTGAAGACATTAAAGTTGAAATTAATAATTTTACAGTAGGCAAATTGAGACATTAGGTGAAAGAAAAACGCCTATCGAAGTAAATAATTCTGACCAGGTAAGTTAAATGTAAATGTGCATGTCTTTAATAACTCTGCAATCATAAATCAATTCTTAAAAACTTGATTATTTTCTGGCCACATAAGTGAAGCTCCAACAAGACACTTAAATAACCTGGAGAGATATTTCACCTTAAATCAACTAGATGAAGAGACTATGATTGCGATTGCATGTAGCCATTTGCAAGGAGGATCTCGAGCGTGGTGGGATTCCTTATATAAGAAACCTGTCACTTTCGCCGAATATAAAAAAGCCTTACTAGTTAGCTATTGGAGTAAGGATTGCCAAGAAAATATTTATCAACAGGTGTCGCAAAATAAATGGCAACCCTGTGAACTGTTCATGCCTTTCTTCAGAAGGCAAGTGGCAAAATTACATTCCTTAATGGCCAATCCACTATCCGAACAGCAAATTATTTGGAAAATGTGTCGCAATTTCCTTCATAACGTCAAGCAAATGTTCATAGGTAAAGAAAAAAAACAGCAAATGGCCGAGTTGCTGACTGCTTATCAATGCAATAAGATTCAGTCATAGAATCAATTCAGGGAGTGGAGCATGAAGAAGATGATTCTCCAATAGCCCCGAAACAACAAAAATCTTTGGGAGAACCGGAAGTGATTCCAATATCAGTCATGCAAGGCAAAAAGAAAGGCCAAGGGCTGATTCATAACTCCCTAGCATGAAATAAAAATTAAATTTGTGATCTGATGGATTCACTGGCTTGACTCAATCAATAATGATCAGGGATTTCAAATAAAGAAAAATGATTACCAAAATAATAATAAAACTTATGAAAACAAATACTTAAAAAAGAGAACTTAGTTATGAAAATATCAAAAGACAAAAACCATTGACAATCTCCTCGATTATGTCTACTTTTATTGTTGTGAGAAACCCAACTTATAAGTCTGTGCTGTGAACACAGCGGAGCATGACCAAAACAAACACTTAAAAATAAAATGTTTTTAATTAAAAAAAAAAAAAGGTAAAATAGATTTTAAAAAAATGAGTTCAAAATAAAAATTAAATAAATAAATGTAAAACTAATAATGATAAAAATAATAATGAAAATAAATCATCAAATGTCAGAAAATGTTGAATAAAGATTGAGGAGTGTGTGAGTAATTTGAGATCATATTTTGGGTTGGATTAAGCATTTTCTTGCAGCGACTTTGTTCTACAGAGGAGTATGTGCATAGATTTAATACTGATAATGTACCAGTAGAAAAAGTTCTGACCCAATAATAATAAAACTGGAAGAAAAATGCCCAGTAAGTTAATAAAGAAAAAAGTATTTGCATAAGTTGAATGTGCAGTAGAAATAATCCTGCCAATTGCAGATTCAAAGTCCATGTTCGTGATCTGTAGTGCACAAAATTGGCCCGTGCTGTAGCCTCGACTTCCGCAAGAAATTAAAAGTTGGTTTAATCAACACAAAATTGATCTGTGGTTGAATTGCCTAGTACTTTAGTGGATACCTCTCTTTATATTACCTGTTAAAAACAATAATAGTAAAAGAAAACCTACATACATCTTAAAAATTTATTATATTAAGACTACAAAGTGGTTAATACTTAAGTAAAGGAAGTGACGCATTTAAATCCTCAATTGGGGGAGGGTATACTGTAACAATGTATATATACATGGTACATAAGTATGTGTATATATACGAGTTACATGATATTAATAAAATAAAGAAAAATAAAATTATATTTCAATATTTAATTGTTTGAAAAAAAGAATAAAATAAAAAAAAGTAAAAATCTTGAGGATTAAGTTAAAATAATAATTATAACTTATCCTTCTTCTCTTTTGCATATTAAAATTTAACATAATTGAAAACAAATTTGTACAAGATGTAATCAGTTTCTGGACATAAATTCCAGACTGATTAATTAACAATAGTTAACTAATTTCCGTGTAATCAAAAATATAAGATAAAAAAATATAAATAATTAAAAAAAATAAAGATCAAATGAATTGATATCATGGGTAGGAATTTGAGCAGTGGATGGGGTCTGAGAGTATAAATGTAGCAAACACCTATTGTGCAAGGTCAGAAGAGAAAAAAAAAAGGTGAAGAAAAGCCAGTGAGAATTTTACTAGTTGACCAAAGAGTCTACAGAGAATCCATCGAGTAAAATGATCAGAGAATTAACCAAGGTCAGTTGGCAATCCAATGAAGACTCTACAAGCAGCTAAAAAACGACCGAGTCCATCAAGATGAAACAATCTTGATACAATTGTGTTAATAAAAAAATGCATTGCTAGACGAAAGCTGAGTGTTTGTTCGTTTCCACTGCCTGTCTCCTGAACACCAATAACAGTTGCAGTAATATATATCTCTGACTTGTCTTAGATCTAGCAATAGTACCCTGAGCCAGGAAGAAGTGTCCAACTACTAATAGACCCACTATGAATCTGATAGAATCAGAAGACAGGCGTGATCATCCAGATATTGTATTAAAAAAAACCTAGCTAAATTAGTCTAGACATTATTAATAGAACTTTTAAATTTTATTTCTATGTAGAAATTTAAATGTCATTATAAGTGTTAACTTTTAACTATATGTAATAAGCACATAATTGTTTTATAATTATTGTAATTTGAATAATGTTTTAAATATTTATTATATATATTTTTTATATTTAATAAATATATTATAAATTATTGGTGTGATTTAAGTTTCTCACACTCTCTCACTTTGCCTATGAGTAAATAGATAATCTTATTTTGATATTTTATGTTATGCTGATCTCATGTTTAAATAGATAGCCATGGGTCAAGTGCTTGAGGTGTGCTAATGTCATCTCATGGGATTCAGTCTAAAGCTGAATAGCACGCCTAGGATTAAAACCTGTTATAAATATCCCCAAAAGAAGTGTCATGCTTCTTGCAGTCATAGAGATTGTACCTCGGTCTGACTGCGATTTGTATATTTTTCTATTAAATCTTGGACTGACTGGGGAATGGTTAATATGAAAGTATTGATCATATTTATTCCTCTGCTTGAATAATGGGCTCTTAAAATAAAATATTAAAGATCATATGAGCTAATAACGTGAAATAATAAGTATAATAGCCATAGGAAAAAATAGTAAAGGAGGGAAATCTCGTTACAATAGATAGTTACAATTCAATCACTGCACTTGTAAAATTTATAGAATATTATGGTGATAAATAATAGTTTACTATTTTGAAGAGATGTTTACTTGACTGTCTGCTATATCAAATACAATGTTCTCCAATAACAAAGTCTAACATCAGAGTAGATGAAAACAGAGATCGCAAATTGGAATGAATTCTTTTTTCATATGCTTCGCAACTAAACTTTGACATTGGAGAATGTTGTATTTAATATAGTTGAATCTAGGAAGTATATTTCTCCAAAATATTGATAATTATTTAGCACTATATATTTGAATATTACAAACAATATATATTTGTGATGCAGTCATTTGTTCATAAAATTACTAATGAGACTAAATAAATATTTCCATATGGAATGAATATTCATACTGAATTTATCATTCTCCTAAATCTACCAAATATATAATAACATGGAAAGCAAATGGATTCATTTTCTTTTACTTTGTAGCTATTTTGGTACTGGTGGGCATAGCTGACGCTCAGAAGTACATCTTTCCAAAATATTGCATATTATTTAATATTGTATATTTGAATATTATATGTATGCAAATAAATATTTAGAGTTCATTTAAATATGTGTTTGCTTGTTGTTAATATCAACATAGTATTGATATTTCAATCCAATCTGCCATCATTTGAATGTGAACTGATCCAAATATTGGTATAACAAGCAAAATATGAAACACGTTTACATCTTTTACCAGCAAAAATTTTTGACTTTCTATATATAGAATTAAACTGCAATAATTACAAACAATATAAAACTGAATAAAAAAATGTTTCATAACAATAAAGCAAAATAAAAATTCTGCATATGAATATATTTTATAGTTTAAAAAATTATAACACATAAAAATGTTATTAAAATAAAATCTTCTAAAAAATGTTATATTTTTCATCATCTTTTCTATACAATAATGTACGTTTTAATGAATCAAAGGATAAATGCATACATGTGCATTCACTCACTTAGTAAATAATCACATATAAGTAAATACTTTTGATCTTTATAACACTTTTTTTCCATTTGTTTATGATCTTATAATTTAAACTTCATTTATAGTTATTAAAAACTTGAAATGCATTCCCCATACATTGTATTTTTTACTTTCTGTTATTTTATCATATAAAATGCTCAGCATGTCTTTATAAACTAACAGTATTTTATGAACTAATCATTAGTCATTAATGTTAACTGATTTCTGTCAATGGTTAGTCCTAAACTTTCATAATATATTGATTCTCCCTATATTATTAATAAAATGCTGGTGTCCTATTTTTATTCACTATGATATGTTGTTTATTAATTTCACTATAAATAAGGACCTTTGCATTTGTTATGAATTTACAATGCTCTTTAAAATAGATTATCATAATATATGTTGTTTCTTTTTTTTAAAAAAAAAAGTCCTCAATAAGAAAGTCATGATTTAATTTTTTTTCTATAGTTATAAATGATTTTTTCTTTTATAAAAATTATTTATAGCTACGCATAAGAAAACGTGATCATGTAAAGTGCAATATGTAATTATTACATTAAAGTTATAAATCTATATATACTTATTTTGCATTTATGTATATATAAATATTGACACCCATTTTGTAAATTGTAAGTGTGGAATGTTTTAAATTATAATGTCTGAATTATATTTAAAGCTAATAATTAAGTTATACTTTAGGACTGTTATTTCAGTGAATAATCATTAAATTGCTTCTTATCTAAATTTTTGAAAGACTTATGTTTTATCATTTATTTCCACTGAAGTCTTAAAAAAATGATGAATCAAGAATTTGCTATACTAAAATAAATTATATTAAAAGATTACCTACAAAAATAAATTATCACTAATGAGATTGAAGGTTATTATTTGGTCATAGTAATAATTCTATTATCTGGTTAGGCAGAGAACTTGACGTACATACATCAGATAAACACACAAAAGAATGGTGATTAAAAAAGTGTGTTGCATAAATTGTATTAAATGTTATATTGCAGATAATTTATGTATCATAAGCTATTTTTAAAGTATATTTAAACTGTCAAATCTTTTTTTGAAAAGAATATTATGTGCATCTTAATAAGATTATTGAATTTTTTGATGATTATCAAGAAGAAATAACAAGACTATGAAAAAAACAGCAAGGAAAAAAATTAATTATAATAAACAAGATCAATAAGAACAACTATGCTACCAAGATCCTTTCAAACCATTAAAAACAAAAACAAACTTTACAGTTATATTCTCTCCTTAAATAAATTTTATTAACTACTTACCAGACACAAGAGAGTAGCCTCTTTTCAACAAAGCTTCAGCCATGGCCTTAGCATTTTTTAAAATTTGTAACTGATATAATCTAAAGTCTTCTGTCTGGGCCTAAATAAATAAATAAAAATATATGCATCAAAAACTTTATTTTTAAAAAATACATTTTATCAATAGAAAAAAAAAATCATGCAATATTTATTCTTTATAGATGTATAAATTAGTGTAAAGGATCTCACAACATAATAGTTAGTACATCTACCACATCTATGATTTAGGATAAGAATCTGGATGAAATTTTTTTGTCAAGCAAGCTTAGGAAGTTTTCTTTCAAGTAGCCATCATGCTATTCAATTATTGGTCAGAAAATAGATATCTAGTTATTATTCACTAGTGGCATGACAATAAAATAAAATCCTCACCATACTGTTGTTCTTTCTCTGTAGAAGGATCCAGAAAGAACTTTTATAGTAAAGTATATTTCACATTACCAAAAAATTTCTATTTGGTAGGCCCAATCCAATTTTTCCATCTATGTATGTAGTCATATAATAAGTGATCAATTACATTATAATAGTTCAGGAATAAGTATAAATATGAACAAGAGCAAAATCATTCATATCACACAAAAGCTACAGAAGCCATCTCTTTGTCAAAATAAAAAATTCTTACTTTTGATGGATGACCTCCATTTATTGCATATGATTTAAAAATTAAAATAAAGGTATAGAAATGATCAGTTGCCTATATTGATAATTATCTGTAAATTATTCATATCATAAAAAGTTGGTCTTCAGTTTTTAAAATTTCTTACAGATCACTATTCTGAAAAAATGAAGATATACTATTTTTTGCCACCAATATGTATAATCAAATACTTTCTGACAATCAAGAAATGTAAAAACTGTAGCACATCATAAGCTGTATTCAAAAAGATAATACTCCACATCTTATGACAGTTGACATAAATGCAAACTGTGTTAATATTTATACATCTCTCAAGTTATTAAAAATCGTTAAAAAATGTCAACATCAATGATACAATATCACGCACTATTTATATATTTATAATTCATCAAACATATGCATATATATATATATGTAATATTATTATTTGATGTCTGTATTTTTTTCAAAGCAATATACGTAATTATATAAATGAATATTTGTAAATACAGTAATTAACTAATTAAAAATTTTATCTACTTAGGAGCGCTTTTGATTATCCTAGTAATCTTTGTCAACTAAAACTTTGAAAGGCCTTCACACAATTCCGTGATCTTAACATCTGCTGCCTGCCTACATATATAGTGTAACAGAGGAATTCACTAATTACATCAAATAAATGATTGTTATGTATTCCTAGACATATTTGGGTATACAAACTTATGTAAAATGTAATTGTTTACTGAATAATAAATTCAGTCATGAAATAGAATTTACTATCAGAACAGTACAAAATGAGCAATAAATAAATATAAAGTTTTATGTTTCTATTTTTCAGAAGCAAATTAGACATATTTAACATCTCTTTTTACAAAATTTATTTTTGATTAGTGAATAATAGAAAATATTATTAATTATTAGAAAACAAAGCATTCTCTCAATTAAGCATCAGTTGCTTTTTAAAATCAAAATTTTACAAGAAAGTTGATTCCATAAATGACATATAATTGCATTTTTTAGAAGTGTTCAAAATAATGTAAACATACTTACTCTTAATATGAGTTTAAAGCAAATTTAATTATAAAATGATATTCATGATACGCATGGTATATTCTATTCAGCAGATGGAGAACAGAAATGATTTCGTTTCAATAAAAAATGGTTTATCATTACCTGCTGAGCTATTAATATTCAGTTCATATCCCTTATAGTTAACATAAACCAAGTCTAATTCCTCTTTACATTCCTATTTACAGTTGAAGGGTATCCTGTTCTATGATGGAATTTAAGAAAAACCTAATTGAAGTCAATATACTGGATATTTTGAATATTAATAGAATTTCTCCAATTCCCTCTTGTTATGATAAGTTTAACAGACTCAAAATAATTCTGTCCATTTCTTGAAAAAATGAAAAACAATTCATTCCAAGTGGAAACAAAATTAGTGATGATCTTTATATTAAGTGTTTGTCTACCAATGATCCAGAAATTGCTGACAAACAAATAAAATCATTGAATGGCACCATAAAAGAAAATTGGACAGATACCACAGAGAAGCAAAACTTTACAAAATTTGATCATCCTGGTCACTTTTACAAAAGCTTGGTAGATGTAAATGTATTTCTTAAAAAATTATTACTATTACTAACAACTTATACATCAGACTTCTAAATCCAAGAATGATAGAATGAAAAAAAGCATTATTATAGCTGAATTGCAAGGTTCTCTTTCACAATGTTCTAGTAATATAAATCTGATAAAAATCTGTAGATCATACTAGACTTGAACTTTCCCTTGATTGCCTTCAACGAGGAAAGATCCTAGGAATAGATAATATAAATTCCATAGTTTCTAAAAAATTTAAGAACTAAAGCCAAAGCATGGTTAGCAAAATTATTCAGTAACATTATTAATACAGAAACTATTTCAAAAATTTGGCATATAAGCAAACTATGGTAATCTTAAAATCAAATAAATTAGAAATGATCCAAAAAATTATTGTTCAATATCTTTATTATTTATAAGCTTTTTTAAAAAATTATATTAACAAGAATTGAGAGTCATCTAATTGATGAAAAGATTGAATTTGGGTAGAAAAAAAATTTTATTTGTAGCAACTCATATCTGAAAAAAGCTTTCAATATAAATTAAAAACTGTTATGGTCTTTATTGATTTAACCACAATTTATAATTCTGTTAGGAAAAATAGTCTTCTTTTAAAAGTTTCCAAAATTCTTAAGTGCAGGGAAACCATTAATTTACTTAACAAAATGCTTTCCAATAGAAAAATTCAAATGATATTAAATAATGTTTTCCTGAAAGTTTGTGACGATGGTGTTTTAGTTCTGTTTATATGTTGGACTATTTCCATCATCTAATATGATTATTAAATATCTTTAGAAAAATTTTATTTTATTTAAATATTCAAAATACATTCAACTGTTACCAATAGCACACAGGTTAGTATATGCACAACGTTTCAAGAGGTATTCTTCTCTCCTCTTCTTTGGGTGGTGCTGGCCTGATCAGTGATAGTACTAGCATGGGAATCAAACCTGGATCCTTAGATTCTTTGAGTATTGAATTTTAAGGTGACGCTTTAACCAACTAAACCATCCTGCCAAAGGCAACAGTCAGTAGAAATTTCATATACTTATCTATGGGGTTCCTCATAATTTCTCCACTTTTTTGTAAGAGTTTGTCATTGACAGTAGAGCAACTTCTTTAAATTTTCTTCTTTGTACCTTTTCATCTCCGTCCAATAATTTTGTATTTTCTCAATTAGTACATAGATGGTTTACTACCTTAGACACCTGTTTTCTCTCTTCTAATTATCAATTTGTGTTCTGCAAGCACTTTTCAATGGGATGACTTGTCTCACTAATATATGTTCTTCCACATTCATATGGTATTTCATAGATGCAGTTTTTTCTTTTCAGCATTTCAAGTTTAGACTTTGTAGATGTTAGAATTCCTCATAGCGTCATATGGCTCTGGAAAACTGTTCTGATGTTATACTGATTGCAGATTTTCCTTAATTTGTCTGCTATTTTTGGTATGTGTGGGCACACTACAGTACCATTAATTGTTTTTTTTCTTTTAGTATTTCTTTTTGTTGTCTATTTGAAGTTTTTTTAATAATAGCTGATGGACAACTGTTTTTCATAAGAGTTTTTTCTATATAGATATTTTCTTTTTTCAAATTTCTGGTTTCTGAACAAACTTCTTTGGCTCTGTTCCCTAGTGATAGTACAACTCCATGTTTTGTGTTTCTGGTGTGATTGGACGTATATGCTAAGTATTTTTCTATTCATGTAGGTTTTTGATAAACTATAGTTTTGATTTGGCCATGAGGGAGTCTTGTCACAAGAACATCTAAGAATGCCAATTTTTGCTCCTGTTGATTCTATTGTCAATTTAATTGAAGGACATATGTTGTTGATGTGTTTCCATAAAATTTGTAGTAGTGCTTCATTATGTGGCCATATGACAATTGTATTATCTACATAGCGAAGCCAAACTTTAGGTGTATATGGAATAGTTTTTATGGCAGTGGTTTCAATTTCTTCCATGTAAATATTGCTAATCAGAGGTGACAATGGTGAGCCCATAACCATTCTTTGATTTTGTTGGAAGACTTCTGTGTTATATTGAAAGTAGGTTGTTTTTATGCAGAATGTTAATAGTTAATTATACTATCAATAGGAAGAGTTGTTCTGGTTTATAAGCTATAATCACCATTTAATCTTTTCATTACAATAGTCAATGCTTCTTCACATGGTACATTTGTGAATAAACTTTCCACATCAAAGCTTTCCAGTTAGTCAATTCTTTCAATTTTCATGTTCTTAATTGATTCTACAAAATGTCTAGAATCTCTGATAAAGGAACAGGTCTTCAGAACAGCTTTCCAGAGTCATACTACACTATGAGGAATTCTAACATCTATAAAGCCTAAAAACCTTGAAATGCTGAAAAGAAAAACTGCATCTATGAAATACCATGTGAGTGTGGAAGAAAATATATTGGTGAGATTAATCATTCCATTGAAAAGCATTTGCAAGAACACAAATTGATGATTAGAAGAGAGAAAACAGATGTGTCTAAGGTAACAGACCATGTATGTATCAATGATCATATGTTTAATTGGGAAAATACAAAAATATTGAAGAGAAAAAAAGGTACAAAGAAAAAAATTTAAAGAAGCTGCTGAGATGGCAGTAGCAAAAAATCCCTTAAGTCAATCTAGTGTGACCATACATAATGTATGGAAACCATTAATCAACTTTGCTCTTAGAAAAAAAGTGGAGAAATAGGAACCTCATAGATAAGTATATGAAATTTCTACTGACTATTTCCTTTGGCAAGATGACTCAATTGGATAGAGCATTATTTTAAAATTCAATATTCAAAGAATCTAAGGTTCCAGGTTTGATTTCCGTGCTAGTATTGTCATTGGTCAGACCAGCAAAATCTGAAGAAGAGGGGAGAATAAAACCTCTCAAATATTGTGTATATATTAATCTGTGCTATTACTAACAGTTGAATGAATTTGGAATATTTAAATAAAGTTAAATTTTTCTAAAGATATTCAATATTCATATTAGATGATGGAAATAGTCCAACATATAAATACGACATTAAATGATAATTATAGTAAATACAAAATTTTACAGAATGGTATTTGTCTGAAGGTTTATAATGGTGGTATATTATAAAATGTAATATGTTGGACTATTTCCATCATTTATGAGTGAATGTTGAATGTATAGAAAATTTTAAACTTTATTTAAACTTTCCAAATACAAACAACTTGTTAGTAATAACACACAAATAGACAACAGGTTAGTAATTACACAATGTTTCAAGTAGTATTATTCTCCACTCTTCTTTAGGTGTTGCTGGCCTATATGCACAGTGACAACATTCGCTTAGAAGTTGAACTCACACCTTTAGATTCTTGAATATCGAATTTAAGGCAAACGCTTTACTAACTGAGCTATTCTACCTTTAGATTCTTGAATATCGAATTTAAGGCAAACGCTCTACCAACTGAGCTATTAGTTGGTAGAGCATTTGCCTTAAATTCGATATTCAAGAATCTAAAGGTGCGAGTTCAACTTCTAAGCGAATATTGTCACTGTGCATATAGGCCAGCAATACCTGAAGAAGAGTGGAGAATAATACTACTCAAAATGTGTAACTACTGACCAGTATTGTTTATTTGTGTGATGTTACTAACAAGTTGTTTGTATTCAGAAAGTTTAAATAAAGTTTAAAATTTTCTATACATTCAACATTCACTCATAAGTGATAGAAATAGTACAACATATCACATTTTACAGAATGGTCTTTCACAGAGTTCGATTCTCTCACTTATTTAATATATACCATCAGAGATCTTCCCGAAACAGAATACAGGAAATTCATATATGCCGATGATGTTCTCTTTGACTTTTCAAAATAAATATTTTCCTGAAATAGAAAAGTCTCTCATTAGGAATGAATTTTACAGAATGGTCTTTCACAGGGTTCAATTCTCACCTATTTAATATATTCATCAGAGATCTTCCCGAAACACAATACAAGAAATTCATATATGCCGATGATATTCCCCTTGACTTTTCAAAAAAAATATTTTCCTGAAATAGAAAAGTCTCTCATTAGGAATATGAAAAGATTAAAAATCTTTTTCAACGACTGGTATTTTATTCCTAATCCAATAAAGATAGTATGCCAAGTTTTCATCTAAATAACATGAAATCATATCATAATCTAAATATAATCTTTTGTAATAGAGTGGAACACAATTCTACCCATGCTATCCAGGAATGGTCTTTGCTCATAATCTAACTTATTTTCCTTATTTAACTATGATTAGATCAAAATTAATTTCTAGGAATAACTTCCTTGGAAAGTTTGTTGGTACTACTTAAGGTTGTGATGGAAATACTTTAAATAAAGCCTCAGCACTAGTGTATTCTGGTAGTTAATACTGTGCTCCTATGTGGAGAAAAAAAATCCCCCACTAAACTTTTGGATACTAAAATAATATAATATTGTGAGAAATATTATTTATATATTCAAGTCTATTCCTTTACAATGACTTCCTGTTCTTTCACATATTTATTCATCAGAAACCAGAAGTTATTTCATAGAAAATGTATAAAAAGTTGTCAAGCAGATCAGATGTGCCAATAACTCAAAATATAGTTTTACCACCTAAAATTAATTTCAAATCAATATTCCCCTTTTGGATTTTAAACCAAAAATCTATACTTGAAGAATTATGATATAAAAAATGAAATTTTTATGATACTCTGAACAAATTTCCTTTTCTAGATCCAGTAGTAAAACCAACTGAATTTAATCTACTTAAACCCACCTGGAGTCTCATCAACAGATTCAGTATAACTTATGATCACTGTGCTCAAGTGCTTTATAAGTTGAAATTTATCAGTGACTGATCCATGTAAATGTGAGCAAATACAAATTATGAATTACACAATTAATGATTTTACTGAATTTATAATGCAGCAGAATTAAATGACTTAATAAACCACTGGTGAAACTATCACCTGGTTGGAATCTCTTCCAAATTCCTTTACGATATTTAATTACTAATTGTCAAAAAAATTTATATGCTAAATAAATAAATAATAATTTTCAAATTATTGTTTAATTTTGATAAATTATTTAAATAACCTTTCTTAAACACTGCTATTATTTATTAAACAATACTCCTGTCTGTATCTGTGTGCGAAAAAAAGTATTAAAACATTTAACACCTATTACAACAATAATAGGGGAATAACATCCTGATATAAATGCTAATAATAAAATAAATATTCATATAAGCGTATGCATACATACATACTTGCTTTAATGCTATAGCTATTCCAGCAATAGTATGATTGTGTGGGCCACCTTGTAATGATGGAAACACTGCAAAGTTAATTTTCTTATCAAAATCATAAAAAACTTCTTTACCAGTTTTCTTATTAATTTCTTTAACACCAACTCTATAAAAAATCAATCCAGCCCTGCAACAATAAAATATTTACTTATTAAATTAACACATAAAGCAACTATTTAAAGAAAACATTATTAACAGTGATTTCTAATTTTAAATATTATGAGTTATATTGTAAGCATAAGCTTGTCATTAAAGATAATTGGGATTATATTTATAGCTACAAAATATTGGATGGTAAGTAACTAAAGCAAGAATAAAAAATCATTTG
Source organism: Epiperipatus broadwayi (assembly GCA_028023455.1). Lineage (NCBI taxonomy): Eukaryota > Metazoa > Onychophora > Udeonychophora > Euonychophora > Peripatidae > Epiperipatus > Epiperipatus broadwayi. Next base: position 553,981 of record JAQFVV010006352.1, read on the forward strand.
GATATTGAAACAGATTTCTTCCACATAATTAAAAAAAAGTCTTTATAAATACTCAGTTTCTAGGACTATCTTTGTAAATGATCATTAATAATCAAAGTTATTTAATAAGAACTTCAAAATTTTTAAACCATTATGCTATTAGGTTAGTGATTTTTCAGTATCAGATACCAAAGATTATATTTATAAGAATGCATACAACTCTCTATATAGATAAAGCATTCTAAGACTTGCTTCACATTAAATTTTATAAAAGTCAAATTTCTATTCAGATACATGTTTTCTATTTGCTATAATACAAAACATGAAAATAATTACAATATATGAAATTCCTATATGTGACTGGGTTTTATTCGCCTGCATTTTATATAACAGAATTATTTAGGTAAATTGGGATTTACATAAGTAGAGGGCTACAAGAGGACAACAATTTTATATTCCATACAAATATATTTTCAATTTTTGTAAAGTTTGCAATTTCTTTTTTGACCAAACATAATATTATCTAATGATTATTTAATTTTGATGATATTGGTTTTTTTTCTTAACACCTACAGTTCACTGATTACTCAAGTTTACTATAGATGATGATTCGGAAGTAAATAAATAAATTACTGCTTCCAATGGAGATCGTGACAACAGGACGACTGTAATGCATTAAAAAGTTCAAGCATTGACTAAAGATGATTGGCCCAGAAGCACAGTAGAAATTAATAATTAAAATATATATTATGTATATGGATTATTTTATTTCTTTTATAGTAACTTCTATTTCATAGAAAGATTATACTTATGAGATATAAGATGTACCGATTGATATTTCTTCTCGTTTGAAGAATTAATGAGTTGTGCTATCCATAAGAATAAAATTGGGTAATGCAATAATCCAACCAAACTCTTCTATAGTACTCTGATTCAAGAATATTTTATGCTCAGAAATGAATAAAAATTGACTTGTTCTTGTGTACATTGAGTGAATAGCAATTTTGTTTTATCTATTTCTTATGTTTTATTAAGAAAATAACATACAATAATCAAAAATTGTTCATATGATTAATGTCAATTTTGTATCTTACAATTGAAGAAAAATATAATTATTCTTGGCCTAAGATGTTATGTATAATTATATCAGATGAAAAATATATCAAATGCAATAATATCAAATAATAAGTCCTAAGTACAATTTGAGCTATGTTGGAAACTCTTATTAGACAAACAACTACTACACCAAGGCATCAATGCCCAAATGCTAACAACTAAAATTTTATTTTGATAATTAGATCTTGGTCAGAATTAACTATCATTATCGATTTATATAATTTGATTACTCAAAATATAATTCCAATGAAGTAATACTGATGAATTGGTTATATTTTTCCCTAACAATAATTACACATACTCATTCGTGGTTTGATTGTAAAGATATTATCTAAGCTTTACTTGTTTTAAAGATAGTAGTGCTTCTACACCTTCAGTGCCATTTCTAAATCCAAAGGAATAATGTTACTATCCTTATTTCTCCTGAAATATTTTGCATAACATAATAATTTGCCCATGATCTAGCATAAAATGATAACATTTTGAACTCTTTTCTGTACATTAAATGACCTGCAATCACATATATGAATGCTATGCAATCAAGTTGAGAATTAAATCCAGAATGAAAGTAGAATTAAATATAGAATGGACACAACTACTATTTATGAAAATAACCATTTGATGAATTAACAAATTAAGAGAATTTAAATTAAGAAATTTGTTATATGATGGATATACTTCAATAAAGATATAAATCACTACTGCACAGTGTGCTTATTTACAGATATTTCTGGCTGGATTTAATAATTTATTTAGCTTCCTCTCTCAACCTTTTCAAAGATATAAGCACATACATCACAACATCATTTGTTAATTATACATAAGCATCTTATGAGTTATCTTCTTAAAGTAAAAAAATACATAATTTAATATCTCAAGATAAAAATGTATAAAAGATACATTATGTACATGAAAATGAAAAGTTTACAAACTAATTACTCTATTTTTAATTAAATGTTAGCATGTTGAAATATTTTAGTTAACTAAAAACATGGTGCGAAATAGACATTTATAACAATACTAAAGATATGAATTTGACCATAAAATTGCTAAATTTCAAAAAATTGCCTAAAATATTATTTAAAAAAAACATAAAATATACATATATGCTATTTATCATGAAATATATAACAGGAATTGTCACAAATGAATAAATCTAAGTTCTCTGTTATACTTTATTATAAGTCGATCAAATTTTTCCGAGAAAATGGAGATTTGAAGTGAAATTTTTTCCCTCCAAAATGAACACATGATTGCATAGTATATCGCTTGAATGGGATTTTTTTCGAAAAATGGTAATAAACAAATGTATTTTTTTTGTAAAAAATACAAAAAAAAAAAAAAGGCAAAATTATTCATAAAAAAAAATTATAACACTTTTATTAATTATTCATATTGGTGGCCAATTTTTTTTTATTTCGTTCATTATGCAAATGAATGGTTGGTGGCCAATTTTTTTTTATTTTGTTCATTATGCAAATGAATGCATTGTCATCTTATATCTACGCCACATAAATTCAGTCAAATATGAATCCAGGTGTTGCCGTGATGTTCGTCACTGTTGCTTATTATGTCATTTCGCTGAACCCCAAAGTCTTTCGATGTTTAGGAAAGTACAGTTATTTACTCACTTAAAATCAAATGAATTAAGCAACAATGAAATTGAAAATGAACAATAACTACAAAGAAAAAATGCAATGCAATTGAAATCAAGCTGTTGTCAGAATGAAATCTTGACCAAAAACTGGGCAAAAAAAAAAAAAAAATGGTTTTTGGAATGAAAAAAAATTACTTCTTACTTGATCAGATAAAAAAACACATGAAAAAAATGCAATGCAATTGAAATCAAGCTGCTGTCAGAATGAAATCTTAAAACAAAAACTGAGCAAAAAAAATTGCTTTTTGGAAAAAAAAAATTATTTTGTTACCAGATCAGAGACTGGATAAAAAACACATCTTGATATGAGATCACATAGCAACATTGGATTTATGTGACCTAATCACAACGTTATACATTTATCGCAGATGTGAAAAGGTGCAACAGGTCTGATACGTGCTGAGTCACAGAACTGATACATAAGTACCTTATTTGTTATTTTCTGGGACTGAATGCATTTATTGGGACCATCTAATTCAGTTTCTTATTCGGTAATTATAAGCATAAAATTATGTCCATTTAAATGAACATGTTCTTTATTTTCATTAATAAACTGTGTTCTAATGAAATATTATATGGATGAAACAATAAAACTATCAAACTTAAGGTAGTTGTTTAATTTTTTCTAAATCTGTATTCTTTTTTTTTTTGGTTTTGCAATTTACTGAGATAATTTGACATCTCATTAAAATTATTATATTAACTTCATAATTATAATAATATAATTAACTTTACAAATAATAAATATTTATTGCAATATAGAAATAGACATGTTAAAAGATAACAGATTTTTAAATAACTCACTGCAATGAAATTTATCTTCAACAGCCTTGAAAAAAAAATCATTATTCCCTGGGTTATTCAATGACCAAATGGTGAGATTTAATAATTTGTTTTTTATGTATATTAATTACTGGCTAAGAATAATTAATTATCTATTTACCAACCAATAACTGGATGAAAACTCAAATTGTCTAGAACAGCCAATAAAATCTTCAGGAATTCTCAGGTACCTGAAAAATTTTCCATATTCCACTCAATGTTGAACCCCAGTTCAAAAACATAGCTGCTGAATGTGTTAACATTATGTCATGAAGTCTTTTAAAAGTTGTGAGTTTTCAAGTAAACCAAGATGGCAGCCTGTATTTTTGACAGTTTCAAGGGCCTATAATCTACTGAAGATGTGTTAGTTGTTAAATTAAAATAAAATTAATAAATCACTTATTAAATCTAAAAAACAGAATAAATTTCAATAAAAAGCTTTATTTCAACTTTTTGTTTTTACTTATAATGTGGGAAATGACGAGACATTCTTAACATTGCTGAACTTTAGTTCAATTCAGCATGTTTCTTTTTGTTAACACTTTTTTTGGTAAATTATCATAATAATAAAAATTTGGGACTTTCTTGTCACAAAAAGCGATGCAGTGGACTATTTCCAAAAGTATGAGATCCTGCCCTCCCGAAAAGTGCACATTAATGGTTACAATAAGATTGCACATGAATAAAGTGTAGATATTGTATTTATATATTTTTTCATTTTTTCTATTAAGAAATCAATCCAAAAAAAAAAAAAAAAAACTGTAAATATTTTAATTAAATTTTTCCACCATGATTTCTTTAAAATAACAGTAATAATACTAAATACAATATCTCCTAGCAGGCATTTTTTTGTAAACATTTTTTGGGAGCCCAAAACTGTAGATTTATCAAAAATACAGGATGCCATCTTGGTTTACTTAAAACTCACAAATACCTTTATTTATTATAAACAAAAAGAAAAAAGTTTTTATTTATTGATGAAAAACCAATTCCAAGTACACCATAACCATAAATGAAAAATGTGAGCATGCAAGCAAGCAGTGGTCCCATTTTATTCGACTTTTATTTTATTTTCAATTTGTTAATAATCGAAGAATGCCAGGAACTCATTTAACTCTTATTTCATTCGGAGAAAAGACCATCTGAATTACCATGCTTAATTTAGTCTGAAGTCAAACAAGATTTCTTACATCTTTGGTGCATTTGAGAATATTTTTAAAAAATTAGAAAGATATCTGCAAATGAGACATCTAATTTGATTCCAACATTAGGTGCCCCTATCTTTTTGAAAAGCAACATCAACCATACTTGTGGAATTTCTCTTTTTGGGAAATCAGAATGTAGATAACCATTTATAATTTTTTTTAACAATTCTCTTGTATTCAGATAAAGCTGCTGAGCTAACAGACTACCTTGTATTGAAAGATGCTTCCTAATGCAGCATGAATATCCAATTCTTCAACATTACAGTTTGTAAGTTCCAGTTATCTTGCAAGTTAAAGAGTTTTCAATATTAGAAGAATAGCATAAAAAAATTTAGAATCTATCATGCACAGTAGATGACCAACTTATTTAACCAAAATCTTCATGATTAAGATATTTCAGAAAAAAAATAGTCTTATATCTTTTAAAAGTGAACAAAAGTCAATCAGCCTGAAATTTCTTGGCACAGAAATTAAGGATAATTTATTTTGTGTTTACCTGTTTTAATATAGAATGTGTGAAGCAAGATACTATTAAATAATTCAACTACAACTATTAAATTCATTAGATATTTTGTCTTTTATAAATCTAATAAATGGTATTAGAATATTATTATTACTATATATAAAAAAAGAATAGTTTAGTCAGTCAAAAGTTCATCAAAAATGTGAGTCCCAGAAGTAATATAGGTGAATCATGATCCATGGACCTTAAGCTTTAGGATCCACCATTATTATACACCACACACAGCACTGTCACAATGAGAATGAGAATTTCAATAATGACACATTTGCCATAAAATATCCTGTCAGTGACACAAGAAAAAGAGCAATTGAAGAATTTCCAGAAAAATATTGAAAAATCAAGTTCTGTATTTGATTATTGGAGATAGTCTGACAATACTGCAAGCTTTGTAGTAAATCAGGAAATCACTAAGAAAGGAAAACTATTCACAGATGGTGAGTACATAAAATGTTGTTTTGTTAAAATATCTGAAGAACTTTTTCGTGATTTCAAAAATAAAACAGTTTAAATAAAATTAAAAACATGCCATTATCTGCAAAAACAGTAGCAGATGGGACAGTTAAAATGGCTTTAAAAGTGGCCAACCAACAAGTCGAGGACATTGAATTACCTTCAGCTTTATCAATTGCAATGGATGAGTTTTATGACATCAGGGACACAGCCCAGATTTCCCTTTATGTGCAGTATATATCATGAGGGTCCAAGAGAACTTTTAGGATTATTGCCACTCAAGGGCCAAATGCAAGGAGAGGACATAGCAAATGCTGTCATTGAAGGCATGGAAAAAAAAAACATACCCTATTTGATAAAATTGTGTCAATTGCAACTGATAGTGAAAAAAGTATGATGGAATCGAAAAAAGAGTTTGTTTCAATTTTAAAAGAAAATATTAATTATAAAGTGATTACTTTCCATTGTATACTTCACCAGGAAGCACTTTGTGTATAAACATTTCCAGAAGAAATTGGTAAAGTTATGGACTTAACCATCGACAATTTAAAGAGTTGCTATGTGAAATGGAGAGTGAGTATTCAGATCTCCAATATAACAGGGTTTGATGGCTTTCCAGAGGTAACATGTTAAAACATTTTGCATAAATGAAATCAAACTATTTCTCGACAACAAGGGCATTCAATATTTAGAATTAACAGAAGATCTATGGTTGCAAAAATTGTATTTCATGGTGGATGTTATATCATAACTGAATCAGCTCAATTGTAAATTAAAAAGTAAGGGAAATACTGATTTTTCAATGGTAGAAGAAATTATTTCATTTGAAAAGAAATTGATTCTATTTGCTGAAGATTTAGAGAGATGAACTTTAGTTCATTTCCCAAACTTGTCTCAATATTGTTGATAAAACTACGCCCTCATTAACAAAGATTATTTTAAAACAATTTTAAACACGAGAGAATCTTTTATTCGAAGGTTTCAGGAATTTAGAAATAATAAAGCAAATCTAGCTTTTACTATGAATCTTCTTAATGCCAATGTGACAGAATTAAAATTTTCACCATTTAATAGTGATGCGGGTAATTTTGAAGTACAATTGCTGGACTTGACAAATAAAGATTTATGGAGCTCCACATTTGTTTGTCTTGGTATTGAAATGGAAGAACTGGAAAAATAAAAATGTAGTCTGCTTTCACAGAACCAGCAGAGTGTTATAAAAAAATCTACAGAAGGCAGACTTTATGATTTTTATTACTTGGAATAGCCTTCCAGATTTATATCATGAGTTGAAAAAATTTGCATTTAGCATTCTCACTATCTTTGGATCTACATACCTGTGTGAACAATCATTTTTTAACTTGAATTTTATTAAATGTAAATTGAGGAACCAAATTACTGATGCCAACTTGGAATCATGCCTTAAATTAAAAACCACTAGTTACCAACCGGACCTACAGAAACATTCTAAGGAAATGCAAGCTCATTGTTCACACTGACTAAAACTAATGCTAGCAATTTTCCATGTGATTTAATCTACATTTAATAAAGATATAATTAATATTATAACTTTTATAGTATTTCTTTAAATTTTCCTTATTTGTAAAAATATATTCATGGACTCTCGAATAATTTTTAAATTATTGTGAGTGTCAGATTTGGCTCTTTCATCTCAAAAGTTTGCAGACCTCTGTTCTAGCTGATTAAATGCAAAAAATGCAAACATACTGGTATTTCTTCATTCTATATCAATTTCAAATCGACTTATTTTTTACAATAATCTCCTAATTCTAACTTATAAAGTATAGGTTGATCATCAGTTTTATCAACTGCCTGGAGATTCATACAAAAATTTCAATAAAAAATCCTTTCTAAATAACCTTTGGCTTTATAAAAAGTTTTAGTTACCAGTTTTCTTACATTATAGTTATTTAACATTTTTTAATATAACCATTTATTTTAATTTACTTTTTAGGAATTTTTGACTTGTTAGTATCTTACTTTTGCAGCATCCCTTTCAAGAATTGCATCTTCATAAATGCTATTGATATGAAACTTTTCTTAAATATTCAGCAAAGATATTCAAACTCTTCATTTGTTGATCCCAAGAATGAGTGAGGGAGAGAATGAAAGGGGAATTCATAATTTTCAATATTGTTTTTTTTTGTAACCTCAATTTTTTTTATGTTTTCAGTAATCACATTTCATTTATAGTTTCTTGTGGTGTATTTCCTGATAATTTGAGTAAAAAACACACTCAAAAAATATGAGACTATCTTAAAAAAACAATATTTATTGACCTCTTTAAATATATCAGCATTTGCATTTATGCAACATGTACTCCCCAAAGTTCTAAATAATTTAATAGCCACTCTTAAATTTCCTTCCCACAATCACAATCATTTGTTCTGACATAGCTCTTTCACCCTTCATTAAATACTTTACCAAGTTTCCAGATATTAAATCCTGGTAGCCCTCTAAGCTTACAAAACAGTAAAAAGATCAGAACAATCTATTTTAAAACTAGTCCGGTTTCTGTGCCTTCAGACCTGAATCTCTGGGTTTACTCCCTTGCTGGTACTTGATGGCTTGCTATAGGCAGGACCAGGTACTAGACACCAAATTCACAACAGCCAAGAAGTAAAAAAGCATTTAACTCCTACATAATCCCAGTTTATATAGATTGCAGTTTTTTTCCTTATTTCCTATTTGATTAAATTCCTTTGCCTTGAATTTAATTAGTGGCACCTTCTGGATATTCTATTCTCTAATCAGTTCTCCATCTTGTTCTTCCATACTTTTCAATAAGTCTGTACCAAAACTTTCTAGTTACGAAACTACCCTAAGTTTTTAATATTTCTCATTCCACAAATGTTTTTACTTATCTCTGCTGTCCATCAATTTTCTAAATCCTTTTATTTTAGTTTTTTTTTTTATTCTTTGTTAACTTATACTTGCTATTATTTAAATTTAATTATTTATTTGTTGTCTAAATATTACAGTTTTTTGAAAATATTAACATTTAAATTTGATTTAAAGTAATTATTTTAATAAAATTTTACAAAGAAGTTTTTGTTTATGAATTCTTAACATTTTTTTTTTTTTTGTACTAACAGATCTTTTGGCAATATTCAAATATAATTCAATAAAAGGTTCAGCTAACCAATATCATTTTGCTATTTGATTTTTTATTATTTTCTCTTCCATGATAGGTTTCTTTACAATATTTAATACACAACTGGAACTCAACTATTTACAGGCTTGAATGATTTAATTATTTTAAGTTGATCAGTGATTTTAATAACTTGATAACAGAATTAAATAGATGTCTTTAAACCTTTCTCAAAACAAATTTATTGAAGCTAATCAACTATAAAAAAATTAATATAATTCTGGAGTAAACTATTATTAAGAACTATCCTATAGTTTTTAGTCAGTGTGTTAATGTATGTAATGACTATAAGAGTTGTGTAATAAAAAATGTTACACAACATTTAAGGTGTAAAAAGTATTTTACAAACCTTTATGAAATGCTATAAACTTTTAACTAAAAATAAAGATTAGCAAAACATTATTTAAAAGTATTAAAGATATTCAGTTATAAAAATTGCATTTAAATAAAAGATGAAGTCAGCACTATATAAGAAAAAAAGCAACATTTAAATGCATCTGTTATCAAAGTATATTGCAGTATATTATAATAATGTAAATTCAGACTTAATCTATTAGTTTTGTCCTGTTAAAATATATTATTTTCTTTTGGTGTTAAACAGAACTAATGGCTATATTCTGAGATACATTAAAGTCAGAAATTATCTTAAAACTGTCACTTTGACATCGTTATCATAAATCATATCTGTTACTATAGTCAAATAGCAGGTAATTCATAATCAGATTGCAAGTAACTGAAATATCTACTTTTATTATCACTATTAAGTATGTTATAGAGTACAATATTAATAAATAAATGTAAAATGTTTAATTTTAACATTGAAATGCTAATTTCAGCTTTTGATTAAATACCAATTACTTTAATGAGTAATTTATTTTTATTTTCATTAAGGCAACCAGCATTTATCATTCTTTAAAATATGACAGTCATATTTTAGTTTCATTATTAGCAGGTGTAGCCTTCTATTAGTATTATTACTATTTTATTTAGTAAACATCTTTATAATTCTACCTTGGTCCTCGAAGAGTTTTATGAGTAGTTGTTGTAACAATATCACAATAATCAAATGGTGATGGTATCACCTTTGCTGCTATCATACCACTAATGTGAGCAATATCAGCCATCAAGTAAGATTTATTTTCATCACATATCTAGTAAGTTAAAAAAAAACAAAAACAACAACATGTAAGCAGTAGCCTTCCAATAGACTGCAATACTAGCAAATTATTAAACTTTAAAAAAATATTAACATATGAAGAATAATTATCAAAAAATAAAAAAAGCTAACGTGATGCAGTGATAACTTTTTTGATTTTTAAATCTTATTAATAATAAAACTAAAATAATAAATACAAATATGTTAAAAAAAAAAAAACTAATACGTTATACAAATAAAGATAATATATAAACATATAATTCTACCATTCCCAATTGTTTAAACTACTGCTATTTCTTCCTCCATTCTCACAAATCAACAAAATTGTGCTGAAGTCATTTGCAGTTTATTTTTTCCTGTGCAGTTTATTACAGTTATAAACTGGTAAACGCAAAATTAAAGAATCATTTTCCATTAAGTAAAATAGAAATGTCAGTTGAGTTAATTGAAAATAATTATTATGCTGAATGTCATCATTATCATCATCATCATTAATATTATTGCCATCATCATCTTACTACCTATAAATAATTGTCAGAAAAAAAAGTTGCTGGTTTTTGTAATAGACTAGCATTGACAATATTTCTTTCTGAACTCATAATAATAAAATAATAAAAAATCATTCTCCCTTTCAAAAATAAAAATATATTAATTAATTAATATAAACTAAAATTTTGTTTTTGAAGTCCCAAATTGTAATATAAAAAAAAACAAAAACAGAGAAATGTTAGAGCAAATTCTCCAAGTAATGCAGCAAGAAAGCTTATATAAAATTACTTAAATTGTTTAATAATCTCACAGCGCAATGTTTAATGCATCTGCCATGTCTGGAGTTACAATATTTTCTTTTTTTATCATTCTTTTTAATTCACTGATTTCAGTCATTACATCATCATCATTATGTTATGTATGTAGATATTTATTTATTTTCACAAATCACATCTTTCTTGATCTGTTCTGTCCTCTTATCTAACCTTCAAGAAAATTGTTAGATAAGAATGTTTTCCCCAATTTAGATCTAAAAATATCTTTTAATCTATAAACATTATAGCCTTACATTATCAACAATCTCTTTATATTTAAACTGTCCAGGATAAATACCCAAGTCATTCAGCTTTAATGCTATTTCCATATGTCCTTCCTCTGGAATTAATCTTTTAAAAATTCTTCTTGTTGGAATTTCTTTATATAAATTAATTTTTTAGTAACATAATAACTCTTTAAAATTACTATCTTTTTTCTTGTTTCATTTGCTTTTTTGTCATGTATTTTATCTACATTATCTTTGAATTGAGTAAAAATAATGATTAGTTTATCATCATCCCAAGCTGATTTTCTATCAATTGTTCCCATAGTTATAATACCCATTTTGATCATTAATAGTTGCAAACTCTCCATACAGTAATAAATGTTAATGTAGATATCATATACACCATTTCTATATACTCTCAGAGTTTATATATATAATTTCTGTCTGGCTTATTATATATTGTAAAGAAAAATAATTTCTAATAAGAAATAAAATAAAAATGAAACATCAAAATGAAAATAACTTTTCTGAATAGTTTATAAATTTGGATACTGTCTCATAAAAAAAGTATGTCCTTTTTGGACAAGCCAAGATTTATAATGGATAATATACATTAATAGACTGCTCATCACACTAGACAACTAATATCATAAATGGAACTGACTATCAGTAAATACTCTCAGACTAGGTAACCACAAATGTAATAAAAATATTATAACTGAGCAGGGCTAATTGGCATACAAATGTGTCACATATTTGAGTAACTACATGTAATAAATATAATTATAAACCAAATGGATTTCTCCATTTATCTATTACATATTTGGACAATTTAAATATACTGACTAAATATCATATTCAGGCAATTTAAAATATAACTAATAAATAAATGAATTAATCACAAATGACTTTATAATAGTTTATATCTACTTGTACAATGGACTCATAAATTTGTAAAAGAGAGCCAATGGATTCATACTGAATGCTCTTGCTTAGCAAGGAAGATAAAATTTAGTAAATAATGTTTTACTTGATAGTGAGACATAACATGGGGTGTATTATAGAATAAGATAAAATAATTCTATAATGATTCATGCAGTAGTAAATCAAAACACCTAAGTTAATAGTAACAATAAAAATTTAAGATAAACATTAATTTATTTATGGTGATTAAAATAAAGAATAATTTATAACAGCAATTAATATCATATAATGTACACTTATAATTCACTCTCACTATAGTATAATTAGATATGATATATAATTTATAATCAAAATTATAAATGTATATAGTCAAGAGAGGATTAACTATAGATTTTCTTTCACACAAATAAGAAAAGAAAATATATGGAAAATTTTAATATTATTATCTTTTAAAAATAAAATCAAGTAAAACTTTTTTATAAAAGTTATTTATAATTCAAACTAAGTTATGCAAATACTATTTATGTTTTAATTGATCTATTACTTTACTTGATTGTTATTATTTAAATTACTGAATGACAAAACAAGACTGTATTTTAATCAATACTATTAATTTAGAAGATTTTATAAATATTAACTCTTACTTTTAATTATTGTTGATAAGTGATTTTTTTATCTGAGCATCTGTTACTATTAGCATATATAAAACTTTAATTTAACTTTCTTATCTTGCAGCATTTCGTTTGGCATCTCATGCTAGAACATACATATGTAGGGATCCATAGACATTTTAATTCTTAAATGTTATGCAATTATTTTTCCTTTGTCGATATTATATTTCAAATAGATTTAATAGTCTTAGATTCATGGCAGTTAGCATAACTTTTATGTTGTTAATCATTCCATTCAAATTGCAGACACTAAATGGGAAACTTCTGCCACTTCCATTCCAATGTTCTCTACTTTCAAGTTCAGAATTTATTTGTAGAATAAGATAAGGTTAAAACACAATTTTTTTTTAAAAAAAGAATGAATGCGTTCTTCCTTTTGAAAGTCTATGTCTCTATAGTAACACAAACAAAACAATGTATATCTTTAAATACTAGATTTGAACATGTGATTTCTTTTTTTAATTTTAATAAAGAATTGTTGTCATCAGACATAATTTAACAAAGTAATTTTTTAATTTTAATAAATGACTCATTTTTCTACATTTATGTAAAACAATAACATATTTTATTACACATATGATCTTTAATTGTTTTCTTTATTTAATTACTTAGAAACAACAGAAAAATAACAAATGAAGATATGTTCACACCACAATATATATATTCCAAAGAACTGGTTCTTACTTATAAAGGTTTAAATTTTTTTTATATAATTCAAATCAATTTTTGCAGAGAAGCCAAAAGATTCCAATATATTTAACATACCTAAAAATATATATGTGTTAAAGTGAAAATTGCATGAATAAAACCCATGAACTTATATTTCAGATCCACCAGTATATATACACATGTACCAACACTTCAACTATGTTTTCTGATACCTCCACAACACCCCCAAATTATCTCTACTACCCAGAAGAAAACTAATGAAACCCTAGTTAATGCTTACAATGCTAATATTAACAACAAGGAAATGTAAACATGAATGAATATTAAATATAAGTTTTCATATAATAAATACATAATTTATCTTATACTTTTTTTAATTAGGAATGCATATAAATACTATATAATCATTAACTTATTTAAAAAAAAGTTTGGTCACAAATATAAAAAAGAACTTCTAAAATGGAGCAAATTCAAATTAAAAATGTTAAAATAATAACAATAACAATAATGTGATTGAACTCTATAACAAAAAAAAAACAAAACACAAAAATATATAAATCAATATATATAAAGATACATGTACAGTTAACTTATTTTTAGAAATCCTTAGCAATGCAATTAATTTATATTTTTTATGTTCTGAATGATAAAGTCCTAGTAAGTGAGAAGATAATATGGAAAGTTAAAAGACAAACTGATGGTCATAATGGAATAATTTCAAGTCGTTTTCCCATATGTCATCCGAGCTTCAAACATTTAAGACTTTGCAATCACAATATTTTCTTTTCATTAAAATGTGAAAAAGCAGCTTCATTATGCCACAAGATAAAAATGATCACAAACTTAAATGTATGAGTACAAAGTGTAATATATTACATTGATTATATCAGTTTAGATACAGAACAAAAATCTCTGTCCTTCAGCAAAAACTAAACACTAATAATCTTTTTAAACTTATCTTCACACAGAATTTTCAATAAAAAAATATACATATTTACTTTGTATAAAAAGGCAGTAATATTTTAAAAGTTTTTTTATATGATAAAAATTGTGAATTTTAATTCCATACTACCAAGCAAAAATTAATAAGGTCAATATACTGAGCAGATTCTGATAATGCCTAATAAATATTGGATTAAAAATTAAGTCAGAGAATAAACTACAAGTCATCATCAAAACCAAATAACTGTCCATTAATAACTTCAAAACATAAAAGATGCTAACATTCAAAATTAAAATTATATTCATTAAATATTAATTATATCCTTTTCAACAGAGATATTAGAGAATTAAAAAAGGTGTGCATATATATAGTTAAGCAAAAAATAATATATACAAAATGGAATATTTAAATTCTATCCTTGTAATTGATTCTCTTCTTAATGATGAAGCAGGATTTTACATATTTATTTAGATAATTTAATAAATTATTCCAGATATTATTAATCAAAAGTATGTTTTTCTTTATGCATGCTATCATATAAACACATTAACAAATCTAAAAAACAAATTATGCCATGTAAAAGGTGGGGGCCATTTCTTTTATTATGATTTTATTTAAAATTATATGTTTGAACACAACAGGATTTGGTTCACTTATTCTTGTAATTAGTTCCTACTTTTCCAGGAAATATTTCAAGAAGTAGTTTATTTTAAGGGGGGAGATATTTTGTATCAGTTGATTTTCTTAAAAGAAAAATATTTTATTTTTATTTTACAATAATTATTATGTGACATCATAATAACTATCAGAATTAAATCAATTTAAAGTAATTTTAGAAGAATTTGATGAATATCAAAAACATCTGAAAAGTTTAAAAATCAATTGTGAAAATAATTTGCTGTATATCAGAGCTTTAAGTAGGCATCTTAGCAAGTTACCATTGAACTAATAGCTAAGAATTCAAATACTACTGTTTTGAAATACTTTAATATAGTTTTAATATTGTGCTTGATATGTTTTTAAATAATTTTTTCTTTATATATTTTATATGATTTTACATATATATATATTGTAACGGTAAAAATTGTCCCTCCATGTAAAAAAAATCAAGAACATAGGCAAAATACACTAAAGCTGATCGAATCCAGATGCTGTGATCCAGAATCCGATCAACATTCAACCCTTTCACCTCTGCTCAATGATTTACCACCCTATGGATGACATTCCTCAACGTACACAGACAATCAATTCACTCTCGGTCCAGCAGTCACTCCTGGTAGAGCAAGAGACTCATAATTTAACTAATTTATTGCTGATTTGGTCAGATATATACACATATGGCTAAGTAATTAATTATAGAACTTAACAGACTGATCTATATATATATATATATATGAAATAGTGTATGTGCAATTAAATATAGAGTTGGATAAAATGAATTCACGAACAATAAAATATGCAAACGAGTTGTAATTTAAAATATTATTTTAATAAGACAATAGCAAACAATAAATCAAAACATACCAAATTATATGATGGGAACGTGAGATATAATGCTCGCAGACGGTAGATCACTGCTGAGATTCATGTTATATATCTCATTATAAGCATTTAATAATGTGTAGTGCGGTATTGGAATTTCATGCCTATATTAATTAATATGCCAAATTTCTAGCTCTTTTGTAGTCTATTATATCGTATGGAACTTTATAGCCAAAGCTATATAACTAACTATCATAAAGCTCTTATGGTGTCTATTTAATACAAAGTTAATTCGAGCATGTAATTAGGCTCAGAGATACGCAGGTTAGCATGTTAACCTAGATTAGGATGTATACTAATGCTAGATAAGCATTTAATATAAAAGGGAGAGAAAACTGGTTTATGATAGGTTTACCTATATCCTCTATGGCACATATTAAAATATTAATTAAGCAAAAAGGTGCGAATGGGTCATTATTCACGGGCTTCAGTCTCCAAAAACTCGGTTTGCCCTAAGACCGCTCAACTTGCCACGAATAAGAACATTAGTAGTTCAGGTAGTTGGATAAGCATTATGAATCATCTAGGTCCTTGTGCCCTAGTTCTAAAAGTGTGCTTGAACCCGAACTAAAGTGGATGAGAGTGACCTCTGCCAGCACGTCATCGAGAATCATGCAGCAAGCTGATAAGTGTACATTGCATACTTTGTAAGGACACATCCGCAACTTATACATATATATAACGCAATTGCGTAACATTACATTATCGTGCCTTAAAATTAGATAGCGTCTATTTGCATATCTATATAATCCAGCTCTCAAATTTAGTATTTTAAATATACTATTAAGAGACTAAATTAATTAGTAACCTAGTTTAATATTATCACCTGCGTCTCAATATAAATAAATCTAAGGAGGATAAAGCATATTTGCGGGGTAATTACGAATAAAATATTAAAATATGCTTTAAGAATATTTCTGTGGCTAATTCCGATGATATACGAGTTATATATATAAATAGTTATAATTCATAACTAAAATTAAGCAAACTACATAAAATAACTAGATAACTGATTATTGTAATATTGATACCCAAAACTTAATCAGTAACATAATATGATCTCGAAACAGCGAGTGAGAATGAAGAATAATAATTCAATTATTTAATATTAAATTATAGTGAAGATTTGAAATTATCTTCGCAAATCGATAAGCTAAAATGATATTTATAAATACTTGCGGTTTCGAGTCATTTGGCATATTAAATATACATATTATATTAAAATGATAAAATCATAAAATAAATTGAATAGATTTAGAAATAGGCATAAAAAGACCGCAGAAAATTATACATTTAAAATAGATTATTAGAAGTTTTACATTTTAAAAGAGAATTCAAGTTTTATATTATAAAAGAGGAATTAAATTTTACAATCAGACAAGACTTAGCATTTAGCAATCTTCTTTGTAGATTTTAGTGAAGGTGTTTGGGAAAGCAGATTTAGTGAATAGCTAGCTTTTAAAAGAGAGAAACGAAAGTCACAGTTTATAGACAGAGCTCAGAGAAAAATTTACCATTTAGTTGTTTCCATTGCAGCTAGTTTTGAAGCACTTGGGATGAATAAGTTGACACTTGATGATGCACAGTTAATGGAATTTGCTTGGCTGGTGTACGGCATTATATTTTAGGCATTATACTTCATCGGACCAAAGCTCCCCATTCTCCATAAGGAGAGGCGGTGAATTACAGCCTCTACTCGAACATTTTATGGTGAAACTGACGTGGATTCGGCTTACAGTTCACTTAATATATATATATGATCTGCTCTTTGTTAATAAAACTTTAAGTATTTATACCTTTTGAACTCTGTCCACCTGTTATTTTTTTACGTAGCTGAACAATCCATTTATTTATTTTAGCAAAACATTTAATTATTACCACCAGTAGAAAAACTCATTTATTTATTTAGAAAAACAATTTTAGTGATAACAAAGTAATTTAGATTCTGTTTTCCTGCTTATTTTGTGGTCAACATTTTCTATTTCAAACAACATCCACGCTATTTTAGGAATATTTTAGGACTAAATGCATGACCTACATTAAATCTGTTTACAAAATCGAATGCTATTTTGACAAAATTACCTTCATAATTAGCAGAAAACATTTTATAATCATATGTGGCCGAATAAATGCAGAATAACAGGAAATATGCATACGCGATTTCAATAATACAACAATAACATTGCTAACTAATTCAACTAAAATATTTCTCAAACTAGAAATATCTATAAAATGAATATACATATCTGTAATATATATACCCTTAACATAAATAATTTAGACTAAAATATTTCCTAAATTAGAAATATTTATAAAATTGATACATATCTGTAATTTATACATATTCAATTAAATTAAAGACATACTGCTCGCATATATATACGTGATTCTGCATATATAATAATTTAATGTTATTCAGATGGGTACTCTGGGAGGGTTTAAACCTGGCATATAGATAGATGTGTGAGTAAAATAAGTGAAACAGGCAGATGGATGAAACGGTCATAATAATTTAATGTTATTCAGATGGGTACTCTGGGAGGGTTTAAACCTGGCATATAGATAGATGTGTGAGTAAAATAAGTGAAACGGGCAGATGGATGAAACTGACCATTTCATATCCCCAAACTTACTTAAAAAAAAAAACAAATAAAAAAAATGCCTTTACTTAATCTGAATTATTAATGATCAAAGATCATATGTTGGTTTTCATTTAAACAACTAAATTCAAAACTCTACTCCTATCATAACATATCTCAAAGTATTCCAAGCCTTGCTTAACTATTATACTCCCACTCACCCCCCAAACAAACAACTTAGATTAGAAATAGATATATAAAACAACAGAAAAAACTTCCTAAGCTAATTAGATAATATAAATTTATATAAAAAAATATATTTATAATTAAATAGAAAAAAAAACAAATATAAAAGAATTAATATGTTTTGTGAAAACCCCAGGATTGTTTTTTTTAATATACAAATAAAAGGTAGGGGTTTGATCCATGTACTTATGACTGTTTAGGTAGGATCTGGGGGTTGTTTGATATCTGGCTTTAGTCTAGGAGGACGGTACACTCCTATGACCATCATATTTTCTTTCAACACCATCGCCATCTTATCTTTCCACATCCTATCTATATATGTTTTCCCCTTGGCATCACTCTTGTGGTTTTAGATTTAAACCTGATCTTGGCAGCACACTAACATCTACTTCTGTCAATATGCTGGTAATGTGATATTTTGATCAGGGGTTGATCCCATTTATTGAAGGGTAAGTATGTAAAACCAACCCAAAGGATGGCTTATCTGGTGGTTTCTTGTGAAACACTGTCGAAAGACTGGCATGTAAATCAGACCAACCAAATGGTTTCTCAATGGTCCTCCAAGGTTCACAGCAAAACCAACGCATCTCCAAACCAGGAGCCACAGTTTGATTTTCATCTAACCTACTATAACTGTTTTGAATAAACCTATGCTCTAGTCTGAACAGCTACCTAATTTCTAACGACTCTGGAGGTCTACCCTGCCAGCAATGAAGGTCTCTGAAATCCCTCTGGCCCAAACTGCCTACCGTATTAGTCAACACTGCCAACTGTTGGTATTTCATGTGTTTAAATTTTACTGGATGTCTATCGATATTATTCAGGACTCTCTGACCAGAGTGGTATGCTATCCTACACTCAAGTTCTAGCAGGATTTGATTCATTTATTCTTGCAATTAGTTCCTACTTTTCCAGGAAATATTTCAAGAAGTAGTTTTTTTTAAAGGGGGAAGGGGAGATATTTTGTATCAGTTTTTTTCTTAAAAGAAAAATATTTTTTTCTTATTTTACAATAATTATTATGTGACATCATAATAACTATCAAAATTAAATCAATCTAAAGTAATTTTAGAAGAATTTGGTGAATATCAAAAACATTTGAAAAGTTTAAAAATCAATTGTGAAAATAATTTGCTGTATGTCAGAGCTTTAAGTAGGCATCTTAGCAAGTTACCATTGAACTAACAGCTAAGAATGCAAATACTACTGTTTTGAAATACTTTAATATGGTTTTAATATTGTGCTTGATATGTTTTTAAATATTTTTTTCTTTATATATTTTATATGATTTTACATATATATATATGTATTTTTGAATCTGGTGTTTTACCGCCTCACTGAAGAGAGCCATAGGTCAAAACTGGTCTGGGAATAATCATAGATAAAGATTTGAATGCTTTCTCTTATAGCATTTATCATATAAAATAAATAAATAAATAAAAATAATGCTAAAATAAGATTGTTTAGAAATATTGGCATGCTCTTTATTACAGGCAAAACTCACTATATATATTTTGCCACACACAGCAAGCTAGAGTAATCAACGGATGCCAGAAGGATGTGCATAAAATTCCCATCTAGTGCCTACTCATCCAACATCTCCAGACTAGTTTCTGGCTTATGGCCTTCATCAGTGAAGAGCCTTGGATCTGAGAGCACTGCACCTAGATCTTAGGATCCAATGCAACCCTCCAGCAATCACCTTTTATCTCCATTTTAACTACAAAACTATGAGTCAAACCGAAAACACCTTAATGATTTCAATTCAAGCCCATTAGCTTATATAGTCGTTGGGTCTGAACCCAGTTCAGTACCCATACATTTTGGTGTCTTTGGTTCTTTAATAACCATAGCCACCACTATCCTATTAGGCAGGATTGATTTTAAGCCAATAAACATCACATGGCCATCTCTTATGCTTGTGTATAACTGTTGTTAAAACAGGCAAAACTCACTATATATATTTTGCTACACACAGGAAGCTAGAGTAATCAATGGATGCCAAAAGGCTGTGCATAAAATCCCCATCTAGTGCCTACTCATCTAATATCCCCAGACTAGTTTCTGGCTTATGGCCTTCATCAGTGAGGAGCCTTGGATCTGAGAGCACTGCACCTAGATCTTAGAATCCAATGCAACCCTCCAGCAACCACCTTTTATCTCCATTTAACTACAAAACTATGAGTGTTAAACCAAAAATACCTTAATGTTTTCAATCCAAGCCCATTAGCTTGTATAGTCATATGGGTCTGAACCCAATTCAATACCCATACATTTTGGTGTCTTTGGTTCTTTAATAACCATAGCCACCACTATCCTATTAGGCAGGATTGATTTTAAGCCAATAAACATCACATGACCACCTCTTATGGTTGTGCAAAACTTACTATATATATTTTGCCACACACAGCAAGCTAGAGTAATCAATGGATGCCAGAAGGCTGTGCATAAAATCCCATCTAGTGCCTACTCATCCAACATCCCCAGACTAGTTTCTGGCTTATGGCATTTGGGTGTGGCAAAATATATATAGTGAGTTTTGCCTGTTTTAACAACAGTTATACACAAGCATAAGAGGTGGTCATGTGATGTTTATTGGCTTAAAACCAATCCTGCCTAATAAGATAGTGGTGGCTATGTTTATTAAAGAACAAAAGACACCAGAATGTATGGGTACTGAACTGGGTTCAGACTCATACGACTATATAAGCTAATGGGCTTGAATTGAAAACATTAAGATGTTTTCGGTTTAAGTTATGTAGTTAAGTGGAGATAAAAGGTGGTTGCTGGAGGATTGCATTGGATACTAAGATCCAGGTGCAGTGCTCTCAGATCCAAGACTTCTCGTTGACGAAGGCTATAAGCCAGAAACTAGTCTGGGGATGTTGGATGAGTAAGCATTAGATGGGTATTTTATGCACAACCTTCTGGCATTCATTGATTACTCTAGCTTGCTATGTGTGGCAAAATATATATAGTGAGTTTTGCCTGTTTTAACAACAGTTATACACAAGCATAAGAGGTGGTCATATGATGTTTATTGGCTCTTTATCACATATTGGTAAATACAAGCTATATAGATCATGTGACATTTGACTTTGTTATATTACTATTATAATTTTTGCTATTGAAGCTTTGGCTATATTAAATTGTGAAGGTTATTAATATATAGAGTATCTGAATTTAGTTCCGGCCCATATAGATATTTTAGTTGGAGAATTGAATTTGAAGACATTAGATATCCGAAAGCTTCAGATCTTCTTAATAGTTATGTTTTAGATAAACGCTTGGCTAGAAGATAGTATTTTTGAATCTGGTATTCCAGCTCCTCACTGAAGAGAGTCATAACTCTAAACTGATCTGGAGATGGGGACAATCATAGATAAAGATTTGAATGCTTTCTCTTATGCATTTATCATATAAAAAGATAAATAAGTAAATAAAAAAATAATGATAGAATAAGCTTGTTTAGAAATATTGGCATGCTCTTTATTATCATATATATATATGTAAATAAATTTAATTATTTTTCTGTTAGAAATATTTCTCATCTTTGTTTGAAGCAACATATATAATAATTAGTTTCAATATTTGCCATGGGATGGAAATAGCCAACATTAAATATCAGGGTATCATTGTTACTCTAACAACTTTAATAGCCTAGATCAGGATGTAAAATCGTATGAGAATAGTCAACTGAGCTCTGTTATGCATATGAAAAGAAAGTTTTCTGAGTAAAATTTTGAGAGTAATCATATCACTATAATTTAATAAACTGTTTATCTGCTAGTTTTTGGATTTTAATGATGACAATTGCACAAAGCTGCCTTAAATTATATAAACTATTTAGAAAAACATACATCTGTTTACAATTCTATAATTTGTAAAATAATTGATATTTCCAAATCAAAACTTTAATAATACACGCCTATTTTTTAAAATTATATTTAAAATTGATAATTATCATGCTTTTATTATTATTTCTGTTTGATAAACATTTATTGTGCTATCCATGCAAGTTTATTGCTGTTAATCTATTACACAATAATTAATGGCCGTGATATATACAATATATTCACTATGTATAATAAATTAAAAAATATTTTAGCTGTACTCAGAAGCACTACTACCTGATAGACAGGACATTGTATACAAAGGAAAATGAAGAATGGCAAATGCTTTATTATTTCATAGAGAATAATTAAATCATATGTGGTTAATATTAAAATTTCCAAGATGCATTATATAAAAAAACAATGATTGTTTAATATTAAAGTAAACTTTTCCTACATTTAGCTAATTATTTGCATCAATATAGTTATATTTTTAATATCACTTGCAAAAATGTCCAACTTACCAAATAAGTGAATAAAGTTAAAAAATATTATGAGATAAAGTGTGAGGCTCACTATTAATCCCATCAATATTTAAAAAAAATAGCCTACATATTCTAAATACAAGTGTTCCACATAGTTTATTTAAAGGTATCTATTTAGAAATAAAAATATTTGAAAACTTGAGAAATGCCAAGTTAATATGAAAAGATATAAGAAAACAAGATTTTTATTTAATAGTAAGCCAGCTTTCGAGGAATTCTCACCAGAAGGATTGCAGAGATTTCATTGAAAGCTGGCTTAGTGCTATTAAATAAAAATTTTGTTTTCTTATACCTTTTTATATTAACTTGCATTTCTCATGTTTTCAACTATTACATAACTATATGAAAATAGGTTAACGTTTAATATTTAAATAAAAATATTGTACTTTAATTTAATTTCAGTTGTTCTAAGTTGATAGCGCTATTTTTCTTTTACTATTCAACTGCTGTCTTGTGGGTTACCATATTCATGTTTTAACATTTAAATCTAAATTATCCGATTCTGAAATACTCTTCAATAAACATGCTAATAGTTATTATTCACTAAAAAGCAAAGCTTCCACAATAATTGGAGTTGTTCAGAAAAGATTTAATGTATTGACTGTAAAAATAAATGCAATTGCAAAATGATGCAGCTCTCTCCACAATTATCTTTACTTATTTAATATTCTTATTAAGAACTTTCTTTTATTCAAATTCAATATTTCTTTAACATGTATTCCTTGTCATATATTTCTTTTCCTATTTAGCACTAAGGGACTTGATTATGACTTTTAAATTAACATCAGTTTTAAAGTTTATATTAAGGCTATTTTATTATTTATCAGCTACAAAATATAGATGAATAATAAAATAATATTGACATAAAAAATAAAACGTCTGTTGTACTCTAAAAGTTATACTTTTTAATGAATATTATAACAATCATTAACTTACTTCATATCACACAATTTGTAAGCATTCCATATATGCATTATAAATCAACGGATGCCAAGTAAAAATGCTGAATACATTATTTATTGTTTTCTGCCTTTTGGTCATTCTCATATACTGTACTCTAACCATCCAGTAACGACTTCTTTTATTTTTACTATACTATTCAAGCTATTGGTTGATGTTTTGAACTTGATTGTATTTGTTTATTTAACTATACAGATCTGAAACAATCAATGATTATATGTTTTAGTAAACTCAATTATGAGTTAACATGAGACATTTTTGATTAAAAAAAAAAGGTGTATAACAATGAAAATAACACATGCTTTTGTTTATACAGATAACTCATAAATAAGTTACTACTGACAAATTTAGATTAAATGTAAACTAGAGATGTTTGTTTGTAATTCTATTAGACTATGCATTCAATTTAAAACAATTTTTTAAAACTCAAACCAAAATGCTCTTCGTTTCCAACTATTAGGATTATAGATCCTTCCAGTCAAATGAGAAGTAAATGAAACTACAAAATATAATATCATCACTTTGGAACAAAAAAAAAAAAACTTTCATAATTTAAATTTTATCAATTAAACTAAAGTAGCTATATATTAGAAGATTTATACTCGTAAACTTATTTAATAATAATTTACAACTATTGCAAACACTTAGGTATTTAATGAAAAAAAATAAATATGATGTAAGCAGCTTCATTGTTTTATAATATAGCTTTACACTTCAAAAAAGTTTATGACAATTCCCTAAAAAAAAAAAAGGGGGAGAGAAACGCTAAATTAAAATTGCAAGCAATATCAAATAATCATCAACGATGATCAAGTAATGTCATTTGATCACTGTTCACTACGCCTGGATTCTAAATTTTCATTTGAGACAGCAACATGAATAAATTTATTTATTGAATAAAAAAATATACCTTTCGAAAGCAAGCATAATCCAATAGTCTTGAGTGTGAACTATATCCTGCAATAATTAACCTTGGCCTGAAAAGACGAGCAGTTTCTTCTAATACTTTATAATCAATTAAACCTGTTGCTGGCTATCAAAAAAAAAAAAAAATTATTAAACACAAAGCAATATTTTTATATAATAATATTCGTATGTTATGTAAATGAAATCATTTTATTAAGCATAAGAAATTAACCACAAAATAAAAATTATATTGCTTGAACATGATAAGTAATTAAACATAATACATTTATAATATAAAGGCATGAATGGAGATATTTCCATATAATAACTAAAGTATATTAGCAATGGTGCTGCTAGATAACTATCAATCAATATTGATAGTCCCCAAAAACTATTTACTCTAGTAGTTAGCAATAACTTTTTTTTATCTTGAGTTTACTTAGAAACAAACATAGGCTACGCTTTTATTTCTAATCAAATTCTTATATGGATTTAAACTCAGACAGATATTTTTTATAAGTATAGGGCTTAGAAGAATCATATATTTTTTGGCAACTTGTAAATATCCATAATCTCCTACTGAAAGCTATGTGTTAAATATTTTCATGAATTAATTACAATGTAAAACAAAAAAATAAGTAGAAAAATTTTCTTGAAATATTAATTAATACTTATCTAGCAATGCCATTACTAATGTATTTCTCTAAATATTATATGGAAATCATTCCTTTGTGTGCATCATAATTAATCCATGAAAATATTTAAGGGATATAGTTCTTAGAGAGATGCAATGATATTTACAGAATGCTAGAAAAGACATAAATATCTGCATTTAAATCCATGTAAGAACTTGAGTTAGAAACAAAAGAGGAATGTTTTGTTTCTAAGTAACCTCAAGACAAAAGCTATTAATGTCTATTAGAGCAAGTAGTTTAGCTTGGAGGCTATTAATAGTAACTGATAGTTATCTAACAATACAACTATTAACATATTTCTCTAGTTATTATTTGGAAATAGTCTTATCATTCCTTTCTTTATATCATAATTAATATATGTAATATTTAACATAAATATAAATGCAAAGATCTCCAATGTTATTCCATAAAGACCATCATAATCTTTGCTTTTTGACAGTGATCCAATAAACTTCCTTATTTAATGATTCCACCTCAAAGTGGGACTATTCCAAAGGTTTTTCTTATCTTTTAATATCTAATCAACAATTATCACAATATATCAGGTTATCATCTTTTTTAAATATATTCCTATTTAAACACAGTTTATATTCTTAAATGTGTGTTTTGTTTTGCATTACCTATAATAAAACAATAAATGAAAAAATGTAATATACATTAAGAAAAATTTGTCTTTTTAAGTGTAAAGATATATTTCCTTTAAAATAATATTGAGCTCAAAAAATGCATTCTACATCATTTAATTCTTCTATTTATCTCAAGTACATATCACTTATTGGTTAACCAAATCACTAACCATAAAACAAAATAGTGATATCAAGATTTTCCAATAATAACCAAATGCACTTAGCTTTTTTATTAATGTAAAGAATTATATTTCAATCACATGACTAATTAAAAATTAAAAATCAGCTCTAAAATAAAACAATTTGACTACATTAATATGTTCGTAAGAAACAACATACCTAAAAAAAAATCCAGTTAGAATGCCCCATGATGCTTTTTTGATAATACTGGCAAAACTTCAATTAGTTTTGAACAGATATAAAACTTGCCCATTTTAAATACAATTTTAAATCTTTTTCTTTGAGTAAACCCTTCAGAAGCTGGTCTTATACTCAAACCGTTTAATTTAAATACATCATCGATATAACTCTAAATTATAGAAAGATAATAACATAATGAAAACTGATAGTTTGTTATCTTGTTTAAAAATACTGTAGTACTTTATGCAATTTATTTAGATATATTATAATTTTACTTAATTATAACTATTTACATATTTGTAAAAGTAAATTGATTATAAATCACAAAATTATTTCTTCATATTGATCCCATTTGCTTCATTGAATATACTACTGTTTATATTTTTCTCTTTTCCTAATCATACTAATTATTAGCAATTCATTATATTTCACATCTATTTCTCTTTTTATTTCCATATGTATAGTCATTTCCTAATTCCACTGAAATAATGGACTTTACTGCTTGCAATTACTTTAAGATGATTAATGAACTTTCTAATGTTTTCCTAATTGCAAATGGGAAAATATGAAATGCAGAACTGCAAGATTATATTGGGATTTCACCAGTAATGTTTAAAAGAATTTCAACTAATATCATAGATGATTTGAAAATTTATAAATGCTAAATAACCAATGACAAATGTAAAAGAAATGATAAAAACTAAGATCAAAATGTTGCATTTAAAAAAATTGAATGAAATACATAGAAAAAATTGACTAAAGCATAAAGAAAAATGAAAATTGTAAAATGAACAGCTTCACTACATCATAATTGCATGTTATAAGAAAAATAATAATAAACCTTTACAGTATGTATTCTTTTTAAATAGAATATTATTAGAAATACCTACTAAAATGTACTGAAAGCAATGATAGTTTTGTTATCAATTTTAAGCTCAGAAAAATCAAATCAAATAATTAAATAACTAATTATTGTATTTATCATAAACTTTTGTAAAAACTAATGTTTAAATGAAAAATAATTTTAAATAAAAAGTGTTCTGTAATAGAATTGAAATGCTGACATTTAATGTTACATCTATTCTATCTGCTCATTTAAATTTGGGGGGGGGGGGGATTCTGCTTAGTTGTAATTTAAATGGAAAGGCTCCAGGTCCTGATGAAATATCTTGAAAATTTTTTAAATAACTGTTAACTATATGCTAAGCATACTTCTATTTCTCACATTTTATAAAAGATCATTGTTATCAACTATAGCAAAAGCACTTTCCAGTCGTGAATCAAAATATAATATAGACATGGCTTTTGCTACTAGGCAAATGTAAAAAATCATAAATAAAGAAGAGATTTAAATATTATTTTTATGGATTTGGTCAAAGAATTTGACTTTATTACTCAAAAAAAGTCTATGATATTTTTGGAAATTAGTTGTTGTTGACCAAAATGTTATCATATACAGTTTCTACATAGTAGAATGAAAGAAAATATTATTACTATAGGAATAAAATTTGAGTAAATTGAAATGAAGTTTGATATTACATTAGAATGTATATTACCTTCAACTTTGTTTTTAATTTTTATAATAGTGGTCTTTGAAACTATTTAAAAATGACTTGATGTAGCAGGCATCAAAATTCAAAACAAATTTGGTGGTGAAATTTTTAATTAAACCTAATTTAAAAGCAAAAACAAGAACTTCATCTTTATGACCTCTGTATTTACAATATGCTATTGATTGGACTATCCTTATAAATTCAAAAGCCAATTGACAGAATATACTTAATGTTTTGAATATAACATATAAAGATTTGGTTTAATAATTAATATTCAATTAACTCAAATCCTTTATAAGCTTGTGATAAAAGCAAAATCTTCATCAACATTTAACTTGGATATTTATTAGCTTGAAAATATAAGTTTATTTAAATAAAAAGGCAGCCTTAGATATGAAGCACAGACTTCAATGTGCTATTACTGCTTTTAACAAATTAAAAGAAAAAGTATGTCATTGTAGTGATATAACTAGTACAATTAAATTAGTTGTAAATAGAGTTTTCATTTTATGTAATTTATTTATGGAAGTAAAACTTGAACCAATTATCAAACACAAAATTTCATTTAAGGACGCTCTGTAAAATTAAAAAAAAAAAAACAATAGCAAGATCATAAAACCAATTAATATGTTCGACAATTGGCTGTGTGTGATATTATAGAATCTGTTACTATTCTTATCTTTGTCAAAGTGCACATGTGGAACAAATGAACAATAACAGATTTTCTAAAAAAAAATATGAGTATGATTTTCATGGGAGAGAAAAAATTCTGTTTATCTTATAAAAATTTTCTCAAAATATTCTACAATTTTGATTGTTTTCATTGAAAAAATATGTCTGAAGATAGGGTATAGTGAAGAACTACAATTAAACAAGATGTTCAAACAAAAATTTGCTATATGAAAAGTTAAAAGACAACATTGCAAAACATCAAATATAAAAAAATGAATCAACATATTCTATATATAAATGTACTGTACTTCACAAATTGATTTGTAGTCATCACAAAATTCACTTCTAATGAATTATTATTATTTATCTTTTTTCGCCCCTGAAATTGGAATGGTTACACTTATTTGTGAAGGGCTGATGATGATGACTATTTTGCCATTTTATCAATGAATTTCCTATTAATTTTTATAATTATTTGTAATTTAACCAATGCAAAAAAAAATAATAACAATAAGAATTATTGAATTTCATTTTTTTTTTTTATCTTTTTAAGCATTATCTTGAAATAAATGAATAAAATCTTTTCTAATGAAAAGAAAGCATAATTTATGTTAAGATTGAAAAATAAAAATAGAATTAATTGGTATTAAGGTCAACATTTCACAAAATTATATCACTTGGAACCATAGCCTTACTGAAGACTGGATATCCATTCCATAAAAACAAATGAAAAAAATAACAACTATTCATCCAAACTGAAGACCGACTTTGTTTCACAATAGTTTGAACAATAACTACCTAATAATAATATAAATTCTCTGTTGAACGTTTTGCCTTTGAATCATGAACAAACATTAATACAATCCTGAAAAATCTTAATTACTATAATTGCTATTGATTCTTATATTAATTTATATACAAGTATTCTAATGAAAGCAACACATCTACTCACGGAGGTATACAATTCTATATTTTACATCCAGAAAACTTCATAATATAACTAGAAAAGCACAAATTGGTATAAAGATTTTTGTTCCCAAGAAGATGTGTCAAAATATGCAAGTAGAATGGAGAAGTTGTCTAATTTTCATTAATAATATATTTATTGATATTATTTTATATACAGATTCTCTAAAAAAAGTAAACTGATATATGTTCACAGCAGCATTTACAGAACTAAATAACTATATTGTGATAGTAACATTCTACATTATAAGAGCATTGGTGAAAATACTCTGCACTGCAAAAATTAATAAATATTAATTTAATAACAATGACTCAGAAATTTTTTTAATGAATTTTCTAAAATCAGCAAATGTTCTACATTATTTATGCTTGAAAAACTTTAAAACATTTAACCCAATTATAGAATATGATTTATCAGTCTACAAAACCTGCACTATTACCACTGCATTTATTTTAAAAGCAAGAATCAAAATAAAAACTATCCTATCATGACAATACTTTAATTATTTTAAATTAACAAACATGCTTTCTAATTAAGTCAGCTTCTGCTATTGTTTTAACATGAAAAGAAACAGAGAGAAAAGAAATATGGGGGGGGGGGGAATCATTAATATTGTTAAAGTTTCAAATTGACACAAACATACAATCTGAAGCAAATAATTTTATGTGAAAACATAAATTTAAAAAAAAATGTAATTGTTATGTATGTGTATAATTAAAATACACATACACACAAAATAATAATAGTAAATGTTGTAAATAGGGATTTAATATTTAAACATGTATGTGTATAATTTATCGCATATACATACGTAAGTTATATATATATATGTGAAGATAAAAATACTTCGTTAATTTAAAATAATATTATACTTTAATAGCTGTGTATTTTTTAAAACAACATGTTAACAAATCCTTTTAGATAGGAAGATTAATTAACGAAGGAACTTTGCAGATAAACAAGATGATTAACTAAAAAACAATCGAACTGCAAAGGGTAATCAATCAAAGTAAAACTTAAGCCAAAAGGTAAACTGGGAGGGATTGATTTGACCAGGACGGACAAGTTTGACCCATCAAATCCAGAAAATCGGGACTGAAAACATGAGTGAAAGTGTAAAGCATTTAACAAAAAAACTGGGAGCTCTACCGATGCAGATGAAAGGGGACAGGCGCCGAACGTCGCTTATTTAGCATGGTAGCCCCAGAGTGGACAGCTGGCCTCTGAACGTCCAAGAGTCAGCATAGGGACTATAAAGTAGGTCGCATAGACCTTCATTATTTTTGTATACCTTCAGGTTCATTAATATAAATAAATTATGATTGTTTTAATGTATTACTGTAAATATGTATATATTAGTGTATTATAATTAAATCTGTTTTTCTGATTCCTCTGGCGTTAGTCTTTGTGATAAAATTATTGTATGCATATATAGTCAGGGCAAGGGTTAGCTTACTGCATAGATTGTTCGCCAGTGTATTATAACTGGCGGATATAACATTTGGCACAGTCAAGAGTTTGAACCTAGTAAAGCTAGACTAGTGTGTATTAAAATTGCTGTTATTCACCATTTACACAAAGCACAAATTTTTTAAGTACAATATTTGGGTATAATGGATAAATTGCATATGGCCATTGGCGAATTCCACATAAATGAGACGAGCAGTTGGCCGTTGTATGTTGAACACATAGAAAAGTATCTTTTTATTAATAGAGTTGAAGACGATAAGTATAAAATAGCCACCGTATTATGTTTCATGGGTAAAGCGGGTTATAGAAATCACAAATTGGTTAGTAGCGCCTTTAACCCTTGAGCAATGCTCATACAGTGACTTCAAAGAGCAATTGGGTAATTATTTTAACCCCACTCCTTCGCGTCACGTTGCTAGACTACAGTTCCGCCATCGTCTGCAAGCTAGAAATGAAACGATTAAGGATTTTGATTGTGCACTGTGAGTGTTAGTTAAAGGCTGCGTGTATGGTTCTTACTTAGATGAAACTCTCCTTGAATAGTTCCTGACAGGCATAAACAGTGACATCTTACAGCAACAGCTACTGTCAGTAATGAATCTCGATTACACGGAGGCAATCGAATGTAGCAAAGCCTATGAGCTCGTCTTGGAACAGTCCAAAAAATACGCAGAATTCAATAACGGGGGAAATAAGCAGACCAAAGTTTACAAAACTTTCAAAACAGTGGAACAGAAATCCACAGAAAATAATGAAAGTAATGGCAGTAATAGTAGAAACCCTGTTATCTGTTTCTGTTGTGGAAAAAAAGGGCATAAAGCCACTGATTGCTATTTTAGACACGAACAATGCAAATTATGTAATAAGAAAGGTCATAGGCAAAACATGTGTTAGAAAGAACAAAATGAAACACTACACACAAGAAACAGTCCTAACCGTAAATTACAGGGAAAAGAAAAACAGTTTACAATGATTAGCAATACAGCAACTAATCTTAATGAGAAAATAATTATAAAAGTTAAAATATTCAATCGCCCTATAAACATGCAAGTGAACAGTGGGAGTGGTATAACCCTAATTTCACTACGCGATTGGCAGACCACTACAGAAAATTGTAAGCAAAAACTCGAAATAGTAAAAACTGACATGAAAGCATTAGACGTAAATGGCAACGCTATTAAAATAAAAGGCATGGTTAAAGCTCCAGTAAATAGAGTAAAGGGTAAAATTGTCAATTTACCGTTATATATAGTACACACCCCAATAAATCCATTAATCGGCCATGAATGGTTTAATAAATTAGGGATTAGATTGACATTCATACAAAATGTCGAGTTGGAAAAAGAAATGAAAAATAAATTTCCAAATTTATTTAATGGGGAGTCGGGAATTATTAAAACTGAGCCGGTATTGTTAGAAATGAACATATCAGCTCTACCCATAACTTGCAAACCTAGAAAGGTACCGTTCGCTCAGAAAGTAAAAGTAGAAAAAGAAATTGACGACCTCGTCAAGAAAGGGGTGTTGGAACCCATGGAAAAGTCAGATTGGGCCACCCCAGTAGTAATCATAACTAAACCTAAAAGTCAGATACGCTTGTGTGGGGATTACAGGGTTAACTGTAAATAAAGCATTAAACAAGAGTGCATACCCTGTACCAAATGCTAGAGAAGTTATTGCTTCATTGCAAAAATCTAATTTCTTTGCGAAATTAGACCTTAACGCTGCATTCCATCAAATACCAGTTACAGAGGAAGCATCTAGAATACTGACAATTACATCTTGGGCTATACAAATGTAAAAGACTACCATTCAGAATAACATAGGCCCCTAGCATATTTCAGTCGAAAATCGAAACTCTCCTCAATGGATTATATGGTGTCATACCATATTTTGATGACATCCTCGTAACAGTGACCACAGACAAAGAACTTAGAAACCAAGTAGATAAGATATGTGAATGGCTAAATGAGTTTGGCGCAAAGCTGAATACTGAAAAATTCATTTGGAAAACTAAGGAAATTAAATTCC
The DNA here is from genome assembly GCA_028023455.1 of Epiperipatus broadwayi. Classification (NCBI taxonomy): domain Eukaryota; kingdom Metazoa; phylum Onychophora; class Udeonychophora; order Euonychophora; family Peripatidae; genus Epiperipatus; species Epiperipatus broadwayi. The sequence goes on from JAQFVV010006352.1 coordinate 587,283, forward strand.
TGGCCACATTATATCAAGAAGTGGCACATCCCCTTCCCCCGAAAAGGCTAAATCAGTAGCAGAAGCACCAAGATGCACAAACGTGAAGCAACTACAAGCTTTCCTAGGCTTGGTGAATTTTTTTGAAACATTTTTAAAAGGAAAAGCCCATGTGGCCACTCCTTTATATAATCTACTGAGGAAAAACCAGAAATGGAAATGGGTCAAGCAAGAAGAAACAGCATTTATTCGCACTAAAGTGTGCTTACTTCAGAGAAATTATTAGTACATTATAAGTGATCTGGAAATTATGTTGACCACCGACGCATCTGAATTTGGGGTCGGGGCAGTACTAAGTCACCCAGCCCAGTTGGAAGAGTGACCTATAGCATATGCTTCACGCACATTGTCCAAGGTAGAAAAAAACTATAGCCAATTGGACAAGGAAGCGCTCGCAATTTTGTCCGAAGCAGAAAAAATTCCACCAATATCTATATGGGAGGAAATTTACTATTATAACTGATCACAAACCACTGCTGGGAATATTCGGAAATAAACATACACCTGATCATTTAAGCCCCCAAGTATTACGTTGGCTTAACATTCTCACAGGCTATGATTACAGTCTGCAATACAAAAAGGGAAAAAAAATTGGCATGCAGACGCATTATCACGCATGCCCAATCTTGATGAAGCAGCAGTATTAGAAAGAGAAATAAATTATATAGATGTATTTCAAAAGCAAAACCTAAATAGCAAAATTGTAGCTCGATGGAAAGAAGATGATGGCTATCAGTGAATAATAAATAAGATAAGAGGAGCATGGCCGAACAAACACCCAAGTTTTCTCCACAAACAATTATGGAATGCCCACAAACAGCTATCCATATGTAAAGGATGCATTTTGAGGAGCGACCAAGTGCTGATACCTGTGGTAGGAAGACAACAAATATTAAACTTGCTTCATGAGGGACATCCGGGCATTGTGAGGGCAAAAGGCCTAGCTCATAGCGTCATATGGTGGCCAAACATCAATGTAGATATAGAAAATATAAAGAAATGTGAGAACTGCCAACAGTGCGCTAAAGCACTCCCGTCGACTTCGAAACATGACCAAAAGCAGACAACCCATGGCAAGGAATCCATATAGACCACTGTGGTCAATTCGAAGGCCATTTATTTCTAGTTGTAGTTGACTTGTATTCAGGATGGGCTGAGTATAAAATAGTGAAAAATACCACTACAGAGGTAACAGTTAGCACTCTGTATGAGATTTTTGTCATCACGGATTCCCAGAAACTTTAGTCTCAGATAATGGAACAAGTTTCATATCGGAAAAGTTCACAGAGGCAATGCAAGATTGGGGAATAAAACATGTACTCACCCCCCCCCCCCCCATACCACCCCCAATCAAATGGACTGGCTGAAAGAGCAGTGCAAAGCCACAAGTCAACTATAAAAAAAATGGGCGAAATAAAAATCGACGAAGCTGTATTGACTGCTCTTCTCCACCAGCATTCTACCCCAGTGGCCAAATCTGGCAAATCACAGGCGGAAATATATTTAGGCAGAAAACTGCGAACAAAACTTGCAAAAATAGTGCCAACAAAACAACGAAACAAACAACAGAGTTGTTCATATAAATTCCAGCCGCAAGAGAGAGTGTGGGTAAAGAATACACTAAAAAATCGATGGTTTTCAAGGGAAGTTATTCGCCATCTGTCAAAACAAGTCATGACAGTTTGCATGGGCGATGGTAAGATATTAAAAAAACATGCGAACTAGCTACTGAGAAATGGAAAGCGATGACTGGATTCCAAATCTCGGCACAACAGAAACCGATGAGACTCTAAAAAATGATAATAAACTTGAAATTTGCGACACTCAAGAAACTGATTTTCAATTAAACATTTTGCCTACAGAGAAATCACCACTACAAATGGAAAATAATTCATGGCAATGACTAAAAAGGAAAATAAACCCTCCCAAATATTTAAATGATTATATTTTAAGTCTGAAGAATGACAAATAATCTTCAAACTTGGGGGAAGTATTGTTATGTAAGTGTATAATTAAAATACACATACACACAAAATAATAATAGTAAATGTTGTAAATAGGGATTTAATATTTAAACGTATGTATGTGTATAATTTATCGCATATACATACATAAGTTATATATATATGTGAAGGTAAAAATACTTCGTTAATTTAAAATATTATACTTTAATAGCTGTGTTAGTTTTTAAAACAACATGTAAACAAATCCTTTTAGATAGGAAGATTAATTAATGAAGGAACTTTGTAGATAAACAAGATGATTAATTAAAAAGCAATTGAACTGCAAAGGGTAATCAATCAAAGTAAAACTTAAGCCAAAAGGTAAACTGGGAGGGATTGATCCGACCAGGACGGACAAGTTTGACCAATCAAATCCAGAAAATCAAGACTGAAAAAATGAGTGAAAGTGTAAAGCATTTGACAAAAAAAACTGGAAGCTCTATCGATGCAGATGAACTGGGAAAGGCACTGAACGTCGCTTATTTAGCACAGTAGCCCCAGAGCAGACAGCTGGCCTCTGAACGTCTAAGAGTCAGCATAGGGACTATAAAGTAGGTCGCATAGACCTTCATTATTATTTTTGTATACGGGTTTGTTAATATAAATAGATTATGATTGTTTTAATGTATTGCTGTAAATATGTATATATTAGTGTATTATAATTAAATCTGTTTTTCTTATTCCTCCGGCGTTAGTCTCTGTGATAAAATTATTGTATGCATATATAGTCAGGGCAAGGGTTAGCTTACTGCATAGATTGTTCGCCAGTGAGTATTATAACTGGCGGATATAACAGTAATTGTTTTTAACAAATAAGATTTTTACAAAAAAATATATTGTAGCTAGTTACTAAATATATAATTGATATTAAAATTACAAGTACATAAATGTATATAGATAAATACATTCTGCAATAATATGGCCAAAATGATTTCATTTTGCATAAATATATAGTGAACTCTCAATCTATTGTTTATCAAGGGAACTAGAAAAAACAAAAACATGTAAAAATGACAAAATGGAAGCTTATTAAAATTATTGATAAGAAATTATATAATAACTGCATACTAAAATGTTATTTATATAGTAAAGTTCAACTTACTTACATAATATAATTTAACATTCTATATATATTAATTATAAAATGAGGATATGTGTCTGTATATATAAAGTAAAATATAGATAATCTTAATATCAAATAATTCATAGAATTAATAATTTTCACAGTGATTAGGTTACTTTTTTTAGTAACCTTGTATAATTATTAATTTAATATAAAAAGTAATTTTTTATTTTATAAGTACAAATATATATATATTTTCTTGCTTTAGACATATTTTTTTGCTTTAATTAATCTCTGAAAATGCAAAGATTTATAAAATATAAGTCTCTTAATAATAATAATAATAAAAATTTTTAAAGAATGAATAGGACATTATAAAAAAACTTGGGTAAAATTAGTTTATTCCAATTTTTAAAAAAAATTAAATAGAAAGTTATATCTAAATTATAAGAATTTTTAATTTATTTTTTTAATAAAATAATAAACATTTCCTTTTTAGTAGAATAAACAAACTAATATTCTATCAGAACTTTGATTTCTCAAAGATAAATATGAAAAAATAACTTTGAAAAATAATAGATCCATAAAACAAATGGAGGTTGTGAAAATTTTGAGAAGTTCTCACGTTGGATAATAAATTTTTAATTGAAAAAACAAAAACCTAAACACTACTAAAAATATATGAAAACTATATGAAAAGTGTGTCTGGCCACTTTTGTTTAAACACTTCCTTCTTTATATTCCAATCCACATTGTTTAAACAGTACATCATAATGATACTTCACATATATTGCTCTCATTTCTCTTGTTCACTCTCAGAGTTTTGTTCTTCATGCTAGTATCCTAACATTGATATGTGATACTATGTTCTTGAAAGTACACATTTTCTAAAATAGACTAAAAAAGTTGTAATTGCTTCAAATCAACAGGCTTACTAAGAATCAATTATTATACATTTTTTGTTAATATGTAGTTTTTTTCAAAGATCTTATATATCAAATCGCATGTACTGAAATATAATATAAAGATGTATATTTGTATGTGGTAAAACAACTTTTATTATTTCTATCCTTATATACTTATAATAGGATGGTAACAACATATAATGGGTTGCTTAAAATTTCAGTCTGAATATGGTGATCGCAAGTGTAAAAAGATTGCACACTGCTACTCTAGATTACATATGTTTTAAGTATGAAAGTGCCACAGCTTCTTATGTTTTCACAACCAAACAAGCCTCTTCCATAAAGTTATATTACAATAATTAGCAGACTTTATAAATGTAAATGTTGAAGTTACAACTAGAATCTCTATGTACTTATATAGATATATGTCTGCTATGATATAATTAAGCAAAAAAATTAATGAAAAATGGCATTATAAATTGAAATTACACTGTTTACAAATACAGTAAAATCTCTACATGTTATATTTTGTTCAAAGATTTTCTAGCAGGTGGTTTGAATTGATGGATAATTGCTCATATTTTATTTACAATCCTGTATAGCAGAGCCATTATAACTCTATACTAAAATCATTTAAAATACTCACATATTTTTAATTATATATATATAGGTTTAAATATCATAACAGATACATACACCTATATGTTATTATTTTTAAAAAAATTATAACATACATTAATTGTTAATAAAAATCCTATTGTATTTAAAATTAAAACTAATGTTTTAGAAGCTTTCTTCTTATTCTTTTATAAAATTTTATTAATGATTTATAATAGACAGGGTATGAGCACAGACTTTCACATGACCAACCACTCTCCACACTATCTCATAACACTGATACACCTGAACACACATATGTCGAAAAGATAAATAATCACCAATATACATATTTCATGCTAAACCAGCAATCATCAGTTGGTCCAGATTACCATCTCTACACATATATGCTACAAGTGCTCAGATATATATTAAGAAAGCAAATCCTCCTACTTTAATGGACAGGCTTCAATGACCTCCACACTCCAACTCTTCAACCGTCCATCCAATTGAAAATCCGATGATGGAACGCTCAAAGGCCACCCTTAGGCCGAGATTATTGTCACACCCATGTTGACCTAAGATCAATCTGACCCCTCATGTACAGGACATAGTGAATTATTAGATTGTTTTCTTTAAAAATAAATAAATTTGCTGTAAACTATAGACAATAGATGAACTGATTTTTTAAAAAATGTTAGAAGCAATTTTGTTTTTCCATCCTAATGTAGCAATGATCTTTTTCTCCCTTTCACCCAATTTTATCAAAGATAAGTTTTAAAAAATTTACCAAAATTTTTTTAATATTGTCAATTAAAGAAAATATTGTACTTGAGCAGTTTAATTATGTATACTAAAATTATGATCATACTTGCAACAATGTTGAAGAACATGTTTATCTTGGTATGTCAATATATTCCTGCTTGTCATGGAAAAGTTATATTAATGCTCTCTATTGTCATCTATTATTTATCTAAATTTCTTCATACTAATATTCTGATAACTTACAAATCTGTCTATCAAACTATTTTGTCCTATGCACTTACAATCAAATAAAGGTGTGCTGTCCACTACACATTTTCCAGAAACATACTTTATATATTATTTTGGGTAGAAAATTAAGTAAAGGTTTACTATAACGGTCTATGGGTGTTTCGCCTCTATTGTTTAAAATTTAAACTAAATTGTTTGAGAAGATTACGTGTATGTTATTATATTACAAATAAATTAAAATTTAATCAAATGTAAAAGATAATAATAAAAACATTTACCTTTTTAAACATAATTATGTCCTATACACCCTAGGAAGTTGGAGAAAAAAGCGGTATTGCTGTATCTACTCCGGAGGGCAAATTCATGCAGGTACGATGAAAACAAAGCTCTGCTAGTGCCAGTTTGGAATTTCAGCTTACACTTTGCTCTCATTCACATGTTTTCAATATTCTGGATGTGTATGTCTTGGTCTTCAGGATGCATGAAGTTGTCCTGATGGACGACAACCGAATGCATATACACACCATTGTTGAGACTGCTGATGTTATTGTACGCAGCCCAGCCATCTGAAATAATGTGCGTATCTGGTAAAATGAACCGCAATATCAGGCCCTCCAGTGTATCAGCCATCCTGTCTGCAACTTCTGTCAAGAAGCACTTTCTTGATGCTCTCTCTATACTGCCAGAATAGCAGCAACACTCAAAATTTCACCATCAGGTACTAAGCATGTAGCAGACATTTTTTCCAACTATAAAACTGTACACGTGTGCATGTAATTCGCGCCATTGAACACATAGGATGTCTTCTTTTTTTTTTTTTTTGCAACATGTGCTATAAATGTAGTTATTTTAAATTCTTAAGTTGTAGACAGTTTAAATTCTTAACTTTCAAACAAATTAAAAGTAATTCTTTTAATTAATGACGTGTAATTAATCCAACATTCAAAAGGTTTTTTTTTTTATTATTATCTTTTACATTTGATTAAATTTTAATTTATTTGTAATATAATAACATACACGTAAGATTCTCAAACAATTTAGTTTAAATTTTAAACAATAGAGGGCAAACACCCATAGACCATTATAGTAAACCTTTACCGAAAATTAGATACAATAAAAGATTTGTTTCTTAAATATAGTATATATTTCTTAAAATAACCTTATGTATTAAGAAAAAAATATTTGTTCTTATATTAGCTGCAAGGCAGCCTATTTGTTAAAAAAGAATTTCATTGGATCATATTTATTCAAGTTTACTTACATGAAAAGATCATGTGACAAAATTTGAGATATTTTAATAATAATATTAATATCAAATTTTTTTTAGCTGCAGGATAACCTATTTATTAAATAAGAATTTAGTTAGATTAAATTTAATGAAAGATTTATGTATGTGACATAATCATGTGACAAATTTAAAATATTTTAACAAGATAAATGTTTACTTTAATTGGATATAATTGTGAAAGTAAAAAAAATATATTTTTTTCTTCTGCCGTTTCATCTATTTCTTTAAAAAAAAGAAAGAATTAAAATTTTTAAAAGGCTGTTTATTAATTAATTAAAAAAAAAACAACAAGGAATAGGGATCTTTATCTCTGAAGAAATGAATTTTTTTTTCAATTAGATATAAACTTTTAAAAAAATTGTCAAGCATTGATGGTCGAGAGGTCAGCTAATTTTGAGATAGATAAAAGTCAAAGTTGTTTTATTTTAAAAAACAAAAGAGTGTGTAGACAGTAGAATTCATTAAAATTCATAATGCTGAGTTTAACAGTCAGAAGTACATATTGGTAGCCTAATGTTAAATAGTTGTCACTTTTAAAGAAAAGTTGAGTAAATGGTTGGGTATCTGAAGAATATAAATACACCTGGGTCTCATTTTATGTGGATTATTTTAATGCGATTTTGAAATTATGCGATTTGGGTTTCTTCTTAATATCTTTCATATTTCACTATATTTATTAGATATCAAAAAATTTAAATTATTAATAACTTATTTTGACTTGGAATACTTTTTTTTTTTTCAAAAAATATAACGTTATATTAGCAGCTAAAGTGAATATGGCCTGAAGCTGCATTTAGAATATTAGCTTCTATATAATAATCTACTTATACTAAGGAGTAAATAATAATAATAGATTTATATTTACATATAAAAATATTGCAATAAATAGTCAAAAATTTTAAACTTTTAAAATGTATTTTGTTAATTATAACAGAAATAAATAATTTTTTAGATTTTTAAAATAAATAATAACGAAGATTTTATTGATTTTATAAACTGAAAATAATCTTTCTAATGATAATCTATAATTTTTTTGTTTTGATTACAATCTCATTTTTTTAATGTAGAAACAAAAAATCATTAACACAGCTCAAGACTGAAAGTGGCGCTAGTTGTATGTCACATAATGAATCTGATTTCTTAATATTTACGAAATGAACGCATATTGTCAAATAGTCAAACAACCGCTAATGATTAAAATATGTATAAAAAAATGTAAAATTAAATACTATAGTTAATAAAAAAAGTTTGTCTTGTATTTTTTTTCCCCCAAATATTTGAAATTTTTTATTAGTCATATTTTATTTCCTTATTTTTTTAATGCGAATTTTAAAGTAATTTTTCCTTCTTGCTTTGCTTTTATGCGATTTCTGAAAATTACAACCCCCTATCCCCATTTTTCAAGGTAGGTTAAGTCCATTTTTGTGCGATTTCTTTTGTGCGCATTTTCTGAGGAACCTATCTACCACATAAAACGAGACCCAGGTGTACATTAAAAAAAAAAATTAATGAGGATACCAGTCACACGTGCACTAACATGATAGAAATGGAGAATAAAGTAGGGAAAATAAATTACTCTAGAAAGATTAAGAAAGGGATTGAGATAATCAAGTTAAAAAAAAAGACAGATCAGGGATAATAAGTAACAGTGAAAGATGACATAGAAGAGGAAATGATGTGAGGTTTATTTTATGAAATATTACTTTAAAAGTTTGCATTATTTTGTGTAAAGTTAAAAATAGACTGAATACAAACTTATATGCTAACATGAGCAAAATTGGAAAAAATGAAGAAAGAATGTATTTAAAAAAAAGAGATCAACACTTAATTAATGGTGGAGAATAGAAATAAACATATCAATCTAGATATTGTTTGGGAAAAGAGGAGAAAGCAATCAATAAAGAATAAGATGATAATTAAAAGAGAAAGTCAGATGCTGCTAGAAAAAATAAAAGAAAACAATCAACAAAGAGAAGATAATCAAAAGAGACAAGAAGAAATGCTAAGAAAAATAGAAACCAATCAAAAAATGTTGAAGATGGAGAAAAATTTAATCAGAAAAGAGAAATAGCAAATCAAAAGATGAACAACAGTGTTCAAGAAGTCATATAATCCAAACAATAGAGAATAAGAAAAATGCAAAAAAAGAAAATGAAAGATGTTGCATATCTTATGCAGGGTATAATGAGAGATGAAACTGAAAGAATAGAATAAATAGCAGGAAGGATAGAGAATTAAAATTTATAAGAGAAGGAATAATGGCAAGAAGGAATTGATAGGACAGTCAGATAAAAGAAGTTAATAGAATAAATGCAGGATAATGGAGAAATGAACATTGTCAATTCACAGAGAAGATAAAAGCAACTTGAGAAGAGTTAAATTTTTGATAGATGAAAAATAAGCAAGAGAAGTATGTGAAAAGGATTGTATGAAGAAGTATTACAAAAAGGTAAAATTAAACAAGATTCAAAAGAAGAACTAATGGAATATATTGAGTAGATATATACCAAGATATCAGTTTATTCCTTAACATATTTATGGGTGATATAGAAAAAACTCATATGGAATACGTTGAAAGTTTAAAGAATTATTTTTCATTAAACAGGAATGAGGCGCTTCACAAAATGGTACTGGCCTGTGCTCACCTTCAAGGATCAACAAATCACTAATGAAAATTATTATCATACAAGCCATAAAATTTGCAAGGATATAAAAATGTGGTGCTACATGAAAGATGAACTAAAGAGTATCAATACAGTATATAGTATCAAGTATCACAAGAGAGGTATAGAATAGGTAAAGAAGAGATCTATATTGTTTTTTCAATCAGGCAGGTTAAAAAACAATTTCCAGTTAGTCATCCACAAAAAAATATTTACATGTCCTCAGATTTATATGAAAACCTTTACAGTATTACATATCATGGAAAATTGCCTTCATGTTAGAACATGAAAAGAGTGTAAAGAGCACCTATAATGCTGGGATCTTGAGATCTTAAAGAAAAATATTAATAATAGACTTAAATTTATCTTAAAATGTAAATAAAAAAAAAAAAAATGGAAAAATGATTAAGATGAGATTATTTTTATATGGATCAATCATTTTATTTCCATTTAAGTACGAAGAAAATGAGAAATGTCATTTCTTTTCATTTTAGCTGCACTATAACCACTTGTTAAAGAGAAATTTAATTATGTTATATTTATTCAAAAGTTTACATACTTGAAATAATTATGTGACAAAATTTAAGATATTTTAATAATATTAATAAAAATATTTAAATTTGATTAGTTATAGCTGTAAAAAAAAAAAAAAAAAAGATTTTTTTTTTTTTGTACTTTATCATTTTTCTTTTTGTATATATTTTTTATTTTTGAAAAATAAAATAACAAGAAAGAATTAAAAGTTTTTATCTCTGAAGAAATAAACAGATGTTTATTAATTAATGTATAAAAAAAATGTAAAAAAAAAAAAAACAAGAAATGATTATCTTACTTTTACTTCTGAAGAAATAAACAGGTTATTATTTTTTTTAAAAAAATAAAGAAGAGATAATCTTCTTTGTAAAAAAAAAAAAAATCAATTGGTCAAATCTTAATGCAGTCAACTCTGATGTAATTTATATGATTGAATGATTTGATATGGGCAGTAGAGTTTAGTAGACTTCAGTAGTGCTGAAATTAGCAGTCAGAAGCTGATTGGTAATCTGGTGATAAATTGTCTAACTTTTCAAAAAAATGATTTTTTGTTATCATGTGTTAATCTCTTGCTAAAGCTAATCATTATTAACCCATCCATATAATCAACCTCACTAAAAAAAAAAAAAAAAATCCCTAGGAAAAACTTTCCTTCTTACCTTAACTTGTGTTAGACTGAAAAAATTAAAATTAATTATTAAACTTAAAATCTGGATATACAAAAGGAAAAAGAAGTAAAAGCTATCCTGAAATGAAAATAATTGGTAAATTAGAAACTTAGAATTACAAAAAGAAGAAGCTAAATATATGAAGGTAACTACTGAGAAAGCTATAATAACAAAAAAAAAAAAAAATCAAGAGATTGATTAAATTTTTACCTGTGAGATTTATAAGACACTCAACTAGATAATTACAGCATGACTAAAAAAAAAAATCCACATCACAGAAAGTATTGTAGTGTGAATATCTACATTTATAAATGGCTTTTAATAAGGAAACAAATAATCCAAAATATTGAATAATTTTTTAGTAGTTTTATTTAAAAAAATTTTCAATTGTAAGGGGACATCCAGTGAGAAAGATTCAAATAAAAGTTAGTTTTTTTCTTTATTGTGAAATATTTCTTTATAGGGCTTAATTATTGTAAGGAAATGTCTCACCAACTTTCAATTTTAATTAAGTAGGAAGAATCAGAAAGGAATAATAATTATATGTGTTATATGAAATTATATGTGTATTGTGTGAATAGGGTTGATTAATATTTATTAATTTTGGTTTTATCACATAATCATTTTCTAAATTTTTCAATTAACTTTTTTCAATAAAAAATAATAATAATATATGTGACAGATTTCACCATAGAAGAATTTATAGATTATCCCAATGAAATTATTAAATAATAGAACAAATTATGTACATGTTCTCTTATTCACAGGACAATCCTTGCAATCCCAAAATTAGCTCGGATATGACAGTATTTGCCATATATGTGCGGACATCTAACTAGTTTTCTATAGAATTATTGCTTTTAAAATTCACATACTTCATTTTATTAATATATTTTAGGATAATAATTAGTTTATTGATGGCTAATATATTCATTGTATCTATTAGCCCAGAGCAATGATGATCAGAATTGATACAAGGGTCCTAGCATTTTTGAGATAGAATTACATTTATAATTACTTTAGAATTTACATATTATTTATATTGACTTCAAATGCTGATTTTTATTCAATAAAAACAGTGATGCTTTTGATGATAATGATCAGTATCACTCCCATATACCACCATGTTTTGTTCTTTTATATTCTAGAATAATTCTAGAAATATATATTAATTGTAAATCAGAAGATAAAGCATTTGTCATTTCTAATACAGTCTCATGTCTCTCATTGTGCACAACTGAATGTACCAGAGTTATGTAAATCACATAATTGAAATCAGATAATATATCTTAGCCACTGTTTATTCAAACTAATAGTTTGTCATTTGGGATTGTCCATATCAATGTTATCCATATCTAGTTTTAAAAGATGACTGAAGAATTTAATTTTAAAATAAACTGATATTTTATTTTTAGTTTAAATTTTGATATTATTTAACTCTATTATCATTATTAATTATTTAACCATCTATAAATTCGTATAATTATTTTTCTATGCTCTTTGCATTTCTGCACATAATTCTTATTGTCAGAAAAGCTGTAGCATATTTTTATTTAACTTTAAGTAATGAATATTTCCGTAAGTAGATTAAATAAACAGATATATGCACATACTACTTTTTTTACAAATAATACTGGTGAAAACTGATAATGATAAAATGCAAAAGATACTATATTTAAATGATATAAAATTGATGACTATAATTTTAAGCACATGAATCATGCCACTAAATAATTTAAATGTGATCTAAAGTATTATTTATTTACAAATTATTATTTTTGTTTATTTTAATCCAAAAATCTATGTGCATTTTCTTTAATATTCTAGATGACATATGAGTTCTAAGTCAGACATATATTTTATAAGTATGAAAACTCAAAGTATTATAACTTCCTAGATATTTTCACAAGTAAGTCTAGTAGATTTTCACAGATTTTATAAATCTAAATAATGAAATTATAATGA